>JAPTYO010000010.1:0-337548 GCA_036873135.1 Clarkia xantiana subsp. parviflora | reverse complement strand
TTACTTACCATCACAAAAAACTTGGTGCTTATGATCCGATATGAGAAATAGTTTCAACCATTCCACGTCTTATACGACGAGTAAGAGTGCAAATAAAACTGATTTTCATCAAGAAAGAGGTCCGAGTGAGGTTATATTGAAAAAATGAGAAAATTGGCCGAAACCGAAGATTTTTCTTACTTACCATCACAGAAAACTTGGTGCTTATGATTCCGATATGAAAATAGTTTCAACCATTCCACGGTCATATACGACGAGTAAGAGTGCAAATAAAACTGATTTCATCAAATAGAGGTCCGAGTGAGGTTATATTGAAAAAATGAGAAAATTGGCCGAAACCGAAGATTTTCCCTTACTTACCATCACAGAAAACTTGGTGCTTATGATTCCGATATGAGAAATGTTTCAACCATTCCACGGTCATATACGACGAGTAAGAGTGCAAATAAAACTGATTTCATAAAAAATGAGTCCGAGTGAGGTTATATTGAAAAAATGAGAAAATTGGCCGAAACCGAAGATTTTCCCTTACTTACCATCACAGAAAACTTGTGCTTATGATTCCGATATGAGAAATAGTTTTCAACCATTCCACGGTCTATACGACGAGTAAGAGTGCAAATAAAACTGATTTCATAAAAAATAGGGGTCCGAGTGAGGTTATATTGAAAAATGAGAAAATTGGCCGAAACCGAAGATTTTCCCTTACTTACCATCACAGAAAACTTGGTGCTTATGATTCCGATATGAGAAATTGTTTCAACCATTCCACGGTCATATACGACGAGTAGAGTGCAAATAAAACTGATTTCATCAAAAATAGAGGTCCGAGTGAGGTTATATTGAAAAAATGAGAAAATTGGCCGAAACCGAAGATTTTCCTTACTTACCATCACAGAAAACTTGGTGCTTATGAGTCCGATATGAGAAATTGTTTCAACCATTCCACGGTCATATACGACGAGTAAGATGCAAATAAAACTGATTTCAAAAAAATAGAGGTCCGAGTGAGGTTATATTGAAAAAATGAGAAAATTGGCCGAAAACCGAAGATTTTCCCTTACTTACCATCACAGAAAACTTGGTGCTTATGATTCCGATATGAGAATAGTTTCAACCATTCCACGGTCATATACGACGAGTAAGAGTGCAAATAAAACTGATTTCATAAAAATAAGGGTCCGAGTGAGGTTATATTGAAAAATGAGAAAAGTGGCCGAAACCGAAGATTTTCCCTTACTTACCATCACAGAAAACTTGTGCTTATGAGTCCGATATGAGAAATAGTTTCAACCATTCCACGGTCTATACGACGAGTAAGAGTGCAAATAAAACTGATTTCATAAAAAATAGAGGTCCGAGTGAGGTTATATTGAAAAATGAGAAAATTGGCCGAAACCGAAGATTTTCCTTACTTACCATCACAGAAAACTTGGTGCTTATGAGTCCGATATGAGAAAATAGTTTCAACCATTCCACGGTCTTATACGACGAGTTAAGAGTGCAAATAAAACTGATTATCAAAAATAGAGGTCCGAGTGAGGTTATATTGAAAAAATGAGAAAATTGGCCGAAACCGAAGATTTTTCCCTTACTTACCATCACAGAAAACTTGGTGCTTATGAGTCCGATATGAGAAATAGTTTCAACAATTCCACGATCTTATACGACGAGTAAGAGTGCAAATAAAAACTGATTTCATAAAAAATAGAGGTCCGAGTGAGGTTATATTGAAAAAATGAGAAAATTGGCCGAAACCGAAGATTTTCCTTACTTACCATCACAGAAAACTTGGTGCTTATGATTCCGATATGAGAAATTGTTTCAACCATTCCACGGTCTATACGACGAGTAAGAGTGCAAATAAAACTGATTTCAAAAAAATAGAGGTCCGAGTGAGGTTATATTGAAAAAATGAGAAAATTGGCCGAACCGAAGATTTTCCCTTACTTACCATCACAGAAAACTTGGTGCTTATGATTCCGATATGAGAAATATTTCAACCCATTCCACGGTCATATACGACGAGTAAGAGTGCAAATAAACTGATTTCATCAAAATAGGGTCCGGATGTGTATTGAAAAAATGAGAAAATTGGCCGAAACCGAAGATTTTCCCTTACTTACCATCACAGAAAACTTGGTGCTTATGAGTCGATATGGAAATGTTTCAACCATTCCACGGTCATATACGACGAGTAAGAGTGCAAATAAAACTGATTTCATAAAAATAGAGGTCCGAGTGAGGTTATTTGAAAATGATAAAATTGGCCGAAACGAAGATTTTTCCTTACTTACCATCACAGAAAACTTGGTGCTTATGATTCCGATATGAGAAATAGTTTCAACCATTCCACGGTCATATACGACGAGTAGAGTGCAAATAAAACTGATTTCATCAAAAATAGGGTCCGGTGAGGTTATATTGAAAAAATGAGAAAAGTGGCCGAAACCGAAGATTTTCCCTTACTTACCATCACAGAAAACTTGGTGCTTATGAGTTCCGATATGAGAAATATTTTCAACCATTCCACGGTCATATACGACGAGTAAGAGTGCAAATAAAACTATTTCAATAAAATATAGGTCCGAGTGAGGTTATATTGAAAAAATGAAAATTGGCCGAAACCGAAGATTTTTCCTTACTTACCATCACAGAAACTTGGTGCTTATGAGTCCGATATGAGAAATAGTTTCAACCATTCCACGGTCTTATACGATGAGTAAGAGTGCAAATAAAACTGATTAATCAAGAATAGAGGTCCGATGAGGTTATATTGAAAAAATGAAAAATTGGCCGAAACCGAAGATTTTCCCTTACTTACCATCACAGAAAACTTGGTGCTTATGAGTCCGATATGAGAAATAGTTTCAACATTCCACGATCTTATACGATGAGTAAAGTGCAAATAAAACTGATTTCATCAAGAATAGAGGTCCGAATGAGGTTATATTGAAAAAATGAGAAAATTGGCCGAACCGAAGATTTTCCCTTACTTACCATCACAGAAAACTTGGTGCTTATGATTCCGATATGAGAAATAGGTTCAACCATTCCACGGTCTATACGACGAGTAAGATTGCAAATAAAACTGATTTCATAAAAAATAGGGTCCGGGTGAGGTTATATTGAAAAAATGAGAAAAGTGGCCGAAACCGAAGATTTTCCCTACTTACCATCACAGAAAACTTGGTGCTTATGAGTCCGATATGAGAATTGTTTCAACCATTCCACGGTCATATACGACGAGTAAGAGTGCAAATAAAACTGATTTCATAAAAATAGAGGTCCGAGTGAGGTTATATTGAAAAAATGAGAAAATTGGCCGAAACCGAAGATTTTCCCTTACTTACCATCACAGAAAACTTGGTGCTTATGATTCCGATATGAGAAATAGTTTCAACCATTCCACGGTCATATACGACGAGTAAGAGTGCAAATAAAACTGATTTCATCAAAAATAGGGTCCGAGTGAGGTTATATTGAAAAAATGAAAAAGTGGCCGAAACCGAAGATTTTCCCTTACTTACCATCACAGAAAACTTGGTGCTTATGATTCCGATATGAGAAATAGTTTCAACCATTCCACGGTCATATACGACGAGTAGAGTGCAAATAAAACTGATTTCATCAAAATAGAGGGTCCGGTGAGGTTATATTGAAAAAATGAGAAAATGGCCGAAACCGAAGATTTTCCTTACTTACCATCACAGAAAACTTGGTGCTTATGAGTCCGATATGAGAAATGTTTCAACCATTCCACGGTCATATACGACGAGTAAGAGTGCAAATAAAACTGATTTCATAAAAATAGAGGTCCGAGTGAGGTTATATTGAAAAAATGAGAAAATTGGCCGAAACCGAAGATTTTCCCTTACTTACCATCACAGAAAACTTGGTGCTTATGATTCCGATATGAGAAATAGTTTCAACCATTCCACGGTCATATACGACGAGTAAGAGTGCAAATAAAACTGATTTCATCAAAAATAGGGGTCCGAGTGAGGTTATATTGAAAAAATGAGAAAATTGGCCGAAACCGAAGATTTTCCCTTACTTACCATCACAGAAAACTTGGTGCTTATGAGTCCGATATGAGAAATTGTTTCAACCATTCCACGGTCTATACGACGAGTAAGAGTGCAAATAAAACTGATTTCATAAAAATAGAGGTCCGAGTGAGGTTATATTGAAAAAATGAGAAAATTGGCCGAAACCGAAGATTTTCCCTTACTTACCATCACAGAAAACTTGGTGCTTATGATTCCGATATGAGAAATAGTTTCAACCATTCCACGGTCATATACGACGAGTAAGAGTGCAAATAAAACTGATTTCATCAAAAATAGGGTCCGAGTGAGGTTATATTGAAAAATGAGAAAATTGGCCGAAACCGAAGATTTTCCCTTACTTACCATCACAGAAAACTTGGTGCTTATGAGTCCGATATGAGAAATTGTTTCAACCATTCCACGGTCATATACGACGAGTAAGAGTGCAAATAAAACTGATTTCATAAAAATAGAGGTCCGAGTGAGGTTATATTGAAAAAATGAGAAAATTGGCCGAAACCGAAGATTTTCCCTTACTTACCATCACAGAAAACTTGGTGCTTATGATTCCGATATGAGAAATAGTTTCAACCATTCCACGGTCATATACGATGAGTAAGAGTGCAAATAAAACTGATTTCATCAAAAATAAGGTCCGAGTGAGGTTATATTGAAAAAATGAGAAAATGGCCGAAACCGAAGATTTTCCCTACTTACCATCACAGAAAACTTGGTGCTTATGAGTCCGATATGAGAAATTTTCAACCATTCCACGGTCATATACGACGAGTAAGAGTGCAAATAAAACTGATTTCATAAAAAATAGAGGTCCGAGTGAGGTTATATTGAAAAAATGAGAAAATTGGCCGAAACCGAAGATTTTTCCTTACTTACCATCACAGAAAACTTGGTGCTTATGAGTCCGATATGAGAAATGTTTCAACCATTCCACGGTCTTATACGACGAGTAAGAGTGCAAATAAAACTGATTTCATCAAAAATAGAGGTCCGAGTGAGGTTATATTGAAAAAATGAGAAAATTGGCCGAAACCGAAGATTTTCCTTACTTACCATCACAGAAAACTTGGTGCTTATGAGTCCGATATGAGAAATTGTTTCAACCATTCCACGGTCATATACGACGAGTAAGAGTGCAAATAAAACTGATTTCAATAAAATAGAGGTCCGAGTGAGGTTATATTGAAAAAATGAGAAAATTGGCCGAAACCGAAGATTTTTCCTTACTTACCATCACAGAAAACTTGGTGCTTATGAGTCCGATATGAGAAATAGTTTCAACCATTCCACGGTCTTATACGACGAGTAAGAGTGCAAATAAAACTGATTTCATCAAAATAGAGGTCCGAGTGAGGTTATATTGAAAAAATGAGAAAATTGGCCGAAACCGAAGATTTTCCCTTACTTACCATCACAGAAAACTTGGTGCTTATGATTCCGATATGAGAAATAGTTTCAACCATTCCACGGTCATATACGACGAGTAAGAGTGCAAATAAAACTGATTTCATCAAAAATAGAGGTCCGAGTGAGGTTATATTGAAAAAATGAGAAAATGGCCGAAACCGAAGATTTTCCCTTACTTACCATCACAGAAAACTTGGTGCTTATGATTCCGATATGAGAAATAGTTTCAACCATTCCACGGTCATATACGACGAGTAAGAGTGCAAATAAAACTGATTTCATCAAAAATAGGGGTCCGAGTGAGGTTATATTGAAAAAATGAGAAAATTGGCCGAAACCGAAGATTTTCCCTTACTTACCATCACAGAAAACTTGGTGCTTATGAGTCCGATATGAGAAATTGTTTCAACCATTCCACGGTCATATACGACGAGTAAGAGTGCAAATAAAACTGATTTCATCAAAAATAGAGGGTCCGGTGAGGTTATATTGAAAAAATGAGAAAATTGGCCGAAACCGAAGATTTTCCCTTACTTACCATCACAGAAAACTTGGTGCTTATGAGTCCGATATGAGAAATATTTTCAACCATTCCACGGTCATATACGACGAGTAAGAGTGCAAATAAAACTGATTTCATAAAAAATAGAGGTCCGAGTGAGGTTATATTGAAAAAATGAGAAAATTGGCCGAAACCGAAGATTTTTCCTTACTTACCATCACAGAAAACTTGGTGCTTATGAGTCCGATATGAGAAATAGTTTCAACCATTCCACGGTCTTATACGACGAGTAAGAGTGCAAATAAAACTGATTTCATCAAAATAGAGGTCCGAGTGAGGTTATATTGAAAAAATGAGAAAATTGGCCGAAACCGAAGATTTTCCCTTACTTACCATCACAGAAAACTTGGTGCTTATGAGTCCGATATGAGAAATAGTTTCAACCATTCCACGGTCTTATACGACGAGTAAGAGTGCAAATAAAACTGATTTCATCAAAAATAGAGGTCCGAGTGAGGTTATATTGAAAAAATGAGAAAATTGGCCGAAACCGAAGATTTTCCCTTACTTACCATCACAGAAAACTTGGTGCTTATGATTCCGATATGAGAAATAGTTTCAACCATTCCACGGTCATATACGACGAGTAAGATTGCAAATAAAACTGATTTCATCAAAAATAGGGGTCCGGGTGAGGTTATATTGAAAAAATGAGAAAATTGGCCGAAACCGAAGATTTTCCCTTACTTACCATCACAGAAAACTTGGTGCTTATGAGTCCGATATGAGAAATTGTTTCAACCATTCCACGGTCATATACGACGAGTAAGAGTGCAAATAAAACTGATTTCATAAAAATAGAGGTCCGAGTGAGGTTATATTGAAAAAATGAGAAAATTGGCCGAAACCGAAGATTTTCCCTTACTTACCATCACAGAAAACTTGGTGCTTATGATTCCGATATGAGAAATAGTTTCAACCATTCCACGGTCTTATACGACGAGTAAGAGTGCAAATAAAACTGATTTCATCAAAAATAGAGGTCCGAGTGAGGTTATATTGAAAAAATGAGAAAAGTGGCCGAAACCGAAGATTTTCCCTTACTTACCATCACAGAAAACTTGGTGCTTATGATTCCGATATGAGAAATAGTTTCAACCATTCCACGGTCATATACGACGAGTAAGAGTGCAAATAAAACTGATTTCATCAAAAATAGGGGTCCGAGTGAGGTTATATTGAAAAAATGAGAAAATGGCCGAAACCGAAGATTTTCCCTTACTTACCATCACAGAAAACTTGGTGCTTATGAGTCCGATATGGAAATTGTTTCAACCATTCCACGGTCATATACGACGAGTAAGAGTGCAAATAAAACTGATTTCAATAAAAATAGAGGTCCGAGTGAGGTTATATTGAAAAAATGAGAAAATTGGCCGAAACCGAAGATTTTCCCTTACTTACCATCACAGAAAACTTGGTGCTTATGATTCCGATATGAGAAATAGTTTCAACCATTCCACGGTCATATACGATGAGTAAGAGTGCAAATAAAACTGATTTCATCAAAAATAAGGGTCCGGGTGAGGTTATATTGAAAAAATGAGAAAAGTGGCCGAAACCGAAGATTTTCCCTTACTTACCATCACAGAAAACTTGGTGCTTATAAGTCCGATATGAGAAATATTTTCAACCATTCCACGGTCATATACGACGAGTAAGAGTGCAAATAAAACATGATTTCATAAAAAATAGAGGTCCGAGTGAGGTTATATTGAAAAAATGAGAAAATTGACCGAAACCGAAGATTTTTCCTTACTTACCATCACAGAAAACTTGGTGCTTATGAGTCCGATATGAGAAATAGTTTCAACCATTCCACGGTCTTATACGACGAGTAAGAGTGCAAATAAAATGATTAATCAAAAATAGAGGTCCGAGTGAGGTTATATTGAAAAAATGAGAAAATTGGCCGAAACCGAAGATTTTCCCTTACTTACCATCACAGAAAACTTGGTGCTTATGAGTCCGATATGAGAAATAGTTTCAACAATTCCACGGTCTTATACGATGAGTAAGAGTGCAAATAAAACTGATTTCATCAAGAATAGAGGTCCGAGTGAGGTTATATTGAAAAAATGAGAAAATTGGCCGAAACCGAAGATTTTCCCTTACTTACCATCACAGAAAACTTGGTGCTTATGATTCCGATATGAGAAATAGGTTCAACCATTCCACGGTCATATACGACGAGTAAGATTGCAAATAAAACTGATTTCATCAAAAATAGGGTCCGGGTGAGGTTATATTGAAAAAATGAGAAAATTGCCGAAACCGAAGATTTTCCCTTACTTACCATCACAGAAAACTTGGTGCTTATGAGTCCGATATGAGAAATTGTTTCAACCATTCCACGGTCATATACGACGAGTAAGAGTGCAAATAAAGTTGATTTCAATAAAAATAGAGGTCCGAGTGAGGTTATATTGAAAAATTGAGAAAATTGGCCGAAACCGAAGATTTTCCCTTACTTACCATCACAGAAAACTTGGTGCTTATGATTCCGATATGAGAAATAGTTTCAACCATTCCACGGTCATATACGACGAGTAAGAGTGCAAATAAAACTGATTTCATCAAAAATAGGGGTCCGAGTGAGGTTATATTGAAAAAATGAGAAAATGGCCGAAACCGAAGATTTTCCCTTACTTACCATCACAGAAAACTTGGTGCTTATGATTCCGATATGAGAAATAGTTTCAACCATTCCACGGTCATATACGACGAGTAAGAGTGCAAATAAAACTGATTTCATCAAAAATAGGGGTCCGGGTGAGGTTATATTGAAAAAATGAGAAAAGTGGCCGAAACCGAAGATTTTCCCTTACTTACCATCACAGAAAACTTGGTGCTTATGAGTCCGATATGAGAAATTGTTTCAACCATTCCACGGTCATATACGACGAGTAAGAGTGCAAATAAAACTGATTTCATAAAAATAGAGGTCCGAGTGAGGTTATATTGAAAAAATGAGAAAATTGGCCGAAACCGAAGATTTTCCCTTACTTACCATCACAGAAAACTTGGTGCTTATGATTCCGATATGAGAAATAGTTTCAACCATTCCACGGTCATATACGATGAGTAAGAGTGCAAATAAAACTGATTTCATCAAAAATAGGGTCCGGGTAGGTTATATTGAAAAAATGAGAAAAGTGGCGAAACCGAAGATTTTCCCTTACTTACCATCACAGAAAACTTGGTGCTTATAAGTCCGATATGAGAAATATTTTCAACCATTCCACGGTCATATACGACGAGTAAGAGTGCAAATAAAACATATTTCAATAAAAAATAGAGGTCCGAGTGAGGTTATATTGAAAAAATGAGAAAATTGGCCGAAACCGAAGATTTTTCCTTACTTACCATCACAGAAAACTTGGTGCTTATGAGTCCGATATGAGAAATAGTTTCAACCATTCCACGGTCTTATACGATGAGTAAGAGTGCAAATAAAAATGATTAATCAAGAATAGAGGTCAAAATGAGGTTATATTGAAAAAATGAGAAAATTGGCCGAAACCGAAGATTTTCCCTTACTTACCATCACAGAAAACTTGGTGCTTATGAGTCCGATATGAGAAATAGTTTCAACAATTCCACGATCTTATACGATGAGTAAGAGTGCAAATAAAACTGATTTCATCAAGAATAGAGGTCCGAATGAGGTTATATTGAAAAAATGAGAAAATTGGCCGAAACCGAAGATTTTCCCTTACTTACCATCACAGAAAACTTGGTGCTTATGAGTCCGATATGGGAAATTTTTTTCAACCATTCCACGGTCATATACGACGAGTAAGAGTGCAAACAAAACTGATTTCATAAAAATAGAGGTCCGAGTGAGGTTATATTTAAAAAATGAGAAAATTGGCCGAAACCGAAGATTTTCCCTTACTTACCATCACAGAAAACTTGGTGCTTATGATTCCGATATGAGAAATAGTTTCAACCATTCCACGGTCATATACGACGAGTAAGAGTGCAAATAAAACTGATTTCATCAAAAATAGGGGTCCGAGTGAGGTTATATTGAAAAATGAGAAAAGTGGCCGAAACCGAAGATTTTCCCTTACTTACCATCACAGAAAACTTGGTGCTTATGAGTCCGATATGGAAATTGTTTCAACCATTCCACGATCATATACGACGAGTAAGAGTGCAAATAAAACTGATTTCAATAAAAATAGAGGTCCGAGTGAGGTTATATTGAAAAAATGATAAAATTGGCCGAAACTGAAGATTTTCCCTTACTTACCATCACAGAAAACTTGGTGCTTATGATTCCGATATGAGAAATAGTTTCAACCATTCCACGGTCATATACGATGAGTAAGAGTGCAAATAAAACTGATTTCATCAAAAATAGGGGTCCGGTAGGTTATATTGAAAAAATGAGAAAAGTGGCCGAAACCGAAGATTTTCCCTTACTTACCATCACAGAAAACTTGGTGCTTATAAGTCCGATATGAGAAATATTTTCAACCATTCCACGGTCATATACGACGAGTAAGAGTGCAAATAAAACTGATTTCATAAAAATAGAGGTCCGAGTGAGGTTATATTGAAAAAATGAGAAAATTGACCGAAACCGAAGATTTTTCCTTACTTACCATCACAGAAAACTTGGTGCTTATGAGTCCGATATGAGAAATAGTTTCAACCATTACACGGTCATATACGACGAGTAAGAGTGCAAATAAAACTGATTTCAATAAAAATAGAGGTCCGAGTGAGGTTATATTTAAAAAATGAGAAAATTGGCCGAAACCGAAGATTTTCACTTACTTACCATCACAGAAAACTTGGTGCTTATGAGTCCGATATGAGAAATAGTTTCAACCATTCCACGGTCATATACGACGAGTAAGAGTTCAAATAAAACTGATTTCAATAAAAATAGAGGTCCGAGTGAGGTTATATTGAAAAAATGAGAAAATTGACCGAAACCGAAGATTTTTCCTTACTTACCATCACAGAAAACTTGGTGCTTATGAGTCCGATATGAGAAATAGTTTCAACCATTACACGGTCATATACGACGAGTAAGAGTGCAAATAAAACTGATTTCAATAAAAATAGAGGTCCGAGTGAGGTTATATTTAAAAAATGAGAAAATTGGCCGAAACCGAAGATTTTCACTTACTTACCATCACAGAAAACTTGGTGCTTATGATTCCGATATGAGAAATAGTTTCAACCATTCCACGGTCATATACGACGAGTAAGAGTGCAAATAAAACTGATTTCATCAAAAATAGGGGCCCGGGTGAGGTTATATTGAAAAAATGAGAAAAGTGGCCGAAACCGAAGATTTTCCCTTACTTACCATCACAGAAAACTTGGTGCTTATGAGTCCGATATGAGAAATAGTTTCAACAATTCCACGATCTTATACGATGAGTAAGAGTGCAAATAAAACTGATTTCATCAAGAATAGAGGTCCCAATGAGGTTATATTGAAAAAATGAGAAAATTGGCCGAAACCGAAGATTTTCCCTTACTTACCATCACAGAAAACTTGGTGATTATGATTCCGATATGAGAAATAGTTTCAACAATTCCACGATCTTATACGATGAGTAAGAGTGCAAATAAAACTGATTTCAATAAAAATAGAGGTCCGAGTGAGGTTATATTGGAAAAATGAGAAAATTGGCCGAAACCGAAGATTTTCCCTTACTTACCATCACAGAAAACTTGGTGCTTATGAGTCCGATATGAGAAATAGTTTCAACCATTCCACGGTCATATACGACGAGTAAGAGTGCAAATAAAACTGATTTCATCAAAAATAGGGGTCCGGGTGAGGTTATATTGAAAAAATGAGAAAAGTGGCCGAAACCGAAGATTTTCCCTTACTTACCATCACAGAAAACTTGGTGCTTATGAGTCCGATATGGGAAAAATTTCAACCATTCCACGGTCATATACGACGAGTAAGAGTGCAAATAAAACTGATTTCAATAAAAATAGAAGTCCAAGTGAGGTTATATTGAAAATATGAGAAAATTGGCCGAAACCGAAGATTTTTCCTTATTTACCATCATGGAAAACTTGGTGCTTATGAGTCCGATATGAGAAATAGTTTCAACAATTCTAAGATCTTATACGATGTGTAAGAGTGCAAATAAAACTGATTTCATCAAGAATAGAGGTCCGAATGAGGTTATATTGAAAAAATGAGAAAATTGGCCGAAACTGAAGATTTTCCCTTACTTACCATCACAGAAAACTTGGTGCTTATGATTCCGATATGAGAAATAGTTTCAACCATTCCACGGTCATATACGACGAGTAAGAGTGCAAATAAAACATATTTCAATAAAAAAAATAGAGGTCCGAGTGAGGTTATATTGAAAAAATGAGAAAATTGACCGAAACCGAAGATTTTTCCTTATTTACCATCATGGAAAACTTGGTGCTTATGAGTCCGATATGAGAAATAGTTTCAACAATTCTAAGATCTTATACGATGTGTAAGAGTGCAAATAAAACTGATTTCATCAAGAATAGAGGTCCGAATGAGGTTATATTGAAAAAATGAGAAAATTGGCCGAAACTGAAGATTTTCCCTTACTTACCATCACAGAAAACTTGGTGCTTATGAGTCCGATATGAGAAATAGTTTCAACCATTCCACGGTTATATACGACGAGTAAGAGTGCAAATAAAACTGATTTCATCAAAAATAGGGGTCCGTGTGAGGTTATATTGAAAAAATGAAAAAAATGGCCGAAACCGAAGATTTTCCCTTACTTACCATCACAGAAATATTGGTGCTTATGAGTCCGATATGGGAATTTGTTTCAACCATTCCACGGTCATATACGACGAGTAAGAGTGCCAATAAAACTGATTTCAATAAAAATAGAGGTCCGAGTGAGGTTATATTGAAAAAATAAGAAAATTGGCTGAAACCGAAGATTTTCCCTTAAAACCGTTTCGACCCTTGGGAGGCGTTTTTAAACCGTGATGTGATTTTCGACGTGTTTACGAGGCCCAAAACATAAATACGAACCCGAATTGGACACATATCCATCACTAAGTCTTCTTAATTGTAGTATTTTGGAGTGTTCATGCTTTTCCGAATATGTATGATAATTATTGGGTTTTCGGATTTACTATCAACTTTTCTTTAATTTTGTTGAACTTTTTATAATTGGTATCTTGGTGCATAACTATTGAAGCTAATTAAAAGAAGATAATGGGATTGCTTACTATTGAAGCTACTCATATTATTGTTCTTATGATCCCAAATAGATTATGCCTACTTAATAACTAGCATTCTACTTATGGAAGTCTCTTTATTATACTAAACCATGTTTGTTGTAGGTCAAAAGAAATGACCTGATTTGTTACATTTTTATTTATTTTTTTACTTTTAAATAAATAGATGTAATGAGGTATAACTTGGCAACCCTATCTAAGAATAATTCTCCAAAGGGTGAAATACATAACTTGAATTATTAGTTTTTTTTGGTTTCTTTTAGAAAAGAATTGTTATTATTTGATTAATCTCAGTCGTGGAAAATTAAATTCATTAGTAGAGAGTTCATATTTTACGATGATAATAAATTAAATCGTGCGGCCAATGTCATGCCAACGCATAGAAGGTGCAGTTTTACTTGATTGAAACAAGCATCTCAAACGAGGAATCAAGCGAAAGTACCGCAACACTTTAGCTGGTTTTTTCCGTCTTTGAGTACATGTCTCATCATGGAACGAATCTTCATTATTTACTTCAATACAAATAGACAAGATTAATTATTTGAAATTTAATACATACTTATAAACCTTAAAATTTTACCAATATTGCAACTAAGACTTTAAATTAGTTTATATATAGTGCTATAAAATTATATGAGTTGTGATGTTGCAGTTTAATGATCTTAGTCGGTCCGAATCAGTTCTGATTATATATTTTTTTCGTTAATGTGAGTTTCTTTGTCAAAATATGATGTTGGTTAATTTTGGATCCTTTAATAACATTAGTAAAGGTTTTGGGTCAAATGTGTAATATACGTGTCATTAATTTTCTTGAGAAATAGATACGATATGAGTGCACAAGGAAAATAAAAAAATATGGTGAACATGTTTTGATACGCACAAATAAACATGACACGGTCTAATAATTGACACTACAAACTCTTTTTCTTTTTTAAAAAAAATAAATAAATTATTATTAAATCAGAATAAGAACATTTTCTTTTTTATCTTATCTGATCTCCAAGTTAATCTAAAATTCTGTTTGTCCGAAAGAGCATCCCTCTTTTCTGCTTTGATGGGATTAAAATATGTTGATAAACAATGAACTTAACATTATTATTACATCCAATTAATAATATACGGAAATTAGGTAACAATTAGGTCAAAATATAGTTTCCCTCCATAATCGAGAAAATGAAAAAAAGGAAACGGCATTTCTTCTGAAATCTAGTTTAAATAATTTATTTATTTATTAATGTATACCCAAATTAGGGCATGTATTCGTGCATAAATTGACTCAACCTCTCCACCAGTTTTCCATATCCAAATCGAAAACTCTCTGTAACAATGGCTATGGAAATCCAAGGCAATAAGAGTGACGGCGAACCACCGCGCCGACTGTGGCAGCTCATCGTGGTGGCTTCGATCGCCGGTGGAATTCAGTTCGGGTGGGCCCTACAGCTTTCCCTTCTCACCCCTTACGTCCAGCAACTCGGCGTCCCCCACGCGGCGGCGTCCTTCATCTGGCTCTGCGGACCAATCTCCGGCCTTATCGTGCAGCCCATCGTTGGCCACTTCAGCGACCACTGCAAACTCAAGTTCGGCCGCCGCCGCCCGTTCATAATCTCCGGAGCCGCGCTGGTCATCCTCGCCGTGTTCTTGATCGGCTTTGCCGCCGATATCGGCCATCAAACCGGCGACAGGCTAGACCGTGAGACAAAGCCACGCGCCGTCGGCATATTCGTCGTCGGGTTCTGGATCTTGGACGTAGCGAATAACATGCTCCAGGGCCCTTGTCGGTTAGTCCACGTCAAGCGCCGCCGTCATTTTCCATATTATTCTATTATATTATATTTATATATATATATCCGGTAAATGATTAATTTTGTCGTTTTCAGGGCTTTCCTCGCCGATCTGTCCGGCGGCGACCAACAGATGATCCGTTACGGAAACTACTCCTTCGCCTTCTTCATGGCCCTGGGAAACATGCTCGGCTACGGCGCCGGCACGATCAAGAACCTCCATAAGGTCCTCCCTTTCACCTCCACGGCGGCGTGCGACGTCTACTGCGCCAACCTCAAGACCTGCTTCATCATCGACATCGTCCTACTCCTCTGCGTCACCACCTTCGCCGTCGTCCTGGTGAAAGAGACGCCGTTCACGGAAACAAGCACCGACTCCGGCTTCCTCAACTTCGTCCGGCAGTTCGGGTCGTCGATGAAGAGACTGGAGAAGCCAATGTGGCTGCTGTTCCTCGTGACGGCGCTCAACTGGGTGGGGTGGTTCCCGTTCCTTCTCTACGACACCGACTGGGTTGGTGTGGAGGTTTACGGCGGGAAAGCTCAGGGAAATGCGACGGAGAAGAATCTGTACGATCTCGGAGTTCGCGCCGGAGCGATGGGACTGTTGCTCAATTCCGTCGTGCTTGGCTTCTTCTCTCTCCTGATTATGCTGTTGGAGCAGGTGACGAATTGGGCCAAGAGCTTGAAATCTTACTGGGGAGTCGTCAACATTTTACTGGCCACCTGCTTGGTTCTGACGGTGCCGGTGACCAAAGCCGCCGAGCACTGGAGGAAAATCCACGGCCTCGTTTCGCCGCCGTCCAATATTAAGGGATACACCATTGGGATCTTCTCCGTATTGGGTATTCCACTAGCGGTAAAAGTTTTATTAACACAACTATAATTAATTAATTATTTTTTAATAATTAAATAAATTACGTACAAAGTTGCTTATTCCAAAATGATATAAAATTTTCAGGTGAATTACAGCGTCCCATTCGCATTGGCATCAATATATTCCAGTACTAGCAGCAGTACTGGCCAAGGTATATAATATACATATATTTAAATTTAGCTTTGAAAAAATTGAAATAAATTGTATTATTACTATAAATCGTATTTTGTTTGCTTTTGGTATTTGAAATTTTGAATTGATTTTAGAGATTTCTATATTTTTATTTATTTATTTATTTCCAACGGTGCCCTAATCCAATCCAGAACCTACCTTATAGGGCTGGTTCAGATAGATTTCTGACCTTAATAAGTACATTGTCCACTCCTAATAATTGATGCATTATATTTTGGCTACTTAATAATTAATTAATGATTAACATGTTTATTTTATTTTATATTATAATAATAATAGGTCTTTCTTTGGGTCTTCTCAACTTGTCCATCGTGATCCCTCAGGTAAATGATTGATTTTGTTGAATTAATTAGATGTATTTAGAATTAGGTTAATAACTTATGAAACGTCTGAATTTTGACTCATGTTAATCGAAGATGTCTGGATTTTTAAAAGTTAATTTGGAATGTGTAAATTTTCAACTTTGTTGATATAAGAGGTCTCCGTCAATTTTTGCCGTTAAAACTGATGGAATTTGGTCACATGCTTGGCATGTGACCGGAAATAAACTTAAATCTGAAAATGCCCTCCGACCAAAGTGTGTCCCTCACATGCTTGATCTGAAAAGACGAAAATGCCCCTTAAAGCAAAAGGAAACATTTTCTTAATTTGACTTCAGGGATAATGTTGTCATTTCACATTTTCTCAAATAAGGTATTAAATGATAAAAAATATTAAAATGGGTAAAAGTGTCATTTCACATAATTCTGTTAAATTTAACCCTAAAAATGGACGGAAAACCAAAGTTCAACAAAGTTGAAAATTCAGATATTCCAAATTAACTTTTGAAAATTCAGACATCTTCAATTAATATAGGTAAAAATTAAGACTTTTCATAGGTTATTAACCTTTAAAAAATTTGTTACAATAATGAAGGAAATGCTATATTTGTGGATATTATATATATATATATATATATGTAAATCAGATGATCGTGTCGGTGGTTAGTGGATACTTGGACAAAGTGGGCGGTGGAGGAAACATACCGGCGTTCATGTTGGGTGCGGCGGCGGCCGCCGTCAGCTCGTTACTGGCGTTCACCGTTCTACCAAAACCGTCACCGCAGGCCTCTGCAACTATGATGATTGGGGGTCATTGAGTAGTTGTCATATTATATTCTCCCTTATAATTTTTTACTGCTGTGTATTACTATGTAACATCATCATGTTATAGTGTCTCTGTGTGTGTGTTTTACTTTGATTCTGTTTGTTTATCTTCATTGCCTTAACTATATTTCTATAAATATTATATTATTAGTTGTTATTATTATTAGTTAGTAATAAAAGATTTGTGTGTCGTGAAAATCAATATGTCCAACTCAAACGTTTTGGTCTCTACTGATGAAATGAAATGATAGTGTGTTCTTAATTAGTTAATTACTTTAGCACACCACCGACTAATTTACTACCTTGAAAACATTATAGAAAAGGGAATAGTATCTAAAATATACAATATGTTTAAAAAAATGGTTTTATGGACTAATATGTTTTAAAATGTACAACACGTTTGAAAAAGATGGTTTTATGGAACAATATGTATTAAAATGTACAACAAACTTACAAAAGATGTTAAAATGACATAGCGTCAACTTGTTATCAATAGTCTCATTAAGTGGACACGTGCGAAACACATTTTTAGAAAATAATAATAAATTAAAACAGTAAATTAATTTATACATAACAGTGATAATTAATGGGTGGATATAGATAATAATAATTTTTTTTAAACATGATGCGCATGTGTCCATTTAATAAGACTAGTGACAGCAAGTGGACGATAAGTCATTTTACCATCTTTTGTAAGCTTGTTGTACATTTTAAAACATTTTAGTCCATAAAATAATCTTTTCAAACATGTTGTACATGTTAAAACAAATTGGTCCATAAAACTATCTTTTTCAAACATGTTGCATGTTTTACATAATCATCCTAGAAAAAGATAATATATATGAGTGAGCTAGGCATAGTAAAGTTTTTGTCCATCCAAAAGCATCACATTTATGACATCATTATTTATCGTACATCTTGCCACATCCATAACGTATATGATGGACATATGTAATGCACTAATATCAGTATTTCGCAGCAAATGCTAAATAAAGTAAATGTACTAATGCCACATTGAAGTACCGTGTCTAACATGATTGATTAAGATAACACATTTACGCGTGTAGCATATAGATTTCTAAGCATAAGCATATTGAAACCCAAGTTCCTCAAATGTGACCAAAATGGAAGACAAAAAAAAATATTATTCTGTTTTTGCACAAAGTGAAAGTTAGGGTTAATAACTAAAAAACTGTCCAAGGTTTACCCTATGTTAAAATTAGATGTCTGAAGTTTCAAATGTTAAAATGTAGTGTCCAAGGTTTCAACTTTGTTAAAATGTAGTGTCTCGATGTGATTACATTAGAGAAGTCAATTCCGACGAAATCGACTGTCAAATTCGAGCTCCCATACACACTCCATTCTCGCCAACTTGCCGAGACCGTCACCTAAGAAGCTGGCCACATCTGCGCAAGTAAATCCTGCTCCGTTGTCGTTGGAAATCGCTCAAAGTCATTATGCTAGAAACCTTTTCTTTTGAATGTTCAACTTTTGGGTGAAATTTGACGATTTTGTGAAAAGTAAAGAGTGATAGATTATGAGTGGGTGAGTGGGTTGATGAAAATGATCGAAGGGAGATGAAAAGACGCGCAAAGACACCTAATTTCAACAAAAATGAAACATGGGATAGTCCATTTTAAAATTTCAAACTTTAGAGAACAAAAGAATGCAAATAACTGTCTACTTAGTACTTACTATCCTCCTATCCAGTGAGAACTACACTAACTAGAGGGTAGGGAATATTTTTCAAAGTAATCCCATTATGATGTCAAATCAAAAGAGATACACTAGAACTAGTTAATTGTCAAGGTCAGAATGAAGACTTAATAGAGATATACATAAAGCAAGGTCAACCTTTGTATGCATTACATAAACAAGAGGGATATAAGTTTATAACTTATAAGGTTAACTAATCATGCAACAACCAGAAAGCTTTTTCAATGATAAATTGGATTCTCAGTCACCATGCCAAATAGGGCAATACAAGAAAAGGATCAGTTGAAGAAGAACAGAAGCCACACATTCTTGCAGCACAAATGGTCTGATAAAAGTACAAGCTTTTTTAAGAACCGTGTTCAAGAAATGATGTCAAAGTCCCCAGATATCAATTTGTAAGAATTCATGATCAAGAGCTAAAGACAATGAAACTACTGATTCTCTCAGATGATTCATTAGCAGATGCAAATGAATTCAATGAGATGCGAGATCTCTGCACATCATGGAAGGCAAATCACTAGTAGTCATAACAATATCGATCTCATATTTGAACCATTGGCGTCCAGAATTAGGGCAAATCTCAGATTTTACAATCCAAGCTCAATAGTACCATGATAGAACATATAGAAGGCGATTCCTACTAAGAAAACAAGAATACGCTAACCTAAGCCTCCGATTCGACGGTCGAAGAAGCTTCCTCAGAAGCGGCGGTGTGGACAGGGCCGGAACCAGCGACGCTATTCTCGTCAGCGCCGTCTGTAGAGGCAGCAGCAGGCGCAGGGGACACTGTGCGGGATTTGACGGTCTCGAGCATCCGTTTGCTGACCTCTTTGGAGTAGATCTGAAGGATCTCGATGCCATCATCGTCCGCGGCTGCGGATCCACCCGCGGCGGCGAAAGCCTCCTCCTCGATGGCGCGAGCAGTTGAAGCAGCCTCCTCAGCGGGAATGGTGCCGTAGCGCTTAGACAGGACGGATGGAGTAGAGAGCGTCTCGATGAGGCGCGTGACGACGGCCTCTCGAGTGCGCTGAGAGGGGGGCCAAATGCTGAATGTTACGCTGGGGTTGAGAGATGAGTTGTTTTTCAGGCCGGGCTGCTGCGACTTTTCCTCCATCTCCGACGGCGGTTGCGGCTTCGAATCGGTGACTGTGGATTCTGTATCCGACATTGCTAGGGAGAAGGTAGAAAGCTTTAATCGGATTGGAAGGATTTATATATATATATGGTTATTATTTTTACCCCTTTGGCCAAAAATTATTTTTACCCCAAAAAAATATGGTTATATTAATATCCTCATAAACTCTAATTATATTAAAAGCATCCAAACGTTATTACATAAGAATTACTTAAATGTGGGTCTTACATATTTATTTATGAAAAGTGAAAAAAAATTCGTCAAAATGATTTTACATAACAATTCTTAAAAATGAGTCTCAGTAAAATTATGTTTTTATTATGTAATTTTATAATTCCTTTTAAAAATTTGTTAATTTGGATAAACAGGTTAGATTAAACATATTAAATTATTAATAAAACTGTTAAACTACATAAACACTTTAAATAAAATTGAAAAATAGAAAAGCAAAACATTAAAAAGAAAATACCCGGAAATTAGTTTCAAGTTTGACAAAAATGGATACGTTTTTTTTTTACAATTTTTCCTAGAAACTTATCACCGACTCCTAACGGTAAAACCGTAAAAGTGAAGGAATGATGCTGAAAATTTTTACTTTCGTTTACCTTTCAAGATATAAAGAGATAACATTTTCAAAACTCTAAAGCAAAACCACTTGCTTGGTTTATTTACATTCTTCAATATCATGAAGGCAAAAAAAAAATCCCAAGATGTACCTAAGAAGCTACCAGAAATCAAGAAAACTAAACATCTAACAATTTCTGCTGCATTGCCCACATCAAGAAAATCTGTTATACATCTAGAGGAGTAGCTTGAGCTTCAAGTTTCCTAATCTTTGACGACATCAAAAAATAGATCTGGAATATCGGGCGAACAAGGCAACGTTGCTACGTACTTGAACTGTCATTAAAAAGTAGCAAATCCTCAATCAGACCAAAAGATTAATCATTTAAAGAAACTAGATTGCTAAAGTTGTCATTTTTACAACTATGATTACCTTGTGTTGCTTGTATTTCTCTCTCACGGCTTGCAGCCCGTTTGCCCTTCTTCCAAGATAGAGATCGTGGATGATTTTAACGCATTCTTGCAGATCCTTTGGGCAGTAACCTGAATACTTTTGCAGAGTTGAACTCTGCAGAGAACCCAAAATCATAAATATGTACACCCCAGATGAATAATTAAGCAAACTGCAAGTTTTGATAAAGTGTTTGTTCTTACCCAAGGGTGAGTCTTTGGTTGTAGGATGTATTGTGCAAGAAATATAACTGAAGCAGCCACCAAAGAAGGCAAGAACTTGATACAATTATAGTCCAATAAACTCAATTCAGCAAGGTAGTATCCGAGGAACTCTAGCTGTAGATTGGTTTCCTGAAATGCCAACTCAGTTAATTAAGTGAACGAAAGTGATCCAATCAACAGAATAATTAAGCATTTAACTGAGCAATCCGACTTACATTATATCCTTCTTGAGCAACTCTATTGAACCTCCTGCACAACAAACAACCACCAGAACAACAATCAGTCTACTTATTCAGATCAATCACATAAACTCCGGGAAAATGCAAATGTATCTATCTACCTTAGAAAAGTCTTTATTGTTGGATTCCCCATTTCGAAATTGAGAGATTTCAGTATACTAGACTCCATTTTCACTACTTGTTCCCTAGTGTAAGTGTTATCTGTGATGTAACAGAAGTCTTCCACATGTGGAGGGCTGATTTCTTCATACTTTGAGGAAATGAGCATTGCTGCAACACCCAGAAGCTGTAACTTTTGCCTGGTGAGTTGATTTGAAGATAGGTATCTGTCAGCGTAGGAGATGGCAAGGTAGAGCGTGTCTGATAAAAGCTTGTATTCTTCTGCAACTTCTACCAACCAATCCACTAGTATTCCTCTCATATTAGGGTTTACATCGTTCTGGACCTTCTCTATGTAGTCAGGCAGCGGCCGCCTCTTTGCCTCCATCTGCACATTTAAACAGACTTCAAACCTCAATATCTGTCTTCGAATCATAGCCTTCTACGTACGATTAGACAGAAAAACCCTAACTTCGAATTCAAGATCCACAAAAGCACGAGCATTACATTGAAACAACCATACATTGATTATACTGGTCAATCAATTTTCAATTTGAATATCTTAACGTATGTGCAGAATCATGAGCAGGATTTGGTTCGTAATAGGAACCCAATTGACTTACAGAGAACATCTATCAACTTGATCAAAATTAAGTCTGAAATGCCTCACCTCCATATTGTGAAGGTACTCGTAGATATCGGTCACATAAGCACGACACATCTGCGGATCGTCAGACCGAGCATCGATGTCCATATTACGGTCTTCCTCATCCTTCAAGCTCAAATCTTGCTGCTTTGAAACCTCCGCCACTGCCCTACCGGCCTTGGTTTTGGCCTTGGCCAACCGGGGCTTCAGCTGCTGCAGGCCGTCTCCGGGCTTGACATTGATAACATTCGACAAATTGGGAAGTTCTCCGAGAACCACCCGCTTCTTTGTCGCCGGAGTGTGTTCGTCGGAAAGCGACGACGACGCACGCTTCTTGGCTGCTCTGGTAATGCGCTGCTCTGCCATTGCTATGCTTGTCTAAATCTCACACTCAGCTCTGAGAAATGGGCGCTGTAGAGAGAGGTGAGATCCGTGGTAATGGATTGAGGAGCGGAGATTTGTAGGAGGGAAAGTGGAGAGAGGGAAGTACGAGCGCCATGGTTTGAAATGTAGAAGGAAATATTTTGCCGCTTCTGCGTTTCTCTTTCGTTTATCGGACTGACGAAAAAAATGGAGGGCTTTTTTTGGTATCCAAATCCAAACTTATTTCAGTTTTCAACTTTTTTTTCTTTAATTATTTTTTAAAATTTTGTTTTTCCCTCTAAAGATTAGGCGGGCTCTTTCCCCTTCTAATAAAATTTCCTTGGATTTTATTTTTTTATAAAAAATATATATTGTAAAACGTTGATAATCGATACTTTCTTCAATTATTTACCCAAATTGTCGTTAAATACATTTTAAATGAACGATATTAACTAAGTAATTTATAAAGTATCGCAACTAAGCTTTAATTGCTTATGCAAATGATACAATTGAGTCAAATCGAATTAGAATCGGTTGTGAGTAGGCTGAGTTGAGTCAGGACATATAATAACATTGAGATGTATAAATTATTAGGTCTTGATTTTGATATTTAGAAAAGTATTTGGTTATGATGGATATACGCCCAATTTGAACCCGTTGACTTCCAAACCGTTGTATTTTTATCGTCTCATTAACGTTTGTAAATCGAAACTTCAACCCGAACACTTCGCGAACATGTCAACGGCTCGGACGAGGCCGGAGCGCTCGTCCGGCCGAGGCAAACTCACCTAGGTGAGGTTGGGTGGTCACACCCGACCTCCCCTAGGAGAGATCGGGTCAGCCAACCCGATCTCTCCTAGGGGAGATCGGGTGGACCAACCCGATCTCTCCTAGGAGAGATCGGGTCGGCCAACCCGATCTCTCCTAGGAGGGATGGGGTTGGCCAACCCCATCCTCCCTAGGAGGGGTTGGGTGCCCTCACCCAACCCCTACCCTTAGGGGTCGGATTTCTCCTCCCCCCCCCCAAGGGCCCCGGCACCATTTTCGGACTCCCACACCCGGTTCACGTCGCCTACCTTCTCCGTATCCTAAGGTCTTAATTGTACATTTAAAGGTTAATTAATTGTGTTTAAAGGTTAACGATGTCATTAAGCCACCTTAATGACACCGTTGCCTATAAATACCCCACCTTCACAACTCATTTGATCATCTTGGCAATTTGGATTATTTTGCTCTGACATCTCTCTAGTTTATCTCTCTAAGAAGAATACTGACTTAGGCATCGGAGAGGGTTCACCAGGCACCACCCCCCCCCCCCCTCCGTGTCTGGTACTGCCCCTTCTGCAGGGTAGAAGGAGAGAAGAAGCAAAGGAAGGAAGGAAGGAAGGAAGGAAAGACATAGACTAAGACAGGGCAACCCAGGAATACCGGATCACGCACATCCCAAGTAAGGAGTGAGATCAAAGCCGACCACCCGTTGACCTAGATCTCATAACCTAACACTTGGCGCCGTCTGTGGGCTTCGGACAGAAAGCCTAATTATCACCAGCTAGATGGCAGGCGTATATGTCATTCATGGGGGTTACGGAGCTGGAGGAGAGTCAGCGAACGCCAGAGAAGCATATATGGCAGAGTTAGGGGCTCCTAAGCCAAAAGAAGAACAAGCAGAAGGAAAGAGAGAAGACATAATAGAATTTTCAAGAAGAGACATGGAGCATGTGTTACCAGACAACAAGGATGCCCTGGTCATAACAATGAAGATCACTGATATGGACATTGGGAGAATCCTAATAGACAGTGGAAGCTCACCCAACATCATTAGCAAGAAAGTCCTCAACATACTAGGAGTAAGGCCAAATAGCATAAAGCAGGTTCACTCCCCCTTGGTAGGATTTTCAGGAGAGCCAACATACCCACTGGGGGCAGTCACACTACCTGTGACACTGGGTACAGGCCAGAGGCAGCTAAAGATTGATGTCCCATTCTTCATCACAGAAGAAATGGAGGAGTACAATGGGGTCATGGGTACCACTACAATCAACAAGTGGGGTATGGTACCATCAACACTACATCAGAAAATGAAATTCCCCACAGGCCAAGGAATAGGGGAAGTAAAAGGTAACCAGAAGGTAGCAAGGAAATGTGCAAGGATTGCACTAGGCAAGAGGAAGAAAACAAGAGAATTCCTACTAGTAGATGAGGACCCAAGAGAAGATCATGGAAGACCAGCCCCCATGGAGGAACTAAAAGAGATACTCATAGAAGAACCCGATAGGAAGGCCAAAATCGGGACTGCCTTATCTCAGGAAGAGGAAAACCACTTAGTAGCTTTACTAAGGGAATACAAGGATCTGTTCGCTTGGTCACCAAGCGATATGCCAGGAATATCAGAAGAGGTAATCTCACACAAGCTCAATATAGACGCGGCAACGCGACCAACAACACAGAAGGTGAGACCAATGGGAGGAAGCAAAAGGATAGCTATCCAAGAAGAAGTAGAAAAGCTACTAAAGGCAAAGTTCATCAAGGAAATCAGATTCCAGACATGGGTGGCAAACCCAGTACTGGTAAAGAAGCCGGGAGGAAGTTGGAGAATGTGTATTGACTATCGGGACCTAAACAAGGCATGCCCAAAGGACTCATATCCGCTACCAAGAATAGATCAGTTAGTGGATGCAACATCAGGTCACCAACTAATGAGCTTCATGGATGCATACTCAGGATACAACCAGATAAAAATGGCCCCCGAGGACGCCCCTCACACAGCATTCTATGCTGATAGTGAGATATACCATTACACGGTGATGCCTTTCGGACTCATAAATGCTGGAGCAACATATCAAAGAATGGTCAACAAAATCTTTGGGGACATGATAGGGAAGACAATGGAGGCATATGTGGACGATATGATAGTCAAATCCAAAGAGAAGAAGGACCATGTGGAGAACCTTCGCTCAACATTCGAGAGGATGAGGCAGTACCAAGTCCGTCTAAATCCGAAAAAATGCGCATTTGGGGTGCAATCAGGAAAATTTTTAGGCTTCATGGTAAGCCAGCGAGGCATAGAGGTAAACCCCGAAAAACTTCAAGCAATTGAAGAAATGCAGTCACCTACGAAGCACAAAGAGGTTCAACGACTGAACGGGAGATTGGCAGCCCTTAACAGATTCCTATCCAAAATAGGAGACAAGGCATTACCCTTCTTTGAGGTACTAAGGGCAAACAAGAAATTTGAATGGACACCGAGATGTGAGGAAGCCTTCCAGCAACTCAAACAACACCTAAAAACACTACCGCCCTTAGCAAAGCCTACACCAGGGGAGCCCCTCTACCTCTACATCTCCGTGAGCAATGTGGCAGTAAGCTCAGTGCTAATTAAAGAAGAAAACGCTGCACAATTGCCGGTATACTTCGTAAGCAAAACATTGGCAAAGTATGAGATCAACTACTTGCCAATAGAAAAGTACCTCTATGCACTCATTATATCAGCAAGAAAGTTGAGACCGTATTTTCATGGGCATGAAGTAACAGTCCTCACAGATCAACCATTGAAACACCTCCTACAGAGACCAGACACATCGGGAAGACTGACCAAATGGGCAATTGAGTTAAGTGAGTTTCGCATTCATTTCGCCCCAAGAACAGCCATAAAGGGTCAGGCTCTAGCAGATTTTATCGCTGAATTCACTGGAATTAATCCAGACGAAGACTTGGGAGAAGTCAAAACTACATGCGAGGCAAGTAGTAGTCAGGAGACACAATCAGAAGAATTATGGGAGATGCATACTGATGGGTCATCCAACGGATGAGGTTCAGGTGTAGGCCTCTTACTATACCCACCAAACAGCGATACACCTATGCGCTATGCCATGGCACTTACCTTTAAGGCAACAAACAATGAGGCTGAGTACGAAGCACTAATAACTGGCCTGAGAATAGCCAAAGGAGTAGGGGCAAAGCATTTAAGGGTCAAGTGTGATTCTCAACTAGTCGTCAATCAAGTGAAAGGAATCTACACTGCAAAGTCCGAAAACATGCAGAGATACTTGCAGCAAGCCAAGGACCTGATAAAGAGCTTCCAAAGCTTCGACATTGAGTCAGTCCCAAGAGAACAAAACCAAGAGGCAGACGCCTTAAGTAAACTAGCCTTAGGGGCAGAAGCAGGCAAAGAGGTTCACTTCGTGGAGCAAAGAATGCAATCAGTGATAGAACAAATGGAGGTTCTAGCAATAGATGAAGCAGAAGCCTGGATGACACCAATGAGACAATACATCATGGAAGGAAAGCTCCCAAAAGATAAGGTGGAAGCAGTCAAGATTGAAAGAATGGCTAGGAATTACGCAGTGATGGACAATGAACTCTACAAGAAAGGATACTCCACACCTTTCCTCAAATGCATATCATACCCAGAAACAGAGAGAGTGCTGGCAGAACTCCATGAGGAAGATGCGGGGTGCCATGAAGGAGCACGGTCAATAAGCCGAAAGATCTACAACCTAGGATACTATTGGCCATCAATGAGCAAAGAAGTAGCAGACTTGGTACAAAAATGTGATCACTGCCAAAGGTACTCCAGAAATATAACAGCCCCACCAGCAAAGCTAAGCTCCATCTCAGGAGCCTGGCCTTTCGCGCAATGGGGGATTGATTTGATAGGCCCCCTACCAAAAACAAAAGGTCAGAAGACTTGCATAATTGTTGCAATAGACTACTTCTCCAAGTGGATAGAAGCAAAGGCAATGGGGAAGACAACAGACGACCAAGTCGTCAATTTCATCCAATCTCACATTGTCTCGAGGTACGGGGTGCCAAGAGCAATAATAAGTGACAATGGCCCACAATTCAAGAGCAAGAAATTGCAGTGGTATTGCGAAAGACTGAATATAGACCACCGTTTCGCATCAGTAAAGCACCCTCAGACAAACGGACAGGTAGAATCGGCAAACAAGATAGTGCTAGATGGCCTAAAGAAACGACTCCACGCCACCAAGGGAAGTTGGGTAGATGAGCTGGAAAATGTTCTATGGGCAGTGCGGACAACACCAAAGATATCCACAGGAGAAACGCCATTTGGCCTAGTGTACGGAACTGAAGCGGTGGCACCAACAGAAATAGCTGTACAATCACTGAGGACCAAGTACTTTGAGGAGCATGAGAACAACAAAGCAAGACTTTTAGATTTAGACATGGTGGAGGATAAAAGGTGGAATTCAGAAGAAGCACAGACACGAATGCGCCTTGTCTCAGCAAGATACTACAACCGCCAAGTCAAGGAGAGACAATTCCACGTAGGAGAACTGGTACTAAGAAGGAATGAGTTCTCACACTTAGACCAAGTCAGAAAATTATCTCCGAAGTGGGAAGGACCATACAAGATAGCGTCAGTTCCCTACGTAAACGCGTACCGCCTCGAAGATGGGGAGGGTATATCTCCACAAACACCTTCAGTGGAGAGCACCTAAAGAAGTACTACGTATAAGAAGAAAGCACAAACAAAAGACCATATCCTTAGTTTCATATTTCACATTTTGCATGTTTCAGCTTTACAAGCTTTTCAAAAAACAACTTTAGAGAAGGAGAACTCACGAAGTTACTCCAACTCTACAACTATCTTTGATTCCTACAAAGGATGTCTTGGTGCACCAAGGCATCCCAAGTGTACAAAAACATGAATGCTCCTAAGGGAGTAGAAGTTACTCAAAAGTATTTTCCAGTGAATGTAGTGGTATAATCACGAAGTTATCCTTACACAGATATGACTTCAAGTCAATGACAGGTTCGACGCCCCCAAGAGCGTATCTTGAGAGTAGTTTTCATACTACGATATTCGACGTCCCCAAGAGCGTATCTTGAGAGTAGTTTTCATACTACGACATTCGACGCCCCCAAGAGCGTATCTTGAGAGTAGTGTTCATACTACGACCTTCGACGCCCCCAAGAGCGTATATTGAGAGTAGTTATTACACTACGAATTCGACGCACCAAGAGCGTATCTTGAGAGTGGTTTCCAAAAACTACGAACTTCGACGCCCCCAGGAGCGTATCTTGAGAGTAGTGTTCATACTACGACCTTCGACGCCCCCAAGAGCGTATCTTGAGAGTAGTTATTACACTACGAATTCGACGCACCAAGAGCGTATCTTGAGAGTGGTTTCCAAAAACTACGAATTCGACGCCCCCAGGAGCGTATCTTGAGGTAGATTTGCAACCTACCAGATTCGACGCCCCCAAGAGCGTATCTTGAGGTAGAAAAAACACTACCAGTTCGACGCCCCCAAGAGCGTATCTTGAGGTAGATTTCAAACTACCAGTTCGACGCCCACCAGGAGCGTATCTTTGGTCTAACCTGAGCCCTCCGGGAGCCTATCCTGTGAAACGTTAAGTGCCATCCGAGAGCCTGTCTCGTGAACAGTTTTCGACGCTCACCAAGAGCGTATCTTTGGTCTAACAGTACAACATATACCGTGTAAGGGGTATCAGAAGAGATTATCACACCATGCTCAGAAGGATACCATGAGAAAGAAATTTCTAAGTAAAGTAATGTGAAGAACAAGTAATGTTTTCTCCTTTACGAAATGACAGGTATGACATGAAGGAAAGCACGAAAGAAAGATAAACAAAGGAAACACACCAAGGGAAGGGTCCATAACCAAAGAGCCATACATAAGGCATAGGGAGACATCATGAGAAGAGATATAAGCACACGGCCATGTATACAACGAGCAGAGACAAGTGTATCAGACAAAGATGGCAACACTAAGAAAGGTGAGTTTTAAACTCTAAAGACAACCAAAACTCACAAACACACGAGACTACCACAAGAAATAGAGATACTATCCCCTCATCTTCGCAATATGCTTAATAGCAAAGTCTGACAAATCACCAAGTCGAGAGAAAGGAAAGTCAGGAGCAATCATGTGAATACGCTCAACAATCTCCTTCAAGGAAATACGTTTCGCCACAGAACAGCGAACGTCGATAGCAGCCTGATAAGCGGAGGAGGCCATATACTCAGCAATGGCACACTCCTTCGCCTCCATACGAAACATTTCCTCCAGAGAGATTAACTCAGCAGCCCGGAGTGCCTCATCACGATAAGACCTTTGTCTCAACGCCTCAACCTCTTCATTAAGAAGAGCAATGCGACCCTCCAAGTCTCGGCACCGCAAATCGGTGATGCGACTATGCTCCAAACAGCTAATAAGACTGGATTTAAGGGAGACACAAATGTCCTCGTACACCTTCCTCTCCTCAGCAAGATCAATAGCAAGGGTGGATAAATTAACAAGGTCGGCCATACCCTACAACAAAAACAAAAGATGAGACGGATAACACACGGAGAAGAAATATGCTAAAGGATAAAACGGTTACATTACAGGAGCATAGCGAGCCAACACATCACGAGCCAACTCATATGTTGCCTCTGACCCTTTGGACAGGGATACACGATCGGCAGGAGGAACAGCAGACTGCAGAACACGAACTCCAACCTCAGGAGTTTGCAAAGAAGATTGGTTGTCAAAACGAGCCCCACGCCCATAATAAGGCGCCCACTCAGACCCAACAATTCCATCAACAGGTGGACGAGACAGCTCCTTACGACTCAGACGCGGAAGACGAAGTCTACCTATAACAAAGCACAGAGTAAATACCAATGTACACTAAGGAAACTCAGAGGCTCAAGGACTCACCAAACAAGGAAGAAGGAAAGGATGGCTCCCGGACCTTCGATTGGGGGGCATCAATATAGAAAGAAGATGGCACCCTAACGTCACCACCCTTACCTCCAGTTAGAGAACACCTCCCCGCACCATAGAAAACCGATCTTTTTGCAATCGAAGGTCCGGTCCCAGAATTAACTACTCCCACACGTACTGGCCTCTTACTCCTCATCGATCACCGGAGAGTTCTGCTGATCGAAAAAACACAGGCTTAGCCTAAAGAAAACAGAAAGCGAACAGTGGACAAGAGATACAAACTCATTCCCCTAAAAAGATGGACACAAGGTCAAAAGACAAGAATAGAAAGACGACAAGAAAGACCCCACCAGCCAACAGCCAGAGGCAGGGGGGCAGGGGGAGATAGTAATAACCCCCAGCATAAGGAGACCCCACCAGCCAACAGGCAGAGGCAGGGGGGCAGGGGGAGATAGTAATAACCCCCAGCATAAGGAGAGAGACACCACTGGCCAACTAGCAGAGACAGGGGGCAAAAGGAGATAATCATAATCCCAATAGGGAGGACTTCGCCCGCCAGTAAGCGGAAACATGAAGGTAAAAAGATGAAAAATGACGAACCAAATAGGACTACATTACCAGGAAGACATACAAATCAAAAACGAGACAAGTAAGGAAACGATTGAAGGAGAAACAGAATTAAGTCCCTCAAGAGCAATGCTTACATAAGAGAAGAAACACGTACCTCAACACAACATCCGCCCCGAGAAGTAAGTCTGACTGGAAATTCCACCGTCAAAAAGAAAAGAAGGGAAAAGAACAACGAGAATGAGGTAATCACTTACCCTTTTATAGCACAAAGGATTAGGGTTTTTCTAAAGTCGCTAAATCAACACCGTTGAATTTTAGAGAAGAAAATTTCAAGAGACAAGATTCAAAAACTAGTTCCCGTTAACCATGGTTAAACTCATACTCACCATAGTTAACATCCCCTAAGGCTTATTTCCTAATATTCCATACTTAGAAAAAAAATTTGGCCAAAATTAAATTTTTCCTCACTTAGATAGAATCCCGGCACGAAATTGAAGCATAAGTTATTTAGTTGCATTCGTATCACACCCCTGTGCAAGTGTGTATTTTTTGAGTATGCACCTGTAGCAAAGATAAGTTTATTACTCCTACCGCAGACGGACGCGTGCCTAGGCACACGTCCGTGCTACTCTAACGTTTACAATTCCTCTATCTCATAAGGCAGGGGGCAGAGTCAGAGGCACGCATCTAAGGGTAAGCGAGCATTCAGACAAGAAGGTAAAATCCTGGTTTCAAATTGCGCGTGTCATACCATCCTAAAATAGAGTCAATCAAGGGTTAGGCCATTGGTTGACTCGGGGGCATGTGATGGATATACGCCCAATTTGAACCCGTTGACTTCCAAACCGTTGTATTTTTATCGTCCCATTAACGTTTGTAAATCGAAACTTCAACCCGAACACTTCGCGAACATGTCAACGGCTCGGACGAGGCCGGAGCGCTCGTCCGACCGAGGCAAACTCACCTAGGTGAGGTTGGGTGGCCACACCCGACCTCCCCTAGGAGAGATCGGGTCAGCCAACCCGATCTCTCCTAGGGGAGATCGGGTGGACCAACCCGATCTCTCCTAGGAGAGATCGGGTCGGCCAACCCGATCTCTCCTAGGAGGGATGGGGTTGGCCAACCCCATCCTCCCTAGGAGGGGTTGGGTGCCCTCACCCAACCCCTACCCTTAGGGGTCGGATTTCTCCTCCCCCCCAAGGGCCCCGACACCATTTTCGGACTCCCACACCCGGTTCACGTCGCCTACCTTCTCCGTATCCTAAGGTCTTAATTGTACATTTAAAGGTTAATTAATTGTGTTTAAAGGTTAACGATGTCATTAAGCCACTTTAATGACACCGTTGCCTATAAATACCCCACCTTCACAACTCATTTGATCATCTTGGCAATTTGGATTATTTTGCTCTGACATCTCTCTAGTTTATCTCTCTAAGAAGAATACTGACTTAGGCATCAGAGAGGGTTCACCAGGCACCACCCCCCCTCCGTGTCTGGTACTGCCCCTTCTGCAGGGTAGAAGGAGAGAAGAAGCAAAGGAAGGAAGGAAGGAAGGAAAGACATAGACTAAGACAGGGCAACCCAGGAATACCGGATCACGCACATCCCCAGTAAGGAGTGAGATCAAAGCCGACCACCCGTTGACCTAGATCTCATAACCTAACAGGTTACTTTTGTAATAAAGTTAGTCAAGGCGCGGATATAAATAGTATAGCTTAGCTTGATGGACTGTGTTGATTAGGGGTGAGCTCGGGCCGGGACGGGCGGGCTTTTACCTGAGCCTGAGCCCTAGCCCGAAATTTTCGGGACATTAATTTTTAGCCCGAGCCCGAGCCCGAAAATGAGGAAAATGGTCCGCCCGAGCCGGGACTTCAGGACTCGGGCTCGGACTAGCCCGAATTTTAACAAAAAATCTGAAAAAAAAAATTAAAAAAAAAAATTGAAACATGGAGGAAGATGGTTAGATACTAGTAACTAGTACCCACTAGATAGTTAGATAAGATCAACTAACTAGATAGTTAGATACTAACTATAGTTAGTGGGGAATATATATAATTATATATATTTAAATAGTATTAAAAAAAAATTCGTACGGGTTTTTCGGGATTTTGGCACAAAAGCCCGAGCCCGAGTTGAAAATAAAAGTCCCGCCCGCTCGGGTTGTGTGGTAGTTCAGGAAAAATTGTTAATGACCAGCACTTGCACTTTACCCTTACGAGCTGACTCAGTGCGAGTGGGGACCAAAGATAAGATATGGAGGTGCGGGGAATCGAACCACGTGCCTCTCACATGCGAAGCGAGCGCTCTACCATATGAGCTACACCCCCATTGACGATTACTATAATTAAAGCATGCTTCTAGCAATCGCTTGCCATGTACCCGCCTCATACATCTCGCGGGACGGGTCGCCTACTAGAATCACATACTTTATTAACAATAATTCTAAAACCATAAATTATATATTTATATATTCAAATTTATCTTAAAATTCGATTATAAATTATAAGTTTAAATCCAAATTAAAATACAAGTCACCAAACTCATTAGAATTCTTATTATTTTGACAATGTAGTATATTATATATATAGTTTTATATAATATAGCGGTGGGGCGGGTTGACCCAAAACCATACCTGCTCCATGGATTGCGGGTACCCGTAACCTGTTGCCACTCCATTGCTAAGCGCCGAACGGCTGGCTCTCCGCATTAATGTCTGTCTCTCTGCTGCACTGCTCTGTTGTCTCTCCATCTGTATTTCTGCAATTCATTTATTTTGTTTGTCTAAATGCACCAGAAGAAAATGGGTTCTTGCTCTTCTTCAAGCTTCACTCACTGACGAAATCCAACATTCCACCCCGGCCATAACCTTAAACTATATATACGCAGCTCAATAATCCCTATTTTTTGTCTCTCACCAACATATACAAAGACTTCATCCAAAAGTATATATAATAATATTCTGGCGGTGTCGTGGTCGGATTCTTAGTAAAGATTCCTTTTTTAACAAGAATCACTATGAGGGTTTCCCAGGTCCTTACTGTGCTGCTCATGCTTCTACCAGCTTTCCTGCTACTAATTGCCATCTCCACTTCTGGTATATATCTACATATATGTTTAGACAATTTGCTAATTTAAATTTTTTAAATATATATATTGCTAACTGAAATTATATAAAATTTGCTTGTTGATGACTGGAATTTGAATGTTATTTGTTGTCTTGCTTCTTTAATCAAATTGCTAGTTGAGTTTTTGCAAACACTGTAATTTGCTATATATATGATCTTTTAAAAGATTTGCAATTCGCTATATAATAAACTTTGGTTAATTCGCAAATTGCTTACTAAATAGTTCTAATCACATGAATGTTTCAGTCACCATTAAGAACTTATAAACTTGTCTGAAGTTTGCTCCATGTGAGATTTTTGGATTTTAGTGTCTGAAGTTTAAAACGTTGAAATGGACAGTTCAGGTTTCATTTTTGTTGAAATTTGGTTTCTTCGCGCGTCTTTTCCTCTCCATTCAAACATTTTCATCGACTCTTTCACCCACTCATAATCCACCACTCTTTACATTTTATAAAATCGCAAATCACCTAAGAAGGTGACGGTCCCGTCAATGTGACAAGAAGAAAGCGTGCATGAGAGCTCCTATTTGACAGCTGGTTTCGTCGGCATTAGTTTCTCTAAAGTAATCACACCGAAACACCAAATTTCAACAAAAATGAAACCTGGACTGTCCATTTTAACATTTTAAACTGTACATTTTAACATTTTAAACTTCAGACACCAAAATCTTACAACATTACATCATCTAGAAATTTGTCGGAACAAAATTCAGCCAGCAAATAGTTTATATAATGTCTATAGTCATGTATATTGAAAGATTGCATCTTTTACAGATGCAAATGGAGGAATAGCCACCACCAACAATGGTGAGTCTACTTTTAAGCTAGCAGCAACACCAAGCAGGAAGCTCAAGGTACATACATGAGTTGTTCCTTACTGTTGCATGATCTGAGAAGTTAGTTCTGCAAAATGCAGCAATTTTTTTTTTGGCCAAAACAAAATGCAGCAATTGAATCATGACTTGTTGGATCAAGTTTGCAGGGGATTAATGGGGGTGCTAGTTTTGTCAATAGGAAAGTGGAGGTAGATGATTATCGTCGATACAATCCTTCACCGAGCTTTAAGGCATCGATAAGGCATGGGCCAATACAACATGGGACTCCTCTAATGCCTTTTATACCATCGCCTCCTTCTCCACCTAATAATCATTAAGCCAGCAATAAACTAACTGTTTCGTATGTTTATGCAGTAGCTACTACAAACAAAGCAGAGATATTATTCTATATGTTGCTAGCTAGGTGGGATTTATTTTGATGCTTGTGATATCAACTTATGAATGAATGATTTTGTGATTTTCCCTCCTTTTTCTTTTATACGTGATGATATGATCTTTAAGAAATATTGGCTCGTTGTTCACATATCCGTTGTAGTCTAGTTGGTTAGGATACTCGGCTCTCACCCGAGAGACCCGGGTTCAAGTCCCGGCAACGGAATTGTGTTTTACTCTTTTAAATTGGTGGCCGAAACACCCATAAGGTGCCAAATTGCGTCGAGCAATCCGCTGCTGCGTATTATTTACCTGGCACATATCTTGTTTATGTTTCCGTAGCCCGTGGTAGGGAATTCGTGTTTAATTATAAAATTGGTGTTCCTTGTTTTCTTTGAGTTGGCCGAAAATTTTAAAAGTTTTGTTTGTTTGCTTTAAAATTTCGGATTTTTTGTTTAAAATTCGGATTGGCCATGGTTTTTCATGATGTTCTTAGTGAAGTTTGATGATCTTCAAGAAAAATAAGACTTTTTATCAAATTTAAACTTCGAATTCTTGATCTTAAAAGATTTGACCGCTTATCCTAATTTTGGTGTTTTCGGCCGAACCTACACTATAGGTTCATAAAATTTGGCAATAGAAGTTGACATAATTTATTTTGTTTCATAAAATTTGGCATAATATTGTTTATTGATTTTATGCACTTTTTTTTTCAATATTTGTTGTAAGCTTGGCAAAAATAAAACATTTATTGTACGAAGTTCAAAAGTTCAAATACTGATAAGTCTCGACATGCGAATACGATCAATTTTTTTTTTTTTTTTGGTAAAGCGTGATTAGTTAATTAAAAATAAGATATATATTTTTTAATATTATTATATAATATACGACTAGAGAAACGAAACGTATTTCAGGTTAAAAGCGACAGTTATACTCTAGAACCATTTTGCGCCATCCCTCGCTCTCTTTCACCGGTCTACTCTACTATTTCCGGCGACTTTACCGGCCTCCGGCAGTTGCCATCTCTCCCAGAGCGACGGAATTAGGGTTCCCCAGCATCGAAGACTGACGTTGATACTGATTTCACGCAATGGTAGCTGCAGTGTCAACAGCGTTAAACCCTGAGGCAGCGACCCGCGCAAACTTGTCAAGGCAATTGTTACCCTCAGACCCCGACAATGCGCCTGCTCCTCGCCGTCCTAAGCTGCGAGAGGTCTCTTCCCGTTACCTTTCCTCCTCCGCCTCCTCCACGTCGTCGTCTTCCTCTTCTTCATCTTACACTCCTAGACGGTGTGAATCGCCTGTGATTCCGAGAACTACGAGCTCGATGACTCCGGCGCCTGCTGCTCCGTTGTTGGTAAAGCGGTCTCAGTCAGCTGAGCGGAGGCGTCCGGTCACTCCTCGGACAAATCCGGTGGATTTGAGAGGCGCCAAGGGCGGTGAATTGGGTTCTGCTCAGAGAATGCTGCTCACCTCTGCTAGAAGCACTTCTATGTCGTTTCAAGGCGATTCGATTTCTCGAAGGGCAAGCAAGGAAAAACCAGCACCAACGCCAGCTCCTTCCATGCCTATCACAAGGAGAGCCACTCCAGAGAGGAAACAAACTCCGGAGAGGAAAGGAACTCCGGAGAGGAAAAGCACCCCTGAGAGGAGAAAATCAGCTGTGGCACCAACACCAGCATCTAGGAAGGTCCAGGTGGATAATTCAAAGACATTGGAGCAGCAGCGGTGGCCGGCAAGGCTCCGATCAGTGAACTCCATGAGTCAGAGCGTGGATTGGACTGATCACAGGAAGAAACTGGGTGGATATACTAAGGACGGGATAGTTAGGTCATTGCAGAGCTCAATGATGCTTGATCCTAGGTCATCTTCTGATAGGTTATCTGGGTTGGATTCGAGCAAGCCCTCGATTACAAAAGAGAGTGATGTTAATGCTAAGAGTGAGATCAATTCTATTGCCGCAGACAATGAAAGTGTCTCTTCCCACGGAGGTGATGCCGATGGTGGTAATGGTGTTCAAGGTCACCGTGGGCCTCGGGGAATTGTAGTGCCTGCAAGGTTTTGGCAAGAAACCAACAAACGCTTAAGAGGCCTTGCGGAACCTGCTTCCCCACATCCAAATCCCCCTGGACTGAGAACACCTTCTGCTAATCCAAAACTTTTCACGCCAAAGAAATCAGGTTTCGATAGCCCTGTCTCTTCTCCAAAAGGGACTCTGAATACAAGGGGACAGTCACCGATTCGTGGAGGAGTTCGGCCTTCATCTCCAAGTAAGTTTGGTAACATGGCGGCGGCTTCACGGAGGGGAGGAAGTCCAGCTCGAGTGAGGAATGGTATGTCAGATGCTTTGTTGGATGGTAATGCTCCTTCAGTATCGAGTTTTGCTGTTGAGATTAGACGAGGGAGGATTGGAGAAGGCAAAATTGTTGATGCACATGTTCTGAGACTGTTACATAATCAGCTTTTGCAGTGGCGTTTTGTCAATGCTAGAGCAGATGCATCAACTTCTGCCCAAAAGTTGAATGCCGAGGTATTGTTCTGCATTTTTACTCTCTTTTATCTAGTCTAAGGTTCTAGCAATATATTTTTTATGCAGTTGTTGTGAATGAACTCTTAAGTATTGCTTGGTGATTAGTTGTATTAAGAAGCTGCATTTACCTGTTTGCTAAGTATGCCTTTTCAATAGGTTGTTTTTTTTGAAGATTTGTTATGATATGTGCGATATTTATAGAAGTCAAACCTGTATGACTTGCATACAGCAACTGGTTTGGTACTGGAACATGTAAATGGGATAAGCTTCTTTTATAGTCAAACTCATATTTCTCAGACAGCAATGGTTCCAGTTCCAGAAGATAATTTGTTACTTTGTTTGTTTAGGGAAAAAAAAATTTATCGGTCCCACAATGCTGCAATTTATCGCTTATACATTATAATTTATAATTCTAGGATATATGCTCTGTTCATTAATTTGTTTTAGAGATATTAATGAAGGCGTTATGAACTTCTTGTGAGTTATAAAATATACTTTTGACTGGATAGTTTGTTTGGATCATAAGACTTATACAATTGCTTTGAAAAGTCTTCAGCTTTCCTAGCTTTGGGATAATCCTTCATTTGGACATAAATCTGTTTATGGCATAAGGGAAGCTAACCAAGTGTTATGTAGTGCATTATTACATTTAAAGTTCAAAGTTAAAAGGTAGTCCTGAGTTGGAAAGCTGAGTATCTGATCAGCTCTTACTGTTTAGATTTTACTAGAGTCCAGTACTTGCGAGAAGTTTTATTCTTTGTGCTATGATGGATCTATCTGTATGTATGTTTCTTGAGAAATCTTAAATTGTGTTCTTAAACACTTTTAATAGTGGAATCATGTCAGTCAAGACTCCAGTCATATCTGTGCTCCAAAAATTAATCGAGGTTTTAGCTATCACTCTGATAGTCAGTCCTTGAGGAAGGTTAAATAATGTTGATAAAACTAAAGATCACATGCTGGAGTCAGTACCGATGTTTAATGAATGTAGGTTAGGTTGTTGCATGGAATGAAAAATGCTTGTTTCGGGTTTTAGGGTTTAGGGTTTAGGGTGAGTTTCGGGTTTAGGTTTAAGGTTTAGGAATGAAAAATGCTTGTTTTGATTTCCTTAGTGACTCTGTCTTCGTCAAAGGTAACTTTTGTTTGCTCTGTCCCACTGCTTAGAGAAACCTCTACAGTGCCTGGGTTAGGACTACAAAACTACGGGAATCTGTTCGAGCGAAACAGATTGAGTTACAACTGCAAAGGGAAAGCATGAAGCTTGCAGCAGTCATCAATGGACAGGTGATGAATATAGGCTTAACATTTGCCATGTTTTCCTCCATTTGTTTGGTCAATGCTGCAAGTAGATGTACAATCTGTCTAATTTTGTCCATCTATTATTGCGAACTAAACTTTGTTCTTCTGTAAATGCAGATGAGGTATTTAGAAGAATGGGCATTAATCGAACGGGATTATTCAAGTTCGTTGACTGAGGCTACCGAAGCTTTGACAGCTACCACTCTTCGTCTTCCTATTGCGTGTGCAAAGGTATTTGCTTGCTTGCTTGCTTTCACTCATTCATTTCTCCCGAATCCAATCTTTCTCTATCCATCTGCAAGTTTTTAATAAAAATGAAATTGCGGACAATAATATCGTTTAGGGCGACGTACAAAAAACGAAGAGTGCCATATGTTCGGCGGTGGACGTGCTTCAAGGAATGGCAGCGTCCGTTTGCTTATTATCATCAAAGGTAGTAATGTATGTAAAAAGATGCCATTTTTGCTAGTTTTTGTTTCGACTTATAATACAAATATACAACAGGTAGGGGAAGTGAAGAGTTCAGTGATTGAGCTTGCTAACATTGTGGCAGAGGAGCGTGGGTTGCTAGACCAATGCCGTGATCTATTGTCTACAGCTGAAGCCATGCAGGTAAAGGAACAAAGTCAGAGAACACATATTTTACAACTAAACCGCGAAACACGAGATTGAACGGCAAATGTTTATTATTCGGTAATCGACATACAATTAACAATCTTCGGCGCAAGAGCGCTCGATCAGTGAGCTATTACTGACATACAATTAACAAGTGATCTGTTTGTGTGAGTAAACTGAAACTAGCGATCCGTAGATCAAATGGAAAGACGAGTTTTTACTGAGGTTCGTGCTGATTACGGTCTTCTTAAGGCAATTTCGCTCCCACCTCACCCTTATGTTATGCAACGAGGTTTAACAGGACGATCGCCTTCCTGGATACAACAGTGTCGTTGACACGAATCGTGTAAACAATTCGTTCAACCGAACCGAACAATATCTGAACTTAAAAGAAAATATGAGATTCAGATAGAAAAACAATAAGAAATTGATTGGTCTAAACCCATTAAAGCCATTTAAGATGATTGGTCTAATTTATATGCATTTTAAATAGAGTGTGAATATTATTTTAGTCTTCAGTTCAATGATTATTACTTAATATTTTTTTATTATTAATAAGGAGATAAATAAAGTTAACATTACTACCTAAATTTCAACTCAATTACAAATCAATACTCGAATTTTAATTTTTAGAATCAACTGCCTAAATTTTCGATTATTAAAAATTACTACCTCCATTATACTTTTCAATTATTATTATTTTTAAAAAGTTATCTTTTCATACCCCAACTATTAAAAAATTACATCATTTAATGTCATTAAGCAGAAGTCTAACTAAAATGTCTGAAACTGAATCTTCAAAGATATGCACCACTTTGCATGCACCAATTACAAGATCCATTCCACTAACTTGCGCTCTAAGTCATTGACCAATTAGAAGATCCACTCCACTAACTTGCACCCTAAGTTTCTTTCTAAAATGAAGGATCTCAGTAATATACCTTATTCCAATATACTCAGCGTATCTGTTATTCTCTTTTCAAGATTCCATTACTTTCACAATATTCTGAATAGCCTGTGTTCTAATCTAATGGAGAAAACTGCAACCGAATCGATGTTGAGAAACTGTTAGCTTCTCCGCCTTTACGACAGCTTCAAAGGGGAGGGGACTGAAAGTTCGGGATGGACCGTAGTAATGCGGGAAGCTATTCACTCCATCCACAGCTTCATATATCACTCCATCTCCAAGCTACAAAAACATCATCGTTAATTAAGACCGAATTTACCCACAATCTAATTCTCAAGCAGTAAAAAATGCACAACCATACCCATATTGTAATACCCATGCTCTGTTAGGCTGGGTTAGGCTTAGTGTGGACAGTCGCTCGGGTTAGTGACGGATCTAGGGTTTTACTATAAAAGAATATCATACATAAAAACTAAATAAATAGTAATAAGGTAAATCTTACAAGGTTCCCAGTTCCCCATCATTGATCATACATTTTGAGTCGTATTATACGCTATGGATCCGACCCGCCTATATTTTCCTCTAAATTTTAATTTTTAGTTTTCTACAACACAATTACCCTTTTTTGTTTTGGTAGGAAAAATATGCTTCTTCTATTGCCTAAAGTATCATATCCCTAAATGGCATCGGAGACCTTGCCATAACATTATCTGGAAGAGAATGAATCGGATGCCGAACTATTTGCAGAACTTGACGAGGTGTGTATATAAGAACACCTTGATTTCATAGTATAGTAGTTCCATTTACATGTACTAGATTAATCCAAAAGCTAAAGGTATTACTTTCAGGAGCAGAAATGTACTACTTTGGACTGTTCATGAAGTTATAAAAAAAAACCTCACATTTAAAGCAAGAACATGGATTTGTCATCAACAACAAGCTGATGAGGACTCACATTTATTGATTGAGGAAAAAAAACCATTTGATGTCCATAACATACTTCACTTTTCACTATAACCATTTTCATCATCTAAAGATCCAACAAATTGTGATTGTGAGGCCCTTCTTGATCTAGCTTGTGGATTTGTTAATCAATAATTAATTCTCTTGAATTAGTGCAGTTGTTATTAAGCATCACCAACCACAGTATAATTTTTTTTATCTCTTTTACAAAATGCTAAAGAGAAAAACAGCAGAATAGCAAAATCAAGTCATAAAAGATGAGTTAGTTACCTTCTTGGCATCAATCTGAAGAAGGTAAAGATCACCCTCATGATTCAGAAAGAAGTTCTGCAGAGTTGATTGAACCTGTTCAAGAACATTCAATGATTATCTACTGAAGAAGCTCACTGAATTCAAAATTTGAAATCAAGATATACTCTTTTCTCAATCTGTACTTAAAAATTGGATTTTTATTAAAGCTCACATAACCCCACAAATCCAATTCCTTGCAAGGTTCGTAATTTTGGCAGATTTATAACGAAAAACTCAAAATCAAGAACTGGGTATTCACCAGATCCTCTCCGTAGGACATGGATTCACAATCAAGAAGCGAATGAGTTTAATTACCTGAGATAAGTTGCTCAAATGGAAGCAGCCAGTGGATTTGTCGAGGTCGCCGCCATAGGTGAATCCTTCTTTCTGCAGAAACTCCCACTCCTGAGCAGTGCTGATCCGATACAAATACTCTTCTCCCTCTTTGCCCTCCATTGATTCCCGCGAATGTATGCGTTTTGCAAACGACAGAAAGCTTCAGGTTTTTAGAGCAGAAAAAAATTCCGTTTTTAACCTCGTCTATTAGGGGAAATTGCTCATTGACATGGATGTCGAACTCTTTCGGCATACTACATTTCGGTCTATTTATAACTGATCGATTGATGTTCAAGCTACTTTAGGGGGCGTTTGGTGGCGAAAATTCTAACGCTTTACGTTAAGGACGAGGAATCTGCCACTACTGAAAACCATCTTCTTCTTCGTTCCGAAACCTCCCTCCTTCTGAAACATCAGCAATGGCGGCATCTGCGAGCGCTATAGTGAATCCGACCACGCATTGCCCTATTTCTCAGAAACTCCGGCAGCTCCCGTTCGCCGATTCGAGCTCGCGCCTCCGCAGCCCCTCATTTTCTGCGCCCAATGCGCCGCTCAAATGCCGGCGAACCCCGACCTGTGTTCCCATCATCAGAGCCCAGAGCTCTCCTGGTACGTATTCGCGATTTCTCATCTAAAAACGCGATCTTTCTTTCTGGGTGATTGATTTTTCTGCGGTCTTCCATTTCTTGACTATAGATTATTTTCCGGATGCGAAATTTTACAAAGTTGAAGCCATTCTAAGGTACATCTCCTTCTTCGTTAATTCCTGGTTGAATTGTTGGCTTTAGCTGTTCCTTGAAGTGGTTAATCACTGGCTTCAGCTTGGTGAGTGGCCTAAATGCAGGATTTTTGCCATAGTGCTTCTTGGTGTTACCTCTGATGTTTAGCATTGACAATATGTTTGATTCAGCATAATTTGTTATTGACGGAATAAATTCTGATGAACAGGCCGTGGCGGATGTCTCAGGTTTCATCAGTAAGTGTTCTCAGATAGATGCATTGCATGCTTCATCAATCATCACCAAACAGAGCTACTATGCTAACCATTTCATTGAGAAGTGTACTATGTGAGCTAGCTTAGAAAACTTGAAATTTGTGGTGGAATCGCTGTGTTATTGGATTCTACCATAAAAGAAGCCATGAAAAAGATTTCTCTGGTAGTATAACACTATAACTAACAAGTGCGCCTCTTTCAATGAGGCGATCAGTCTTATGCGCCTCAATTTTGAGGCTATATTATCGCCTTAGGCATTTGACAACATTGCTCTGGTTAACTCTCACATGTTAATGTATCAAATGGTTTCAAAATACTCTTTTTAGACTTCAATGAAGACACCACTGGGGATTTGAAACAAAGATTAGGGTTCAAGTGTAAGATCATGGCCAGTTCTAATTAGATATGCTTTTTACCAGGCTCTGCTCAAAATGGGCATCCGGGGCGTCACAGTTTCTGATGTCCGAGGTTTTGGTGCTCAAGGTGGTTCAACAGAAAGACAGGGCGGTGCGTAGAATTTTGCAATTCTTACACATTTTCATGTTTTTCGAAGAACTACTCTTATGTGCCGAAGAAATACTACACCAAATCCGTCAAAATTATTACATTATTTTACAAAAAAAATGTTGAAATTTTCTTTGATTTGATTGACCTAGAGTCCCGCTATGAATAGTTTGTAGCTTCTTCGTGTATGCTGATTGATATTTGTTTGTTCTTAGGCTCTGAATTCTCAGAAGACAAATTTCTTGCTAAAGTTAAAATGGAGATTGTGGTGAGCAAAGACCAGGTATATACTATTTCCTTACATATATGTTTTCTTTTTTGCTAATTATTTGATATAAGTTATATAAACAACAACATAACACTGAGAATGATTCTTCTTTATGCTCATCTGCTCCAAAACATTGTTAATTTCTGGTCTTGTTCGGTCCAAGGTTGAAGCAGTAATTCAAAAAATCACAGAGGTAGCAAGAACAGGGGAGATTGGAGATGGCAAAATTTTCGGTATGAATTTAATCTAGCAAAATCAAAAGAAACCCTATATCTAACCAAAAGTCGTATAAAATTGTTGGTCGGTTTTGCAGTGATTCCTGTGACGGATGTAATAAGGGTTCGTACCGGTAAGTAAACTAAATGCAACTGCATTTAACCACACATTCACCTATCACCTGAAGGTTTAATGATATTTGGTCAAGTGGTCAGTCTGAAACTTCACTTACATCGATGCGTAATGTATAGGCGAGCGTGGAGAGGTGGGTGAACGAATGAGCGGCGGCCGTTCAGACATGACTTCAACTTCAAACTCCTCCTAGAGAAACTGTGGAGAAATAAATGGATATGATGAAGAATCTGCTGTTATGTAAGAGCCTGCTTTGAATAAATGTAGGATTTCATATGAATAGTGTTGTTCTAAAGATTAAGTTTTGTTCTGGTTGATGGCCTTGTGGCTTATGTAATGTGCAATAATAAGTAGTGAAAGATATAGAGCAACTGTTGCAATGGTGTCTGGTTTTTCTGAAGAGTAATTCCTTAAAGTGTGAAAAAAAGAGTGAAAAAACCATAGAAAGTTAATAACTGTCACATGTCAGTTAACAATTTGACATAAATTGGAAAGAGAATCATGCAATGCATTGCCATGTGGCATGTGGCAGCTTTCTATGATTTTTTCACACTTTGTTTCACACTTTCTATTAAAGCCCTTTTCTGAAATAAGAGTTCTTCTATAAATGCTATTTGGCTAAAAAAATGTGTTTTATTCTTCATTAATTTATTATTAAGAAATTCACATCTATTTTCTCATGAATAATATGTTCATGAGAATATTGTAGGAAAACTTAAATTACAAAAAGTAATAAAATATAATATATTAATAATTATAAATAAATAAATTTACCTACAGTAGATATTAAAATAATAAATTATTTTATAACGTGTTATTTAAAAATAACAATTGACCCAGAGTTGACCCGAATACTCGGCCCAAGTCTGCTGTCAAATCCCATGGATGCACTAAAATATTGGCCCCATTTACCCATAAACGCGGCCCGAGATTTCCCAGGAACTCAGCTGAATTGGGCCGATATTTCGACACAAGCAGCCCAAAAACGCAGCCCAAGTAAGCCTAAATATCAGCCCAATTTTCCCAGTAAATTTCGGCCCAATAATTCCAAATAACTCCGGCCCAGTACGGTCAAAAAGATTCTGAGTTGAGAAACTAAGCAAATTGCTTGCTCCGGGAACACGAGGAAGCCCCCCTGAAAAATTAATTTGTGTTGTTTTGGAACCATTTTACTATAGTGTAGTTGTAAGCCGGGTGCAGCTATAAATATCATCGTTTCTTCACTGTTCCGGTACCTTGTCTTTAGCTACACGGAAAAATGCATACACCGGGTGCACACGCGCACAGTCTCAAAATTATCATTTTAATCGATTTGGAGCCATTTGGGGTTGTCTATGTGAACACCCGGTGCACCCATTAGATGGCGCCGCCGTAGTTATAGATTACAATTCCGTTTAATAACCCCTTTCTAATATTTGATTTTTTTCTCTAAAGCTTTTAATTTTAGTTTTTTATTATTTTCAGGCATTTTACATCCATCACAATCAGGTTTTTTTTATTATTTTATTTAAAAAGTACGTATAACTAATAGGATCTAGGAAAAAGTAACTAAAAACTTTTATATATATATACATATAGAGAAAAAAACTAACATATAATAAAACTGATTATTAATTAATATACAAAAAAAAAAAAAACACCATGAATTAAAACTGATTATTATTAATATACAACTATATACAAATTCAAAAATACAACCATGAATCGAACCCATATGCAGCTCAATTCTCATACTATTTACATAATATATATATATATATATATATATATATATATATATATTATTTAGTGTAACCTCGTAAAATGTCCCACAACAAAAGAACCGCCCTCTTAAGCAGCCGACGGTGCCGTGACGTAGTGAACCACCCCAGCCTCCGTCAGCGACGCCATTAATGGCGGCGCCACCACCTGCAACGGCGGCGTCTTCAAGTCCAAGGACTCGTCGTTGTAAATATCCCACCACTTGTTCACCAACATCTTTATATCCTCCCTATCCATGTTCTCTTCCTTCCCGGTGAATCTCCACGGCTTCGACCCCGCCGCGCAGTAGTGGACCACCTTCACCGTCTCCACCTCCACGTTCTCCGGGTGCCGCCACAGCATCGCCAGTACCAGGTTGTAGGTCGCCGGAATCGGCTTGTATATGTCTCTGAAGAACGTGTTCAGGAAATCCTGCTCCGCGAACGGCGTCGGAGGTGTTACCTGTTCAAAATATTACTTCAATTAATGTCGGAAATTGGAAGAAGAAAATGAAAGAAGATTAAAATATTTAATGTTTTATTTTTTAAAAATATATTTGATTATTACTCTTTTAAAAATATCATAATATATAGTATATAATTTATTTTTCATTTTTAAATAAATATATTTATCTATTTTTTCTTCAGTTTTTCAAAATAAAAACTAATAAAACTTAAAAATTAATAATAAATAAAGTGTACAATTACACAAAATGACGAACACAATTAGAACAATATAACTTCTCTATTGAATTTCGTGTTTGGTTATCACGACACAACACATAATTACTACAAGAAAAATAGATTGTTGCAACTTTAGAATTAACTTATTATGACACTAAATTATGTCGTAATGAAACTAGCAACGTTTATAGCGACACGAATCGATATATCGTTTCTGATCACTGTCGTAATACACTCTGCAGAGCAGCATAGATGAGCTTTTAAAAGACATGACGCTTTTGTTTGCGTATGCAAGTGGCAACACACCTAAACGTTATTATAATTTTTTTCCTTCGAAATTTGTGTTACCTAATTCAAAACCTAATACGTTTTAAAAAAGCGTCAAAATAATAATACAATAAAAAACGGCGCAACTATGAATTATAAATTTGAATAAATTTAATTATTGTAATTAAATATATTTGTGATGCTCGAACAAGTATCATCAATGAAAAGTCAGCTAAAAGTTTTTCTAGTAGTCGAAAGTATGGTGCTATAACATTAATTATGCTACTAAAGCTAATTCTTAAAAAAAAAAAAAAATTAACGATAGCCAAAATAATAAATATTTAATAATTTTGAAAAGACCAATTAAATAATTTCCGACATTACCTTCAGTGTTCTGAGAAGATCCTCGTAAGTGTCGAGACTCGGCTCAAAAAGGAACATGCCGGCGTTGAAGTATAGCGGCGGCGGCGGGCCCATCTCCTCCTCCGGCCAACGGACTCTGTTAGGGCACTGCTGGCAGTAGCCAATCCTGTACTGCGGAGTGTGGGACCATGTCTTCTCGCAGAAACAGTCCATGACGGCGTACAGGTGGCCGCCGGGGAGGTCAAATAGGTGGTCTATGTTGTCGTATACTTGTATGTCTCCGTCGAGGTATATCATCTTCTCGTACTCCACGAACTGTGTGTTCCATGATCATCAACAAGTTAATAACCGAATATATGCCACGTGGCAACAAAACAGTTTAGCGAGCTGCCACGTGTCAAATGGTAGAGTCTCTATAGATATATACGTACCTCCCATATCCGGAGCTTGGAGTAATTGATGACGTAGTAGGCCATGGCGAACTGAGTCTGGTTCTCCGGCGGATACACCGGCGCGATCTCACGGACGATGCAGCCCTGATCCTCCACCTGTCGCCGGTGATCCTCCGGCACGTCCGGCAGCACCGCCACCACCAACGGATACGCAGACCCGACTTTCCTCAGTCCTTTCGCAAGTCCGACCACGCCTTTCACGTAGTCGCCGTCACCGGCGAGGAACGTCACGTATGCTCGGCTGTTTGTCGCCTTGGGCGCCGCCGCCACCACCGCCGACGGTTTCAGGCAAGAAGAAACCAGCGCTGGTGCCATTTTAAGATATTTTTGTGAATATATTTTATATATATAATAATATATGCGTTCTCGGAGAGTCGAATCTAGCTAAGGTCTTCTCTGGCTATGGAGTTTCTGTGATTTGTTTGGGTCTGCGACTGTATAAATAAGCGCGGGAGAGAGAAGAAGAAGAATAGTTATGGCAGTTTTTTTTTTTTTTTTTTTTTTTTTTTTTTTTTTTATGAAATAGTATGGCAGTTTGGTAAATTTGGAAATGTATATCAACCTTTTCAACATTAGAGATAGAGAGATGATGAGCTGTGGACCGTACACATGTTCATCATTGGATAATCAACGGTTAGATTATTAGATAAGGGGAAAGTTCTGGAGTGCACTGGATACAGGATAATAGTCATTAGTCAAATGCGATGACAACATTATTATTATTATTATTATTAAGAAATATAATTACTACACATATTTGTTTTAAAATACTGCGTAAATAGTTTTCAAGATTTGGTAACAGTAAAACATCAATTAAAAACTGAATTCATAACATTCTTTAAAATCCTTTTAAATGAATTCTTTAAACTTTTTCCGATCATATTTATTGAATAATCAGCATATATGCACATATTCAATGAAAGTAGTCCAATAATTTAGTATAGTTAAGATATATCGTGCATATTACTTCGACGTGACTAGTTCTGAATCTGGAGCTTCAAAATAAAATACATATAAGTAAACACTATTAACCATTAAATATATATGTTGGTCGTTGTTATTAAGCTGTATATTCATTTTTAATAAAGCTCAAACGTAATACACATTGATCAATTGGTTTTTTTTTTTTTTTTGATAAACCATTGATCAATTGGTTGAAAGTTATGAACCCCACTTATACATGTACAGTGAACGAACGAATATTCAATACGTAGAACGCACGTAAGGTATTTGAGATTGATGAGTGTGGTAATCCATAACCAACACACGCAGACAAACAAGGAAGAAAGAAACAAGACATTTCGACTTTACGCGCGAGTGGTGTTAATTACAACCAACCAGCACATATCCATGTGCCGTTGTTGAGTTGTCATGTTATCTAGCCGCCCTGTCACATGAGTCAGCACCCTTCAACGATCCTCGTCGCGCCACGTGTTCCCCTTTAGTCGGGCCCACTTTCCGTTTTGTCTTTTTTCTCCTTTGATAACAATCCTTAACTAACCCGTTTTCAGTCGCATATATGAATTTTTTTATTAATTATTAAAAAGGAATGAGCTAGTGTATATCTAAATTTATTATGCATATTAGATACATGCACGTAAGCATTGTATTCGTTAATATTATATTAATATAATCATACTGATTCTATAATAATACAAGATTATGATCGACCGACATAAAAATGTAGAAACTTATTTTAAAAAAAAAAAACTTAAATTATGCAAGTAGTTTACTAGTTTGAAATAATGACATATATAAATTTATTATTTGTCCTTACAAACACATAAGTTATTTTACTAGTTGATCTAACTAAATGACAAACTCTGTTGACATTTGTCTACTAGTGTTTTCTTAATTGACCCCCTTGGCTGAGCTGTACAAAAGGAGAAATTCTTAGTACAGCGGTCCTACTACGTGGCGTCTATGTGGTGAACCGCCAACCAATCATATAATGACACGTGGCGAATTTATGGCACATGTCAGCTTCTGATTGGTTAGCGGTTCACCACGTGGTAGGAACGCTGTACCTAAGAATTTCTCGTATAAAAGGGTCCCGAGTCTCGACGTATGAAGAAACCTCCAGAGCCAGAGATAATCTACAACCTTCGTCTTTTCTTGTTTGTGACCTTTACATTTAATAAATATTATATAATATATATATAATAATAATAATTACTACTATATAATTAGTTAAAATCAGCTTTAACATAGATGAGGGATTAGAGCGTAATTACGTAACATGCAAACCTTGCTCATAACAAAATTGATCCGAAACGAATAGGAGATTAAACTTAGACTTATGATGTTTTGTTTAATAGAGTATTTCATAAATTTTATTCATAAATCAAAATATTGTATAAAATAAATTTTGATTTTTTAATTACGTTATTCATTAGGTTATATTATAATAAGTAAAAGTGTAGAACTATATAAATATAAATATAAATATATTTATAAAATTAAAGTTTATAGAATATTATTGAATGATTTTTTTTTATGTAAGTTTAAAAGTTCAGAATTATAATTGTATCATATGACACAATATTAAACAATTGACACCAGAAAAATGTATAGATTTAATTTTAAACTTAAGAATTATCCCGATTACACCTTTATCGTTCTCGCAAACAATCGAATCTTACTTGACCCAATTCAGGCCCGATCCATCTAAATCATCTTTGGGCTGCTTATTGGTTGTGGTTAAATGGGCCTTTTGTAAAGGATAGCCCATATTTACAAAAAAAACGAAAAAAGGAAGGTGGCCCATATTCATTCAATAGTGGCAATGATTCTATGGCTGGCAATTAGTGCAGGTCGTGCGTATTTGTGTTGTGTTCTGAGAATCAGTCCAAACCCAGCCCAATACGGCCAAACATGAAAAATCAGCATGAAAATCCTAGTTAAATTAAATAAAAAATCAAATATTAAAAATAAACTAAAATTTTAAAATTATCGTGCTATATCGTGCTATCGTGTCGTGCCGTGTCATCAATATCAAACCAAAATCCGTAATTTTCGTATCGTGTTCGTGTCGGCCCATCGTGCCTGGCCCAAATTGCCAGCCCTAAATGATCCTCATTTATTTTCCACGTAAAGGAATGAACTAGTAGTATGATCATTTTAGCTCATCCATTACATACTGTTTGGATTTTCCAACTTACGTTCATAGGTTTATGTGACCCGACTTAGTGAATAACTAGCACATGCACTAATCCCTTAACGTAATCACACAAACAACTTAGTACAGTTAAGATACCAGTCCTTCAATGCTCATCCTTATTGCATATCAATCGGATTGCCTAACTATTCGTTACATAATGTTCAGATTTTTCTGCTTACGTTCATAGGTTTATGTGACTCGACTTAGTGAACAACCAACACATGCATTGATTTGTCAACATAGCAACACAAGCAGCTTAGTATAGTGAAGATATCAGTCCGTTAAGCGTAATTCTACTCGCGTCCTCATGTCTAACGCAATATGTGGTTCAGGCGAAACCTGATATTTAACCAGGTCACTGTAAATCACACCCCTAAAAGGTTTCGAATTTGAAATTTCAGAATCAAACCACTAATACTCTTAATTACTTGCTAATAGGGGAGTGGAATATTAACTGACTGTAATATAATAATTAACTAATTAATTAATTAATTAACAATGCAGCCAAATTTGGTCGTCACGGACAGTTTACGAAGTCAAATATTCTTCCAAGTCAACACAGTTTCTGCATTTTACGCTAATTTCTTAATCAAACTACCACCAAAGTGAGAGTTAAGGAGTCAAATCACACTGCTAATTTACACATATAATAATTAGTTGAATCATCCAAAAAGTATGACTCACACACTCTAATCATTACCATTTTTCTCATCATTAATATATTTATTTATTTTTTTGTATATTTTAAAAAAATAAATAATATATATAATTAGGCAGAGATTGACATTCTAGATGGCCAGCGTGGAAAAATTTGTCCGGTTAAGTGTAACATATATATGTTATTCTAAGTTGGATTTGTCCCTTCATGGGTTGACATTTGATGTATCTTTATATACTTATGATTATGATACTCATCTCTACATAACGTATATTGATATGATATGAAAAATTACCTAAAATGATTTTCGGTCCGGTTTTCGGTTTAAATAAAAAAAATCCAAAATAACAGCATCATTTAAAATTCTCGTCGTTTTCATAAATTATATTATATCAAAATGATAAATAATGTCCATTAATATAATTAAATAAATTATAAATAAAAGTAGAAAAAATAATCTTCGTAAGTGCATTTTTTACAATTTATATTAACCTAATTAATTAACTATATTGATTAATATCAACAAATATAATATATATTGTATATATTTAATTAGCATAGCGGTCGGTTCGGTCCGCACGGTCCTAAAAGCTCGAAATCCTAACTGGGCTGAAAAACCGATCATAGTAAAAAGTATGACTAAAACCAAATTCAATTTTCGGTTTCGTTTTTTTATCCGGTTCGGTTTTCACCGTTTTTATTTCACCCTTAGCAACAATTATAGAGTGTTGACTTTTTTAATAGCACCCCACAATTATTTTTCCAAGCTAACTCACATCCATTTGAAAATTTTAAATTTATGTTGAAAATATGGACATCAACTTGTATAATTAGTCCAAAGTGTTAGCTTAAGCCGCATATATATGTATGTAGCACATAAACAAGTCACAAAAGTACAACAACATGAAATTGACTTTCTTATGGTATTTTCTCTCCCCCACCTAACCCATTGATCATTGAAATCCTCTCCAAATTCGTCGTGTGAAAATGAGTTTCCTTAAATTTGTGAGAGAATGTGTGGTTTTGAGTTTAAAGTGAGGATAACAGGTTTAATCAAGCTGTATTAGACTAGTATGAACAGTCGCTCAGGTTTATAAGTGTTTCAAATATTGTATTATCGCGTATGTTAATAAGGTTAGTTAAACTTACCAAACACGCACGATAAGTTTATTGTACCAATGGTCACAAACACGATACACAATTTTCCGTATTATGCTAAGTTAGTCATATGCGAGTTTTTTAAACAAATGTCAAAATATGTGAACTTGGGGTAATAAAAGATATGTATTCATAAATTCATATGTTAGTCGTGATGTAGAGTTGCTTAATTCTAAAAATTAAACCGTTTGTTAGAGTTTTTGAAAGTTATTAAACAAGATTTGTTAAAAAAATACTCTAAAATTAAAATTATTTATCGTGTGTGTCGTGTTGTAATACCGAAAAAGAAACACGTCATAAAAATTGCATTTTAATCTTGTTCGTCTTATCATATTATCGCAGTGACATATACTTGCACGAATATAGTTTTTATTCGTGAAATAACAAATGTATTGTACCAATTGTTTTAACACCATTATTTATTTACCATCAGCAGTTGTGGTCTAGTGGTTGAGAGCGCTGACTCCCATGTGGTTTGGCTCCGGGGTCACGAGTTCGAATCCCCCCAGCGACTTGATTAAAATCATTTCATGGGGAAAGGAAGACTCGTACCAAATGGGCCGGGTTGTTCATAAGTATGATATGCTCGCAAACTGAACACGAAAGCCCGGACATTACGTAGCGGGATGGGCCTAGGGTCGCCACTACTAACCCATTCCTTTTCGTTTACCAAAAAAAAAAAACACCATTATTTAAAATAATTCTTAATAACAATAGTTTACTCCCGATTTTCCTATTGGGGTCTACGTTCTAACCTCCGATCGACATTGTCACATGAAAATGTATGACATTATTAATTATTATTACATATAAATATACTTTATGGGTAGCTAGCTAGCTAGTGTTTGTTTAGACCCACATATATGATATATTGCGGAAATCAGAAAACGAGTTGCTTTATATCTCCAATAATGTGAATCATATCTCATATCTTTAGATAAATGACTATATTTATGCATATATCCATATAATTTTGTTGAATTAAATCGGATAATGATACATATTCCAACCTGTTAATGCAAAATGTTTAAACTCAATTACATTAACCATTAGTTCATCATCATCATGTAATAAACTTGGACACTTTAATCGTTCTTGTTTATTCAAATCCTATGTGTATTTAACTTATTATAGTATTAGTAATTTTGAAATAATAATATAAGTAATGATGCTCGGATAGTAATAATACTTTGGCCAAAATAAATAAATAATTGTAACAATACCTAAAAAATTTATGCACATGCATGCCATTTACATATTTTAGATTTCTGACCTTATTTCTGATACGACCATGATATTTTTTCCAAGGATATAATTAAACAACATGAATAAACATTAGCCAGAACTAAAGTAATATGGTTTAATGGTTCAGTATAGACATTACTCCTTAACTTAAATTCCACTAAAATCGGAAAAAAAAAAAAAAAAAAAAAAAAAAAAAAAAAACTTAGGTAGCTTGGCTCCACACGGAAAATGTTATGGTTTTATTTATAAATGAGAATAATAAAGTAATTAAAATGGTTGGATGAGCTTGGACTTGTGCATTTATCTCCATTAGGTGATGATGTTAAGAATTAGTAATCAAAAGGGAATTTAATTAAAGGACTAATTTAAACCTAGTTGTGGTCGGTAAAGCCAATAGTTTAACCCTAAGATTCTAGATGTTCTGTCTGATCTCTTAATCTTCACATGCTGCAAATTGCAATACATCACATTCTTTTTGTCTCCATCTTATCGACATGTATTAAATTACCCGAAGGTATCGTTCCGTACGTATTAATATATATATTTGATGAAATATAAGTACTGATCATTAGGACATTGCTTTGATTTATTTTATTTTTGTGAATAAGAATTGAATTAGAGATTAATAATTATGATTTAAATACAAATATAAAAATTCAGCGGATACGATTCTAAATGGCCAAATGAGATTCTAAATTGCAAAGACCCGTATCATTTATAAATGTGAATATAATTACTTAATTAGTGCCGCACTTATAAGACTTGTTGTGTTGTTTTGGTACTATTAAAAAAATGTTAATATTTTGTAAGGTTTAGTACCTAAACAAAATCTTAAATATAAGTCATGTTGTAATTTAGTGTTTTAGCTTCTTTTTTTTTATTGATATTCGATATTCAAAGTATCAGATTGGTTAATTTTCATTTTTTTCTAATCAAAATGACGGAACATATATAAACATGTTTTTTATGTATAAGATAAATTATAAATCATTGACAACAAATCCGATACTTCGAAAAAGTGGAAAGCAAACGTGTTTTTGTTGTGTAAAAACACTAATTTTAATACAGACAGAAAAAAGTTGAAAACAACAGATTTATACTTTGGACATCGAATATTAAAAACAAAAGCTAAAACACTAAATCGCAATATACTTGAGACTTTGCTTAGGTACTAAAACCTATTAAAAAGTACTAATTAAAAACACTCGTGAATCGATTCACATACAACTATGAGACTCACTCTGATCCGAGTCGTGCTATCTCACCCGACTGATCAAAACTCTAGCGAAATACTAAATATAAATTTTTTTTTAACCAAAATGATATATATATAAATATATATATATATATAAATATATATATATATATAAATATATATATATATATATATATATATATATATATATATATATATATATATATATATATATAAATGATGTGTATATTCTCACCATTTGTATATATATTTTTAAATTTGTGACATGTTTGTATCTAAGTTGAAGACAAGTTCTAATTCTAAAGGATGGCAAGTTGCATGGACCTAACCGCATCATCATCATACAAAGTGCTTTCCGGACTAACCTTAAAACTGGTTTTCAGTTCTCACTTGTCAATTATCGCAATACACAGAAGCTATGTATTATTTATTTGCTAACGTGCGCATGTCTGCGGTGTTGAAAAGTCAAAGAGTCAAAGCGCCATGTCACCTGACTTTTCACAACAATATCCTATAATGATCCGAAAAGAAAAAAGAGTCCAAGTTTCTACCTAGCTTGTAATTAACTAATACCCCACCATTATTCTATATATTTTTTTTCTAATGAGACATTAGAAATACAACATTATCATATTTGTTTCCAATATTAAACTGATTCATATTCGTATCACGTCAGCCTATAAAAAAACAGAGTAGTAATATAAATTTTTTTAAAAAAATCATGAAGTGTTCTGATATAGCTCTTAGTGGCAGACAATGTAAATTTTATCATCTTTCAGGGTTTTATGTAGCCTCTCTTGAGTCGGAATATATCGACACATCAACGACGGAATGCTAATCATTTCTTCAAAAAATAAAGTAATAATTACGATTATTTTTTCATTATTAGTGTTAATTGGGATTTCAACTTCCTCATCAAAGAAAAATATAATGTAATATTAAATAGACTAATTAACTATAGTTCAATAGAGACGAAACGGTATATTTTTTAATGTTATAAGTTGCGCGTTAACGAAGAATTTCGGTCAACTCCACTCTCTTAGTCTTCACCCTATATATACACCTTTACCATCTCATCCATTTCCACAATCCAAACCTTCTTCTTATTTTCTCTTCATTGAAACCAGAAATCACATCCTCTCAGAAACCCTAACCTTAAAACCCTAATCTTTCTCTTTCGGTTATCGAAACCCTAATCTCCATGGATATTCATCCAAGAGGTTTCCCTGCAGATGATATGCCAGAGCAAGAGATGATAGACGTCAAGAAAGGTCCTTGGACCGAAGAGGAGGATTCGTTACTCGTGAATTACGTCGGTATTCACGGCGAAGGTCGATGGAACACCGTCGCTTACTTTGCCGGTAATTATATATTTACGTAGCCATGCATGCAAATTTTCTTCATGTATTGATTTTTAGGGAATAATATATATGAAATAAATATATTTTATTATATTCTTATTGAGTTATAACGTGTTTTCTTTATATTTTTAACCCTAAACCCTAATTAAACTGTCTCAGGATTGAAACGAACTGGAAAAAGTTGTCGGCTGAGGTGGTTGAACTATCTGAGACCGGATCTCCGACGTGGAAACATGACCCTACAAGAACAACTCCTCATTCTCGAGCTTCATTCGCGTTGGGGCAACCGGTGGTCGAAAATCGCGCAGTATCTGCCCGGCAGGACTGATAACGAGATAAAGAACTACTGGAGGACTCGGGTCCAGAAACAGGCGAAGCAGCTCAAATGCGACGTGAATAGCAAGCAATTCAGGGACACGTTGCAATACGTGTGGATGCCGCGCCTGAGGGAGCAAATACAAAGCTCGCTATCTAAGTCGTCGGGACAACCTCAGACGTCAGTCGATACCTACCCCGACACGATGATTACAACCGATGTTGTCCCGATGTACGACCAATCCATGCATGGGTACGATGTTTTTGACCCGTCAAGTTTCATTCCTGAAGTGTCGGGTTGTACGTCGAACGACTCTTCCATGACCCATTTGAGCCATGTTGTGTCCGACCCGTCTGAGAGTCAATGGAGCGAGAGCCTCTCGGATAACGGGTCGGGTTTGGTCCACGATAGCTTCGCGGGGTATGACGGGTGCGGTCCATGGCAAGGAAATGGTGCTCAAGAGAACTTGAAGATGATGGAAAATTGGTGGATTGAAGAGAAAATAAGCTTATTGAAGAAACACCTTTTTGATGATGATTTCTGAAGTAGTTTGCTTTGAACATTCACAAAATTAGCACATGGATTGATTTTTCAGAGAATCAACGTAGAAAAAATGGTTAAGTCGCGTGGCACAAAATTAGGCCATTGACCATATATAATAGATTTTGTTTATTAGGGTTTTAAGTAATTTTCATCATATTCTTTCCTTATTTACTTTTATTACAATATATATAAACTCAAGCTTTTCCTTGTGAATAATTAAGATACGCGCGCATCTTAATTAACTTTTATATAAGTCTAAATTTATAAATGAAGACAGTCATTAGTTTTTATTTATATTTTTAACAATTACTACAAATATTTTTTACCTTTTTTTCCTCACTGATAATGGTAGTAAAACAAAATTTAGTAAAGGGGAAAATTCTGATTAGAGAAGAATTTAAAACTAATATTAGTGCTAATTGACGCTAGCTAGGTAATTAATTAGGTCAATATTATAATAATAGTGGTGGGGATTGTTGAGATCACAATTTTCCACGTGGAAAATGAAGATAATTAAGTTTGTGGACTCGAGATTGTAGAAACAGCTCCATTCAATGCATGGGTCTTTTGTTGATGGGTGGTTTCCCTAGTGGAAGCACTAATAGCCGAAACAATTGAAATGAAGGATACCCGTAATTAGTTAAATCCATACACTAATTCTTATTATAAACAATGACACTAGCTAGCTACTTAATTAATTCAAGGTAGTGATCAGCTATATAGTATGGTGATTTAGCACGCCATTTTTTACACATTTAAATTTTGCTAAAACTATAGGAATGAAAAAATACTCATAATTAGTATTTTATTTTTACAGACTGGGTTACGGTGTAAATAAAAATTATTTTAGGCATGAAGTAAGCATGCGTATCGCGAACCGATTTTATTAAGCTCTATTTTCATATCATATGTTTTTAATTATATAACCTTTTTCACGATAACAATATACATGCGTTTCGCGAACTGATTTCTGCAATTATAAACATTATTATAAAGAAGAGAGTGTCTATATATATATATATATATATATATATATATATATATATATAACATGCATGCGTATATGACCCTTATAATATTTTTTTTACGTGCTAGACTTGGATTTCTGTTATAATATTAGCAAGTTGAATGCAAGGAGGAGCTCTCTCATGCATTATGGACAGGCAAAGGCTGATTATAATATAAATAAAGTTATAAAATAGCAAGTGGACATATATATATATATATATATATATTATATAGACAACATTCACACATTATTATATATAAACATAAACATGTATCTTTAAAAAATATATTTTTTATTACTCAATCACGTAGTCATATTTCACCACCGGTAATAATGACTATTAAAATAAATTAAATATAGTTGGCCAAAAAAAATTAAATTAAATATAGAGTGTGTTGCGTCCGGGACGACTGAGGTCACGAGGACGCGTCTGAGGTTGTGCGGGTTAGGACCCTTCTGTCGGAGGTTGTGACCCGGCAAGGTTGTGACCCGGCAAGGCTGTGACCCGGCGAGGTTGTGACCCGGCAAATCTGTGTCTCGTGCGTCGGATCCTGCACAAAGGACCAATGCTAGCACGGAGAGGGGGGGGTGGTGCTAGCGGAGCCCTCTCCGATGCCTAAGTTACTATAGTGGCAAAAGGGTAATTTCTAGAGAGAGAAAGTTCTAGAGAGAAGTCAGAGCTCAAAATACCAAAGTTGGGCAAATGAGAGAGTGAGTGAAAATGGGTGGCCAAGGCCTCCTATTTATAGGCTTCCTTGAGACCGGACCCGGTTTTAGAGCGGTTCGACGACGGTTCAAGGAGACAAACGGGAACCGTCGTCCACATTGGTAATGCATGAACTTGACTTCTCTACGCGTAACGGCGATCTCGGGTACGGTAATAGCGCGATACCCGTAAGGCAATCCGGACCTCGTCGAACTTGGGCAATTCGGCGAGGTCCGAATTGTCACGCAACCCGGACTTCCGGGTTGCGGGCAATCCGGAGGTCCGGATTGCCGCAACCCGGAGGTCCGGGTTGTTGCAACCCGGAGGTCCGGGTTGCTGCAACCCGGAGGTCCGGGTTGCTTTATGCAACCCGGAGGTCCGGTCCGGACGCGCGTAAACGCGCCTCCGGACCGTTTTGATACCGTGGGAGGTGTTTTTCGGAGCCGAGATGTAATTTTTGACGTGTTTGCGAGGCCCGAAGCGTAAATACGAACCCGAATTGGACATTTATCCATCACTTGCCCCCGAGTCAAGAAACGGTTTAGAACCTTTCTTGACTCTATTTTAAGTTAGGATACTTGTCCAATTTGAGTCTGACGCTAACCTTTTAATTTTGATCGTCGGTCGGGTGTAGGAATCTTGGTTTCGTCCGTTGCTTGACTTTCCGGCCGAATGACTTTATTTCCGAATCTTGGATCATGCGTTTGCAACATACGCCCATGATGATTGACTTGACACGCGCGATGATATTGATGCACGCGTTGACGTTGATACACGCGTTGACGTTAACGGTTGAATGTCAGGTAGAGATTATTGGTTGTTTCCTGCAAGTATGCTAAAACACTTAGAAAATATTAAGCGATGTCTAATGTTTGTTACCATAGATGTCGTCGTATGAGCTTTGATGATGTGCGTCGTTGGCATGCTTAGGGGCATAGCTACTCGTTGTATGCAATATATCTTTGTTGACGTGCATGTGCGTATGTGAAAATACTTAGCAAATATTCTCCCCTTGTTGACATGCCCCCTCGTTGACGTGCACGTACGTACATGGGAATACTTAGAAAATATTTTCTCTTCGTTGACATCCCCCCTCGTTGACGTGCACGTACGTCCATGGGAATACTTAGAAAATATTTTCTCTTCGTTGACATGCATCCTCGTCGACATGTATGTACGTACATGGAAACACTTAGAAAATATTTTCTTCTCGTCGACGTGCACCCTCGTCGACATGTATGTACGTACATGGAAATACTTAGAAAATATTTTCTTCTCGTCGACGTGCACTCTCGTCGACATGTATGTACGTACATGGAAACACTTAGAAAATATTTTCTCTTCGTCGACATGTATCCTCGTCGACATGTATGTACGTACATGGAAACACTTAGAAAATATTTTGTTCTCGTCGACGTGCACCCTCGTCGACATGTATGTACGTACATGGAAATACTTAGAAAATATTTTCTTCTCGTCGACGTGCACTCTCGTCGACATGTATGTACGTACATGGAAACACTTAGAAAATATTTTCTTCTCGTCGACGTGCACCCTCGTCGACATGTATGTACGTACATGGAAATACTTAGAAAATATTTTCTTCTCGTCGACGTGCACTCTCGTCGACATGTATGTACGTACATGGAAACACTTAGAAAATATTTTCTCTTCGTCGACATGCAACCTTGTCGACATGTATGTACGTACATGGAAACACTTAGAAAATATTTCCAGCTGCAGTTTCTGTTTTTAGCATAATTCTCGAGAGATCCGACGCAGGGGCGTGTTCCTCGAGCGATTCTTGGTTCTTTATGCTGAGCATGACCGTGCTACCCCTTTCTTGTGATAAGGGAAATAGAGTTGAGGGTTGTGTAGTGGCGTCTTCTGCCCCCCGGTCGAGGGACCGGCCCAAGGAGGAGCGTTACTCCTACTGAGGTAAGTGTTTGTTGATGATTCTTTGTTCATGCTTTTGCTTGCATGACATTTTGTCACCTGGATATTGTTAAGTACTGTGACTGCCCCTCTTGGCTAGACTCCAAGGCATGGCATGTGTAGAGCATAGGATGTTGCGACTTGCGCACTATAGATTTTGCTTGGAAAAAACGGCGGCAACTTCTGCTTGTCCCGCCGAGTCTTGTTAGAGATGATGGCATTTTCCAACTGTGCCATTTTTTGGATAAGTTGAACTCATCTCTGAGTCTGTTTGCCCCCCGGCTTCCTCACTTCCTGATTAATAAGTTGAGATGTTCCTCTGATTGCCTGCCTGATGCATTATGCACATTATCCTTCTTTCCTGACAGCGTGTATCAACCCGCGTTGGGGAAGCATACATGAAAACATTATCCGACAGCATGTATCAACCCGCGTTGGGGAAGCATACATGAAAACATCATTTGAGAGATGTTATCTTGGCAAAGCAAGATACTAGTTTATACCGTCTCTTAGTTCCACTCTAAGGCGACGTTGTACAAGACTCGACTTGTAAGTTTTATGAGTTTTATACAGGGAGCGCACCTGCCAGCGTGTATCAACCCGCGTTGGGGAAGCATACGTAAAAACATTTAAGTTTTTGAAGAAGCATTTTGTAAAACTTAAAAGGCTTGTTGATAAAATATTTGAGAAAATATTTTGGTGTTGAATGTGATACATCCAAAAAATCATGTTGACAAAAATATTTTTGGAAAGGTGTTTGATATATTAAATGTTTGATAAGATTTTTGGCAAAATTTTTGGTAAAGTGTTTGAAAAAATACTTGTGATACATGATTCCTGCGTCCAGGGACCATGTAACACTTTTTGAGAATATGAATTGTGATGCCTGCTTTCTGCGTCCAGGAACCATGCAACACGGCTTGAAAACCTATAAAACGAACCCTGATGGCGTTCGTAATATGGGAATGCCGACTAGACAGAGGACATTCGCCATAAAGAGTACACCCTGAACCGGATATACGCACTTGTTATATAGTGGGGTCGTTGTCTAAAGAGAGAACTTCCGCCGTTTTTAACGAACCCTGATGGCGTTCGTAATATGGGAATGCCGACTAGACAGAGGACATTCGCCATAAAGAGTGCACCCTGAACCGGATATACGCACTTGTTATATAGTGGGGTTGTTGTCTAAAGAGAGAACTTCCGCCGTATTTAACGAACCCTGATGGCGTTCGTAATATGGGAATGCCGACTAGACAGAGGACATTCGCCATAAAGAGTGCACCCTGAACCGGATATACGCACTTGTTATAGAGTGAGGTCGTTGTCTAAACAGAGAACTTCCGTCACTTAAAGGGTGATCAGCCCCGTATGCCCATCCTGTTCTGAATTCAGGGAATGGCTATGAAATAGGTCTTGGTGTTAATCCGAGACATTGCTTGTAGTTGACGCCCATAACTCCCTCCTTGCATATAATGCTTAGCTTGTATCGCTGGAGTAGATTTTTGTGCATAGGTTACTACCTGGTATCATTCCTGAGTAGTAATCGTAGTGTAACATGTACTTCCCTGTTTTTGGCTCCATGATGACGTCTTGATGTAATCGTCAATATGAGTAGGTTGTTGTTGATAAGCGTTGTCATAACGCGTAATAGATTTTGCTTGCACACGGCATAGTTTCTTGGATTATTGAAGTAGATAATATGCGCGTAGTTTTGTTGCTTCGCGTTTGATCCAAAAAACAGTGTGCAAGAGATAAGTATGTACCTACAAACGTAGATTGACTTTATTAGATACTTGCGTGTATTTACATTGATTATACTAGAAGTAGTAGGAATTCGCAAAGTAATCTAGAAAAGAGCTGTTTCTCCCATTTTGTCATGGCTGGTTTGATGATGATGTCGCGTAGTTGGTTGCACCAAATCGCCCTAGTACACCTAGCCTGATGCATTCTTCGATTTCCCAGTTTAATGGTGGACACTTGTTTGTGTTGTGCCCCCAAGTTTTATGGTACTTGCACCATTCTTTGATGTTGTCGCCCAAGAAAGCTGTCTCCGAGGTAAGCGGACTTGGGAGCTTGTTCTCTAGCAGGTTGACGTAAATGTCTTCTGCCACCGTGTTTAGCGGTGTGAAGATGTTGTTGATACCAAAGCTTGCGTCTTCCTGGTTGTTCGTTTTTGCTCGAACACCTTTGTCCCAACTGAGGGGTGTACCCCTCCTCAGCTCTTGCTCGCAAGAGATTGCTGTCTCAAGCTTTTCCTTTAAGTCCGCCATGGTCCTTGTTGTTTGCCATCCATGTGTTCGTCCGAAGAAAAGGAAAGATCTGACGTTCATATTTGCGTAGAACACGCTTATCACATCTTCCCTTGTTGCTTTCGCGTTCGAGGCATTGGAGGCGAACCTGGTGAAGTATTCTGAGATTGACTCGTCTTCTCCCTGCTGAACGAGCCAAATCTGTTGCCATGGTGATAACTGGATGCTTTCTTGCGGTTTCCAGATTGTAATGGCTTGTTCCACTGGCTGCTTCTTTCTTTCATCAACTACCTTCTGCCTTTTGAAGGAATTTACCATGGCCACATGGTACTGGTTCTTTGCTCTCAAGGCATTGACGTAACAACGCCTTGCGGTTATCTGATCACCCAGCACTTCTCCAATCCCATGCTCTGTCGGGAACTTCATCTTTTGGTGGACGGTGGAGGGCACAATTACATAAGGATTGATCGTTGTTCGTCCCAAGATTCCGTTGTAGGCTCCAAGGGATTCTACAACGACAAAAGTGACGTTGATATGCAATGCTTTCCACCCCTGGCCAAGGATGACCGGAAGTGTGATTGTGCCCAAGGGTTGTGTAGCTGCTCCTGCGAAGCTAACCAATGAGAAGGTTCCTGGGGACAAGTCCTTGACAGACTTTCCTAGTTGCTCCAAGACTTTGATGTGTAGAATGTCGGCAGAACTTCCACCATCCACGAGGATTCTTTTTACATCGTACCCGTCGATGTCCATGGTAATAACTAAAGCATCGTCGTGGGGATAAACGATATGCTTCAGGTCTTCCCTGGAGAATTCGATTACTGCGTCTTCTTGTTCGGGTTGCTTGCGCTTTCCGTACTTCGGCAGTGTAACTGCTTGGGATGCATAAATGTCCCGAGCATTTGATATGTGTCCTCCAGCGGCAGGCCCTCCATGTATGACATTGATTACCCCTCGCTTGGCTGGCGGAGGGTTGTCATGAACTTTCTCTTTTCCCTTGCTTGTTCTTTTAGACGACTCTGGGTGAGTCTTTCTTGAAGGGCTGTTGCCTTGGTCCACAAATTGCTTTAACTCACCCTTGAGGATGAAGTTGTTGATCCGAAAGCGTAGACTGATGCAGCTATCAGTCTCGTGGCCAAAAACTTCGTGGTTTTCACACCACTTCTCTTTGTCGCTTCCCATCTGGCCTTTCCTAAAGTTGTTTGGCTCCTTCCACATATTTGCGCTTTTCATTTCTCTCAAAATCACCGACAGCGGGGCGTTCAGAGGGATGCAGTCGGCGAGATTTACTTCTTTAGGCCTCTGGAAATCCCCTTGGAAAGGTCTCTTTGGCTGAGGCTGCCAATGTTTTCCTTGTTGGCTGCCTGGGTGTGGCTTTGGATTGTCCTTTGCCTTGGCTGCAGCAACTTTAGCCTTGTTCTGGCTTCTGAATCTCTCAAGGTCTATATATTCTTTGACTCTCGCGGCCAATTCTTCCATCGACTCCGCTGGGCGTTTCGCCATTTTCTCTGCTAAGGCATTGCCTCTTCGACCAAGGTTTCTGATGAAAGCACGAACAATTTCTCCTTCGGTCAGGTTTCCCTGAATGTCAGAAATGTTCTGGTTGAAGCGTACGTAGTAGTCGGCAAGGGACTCTTCGTTCTGCTGTTGGACGTCGTCCAGAGCGCTTGCCCCTTTTAGCAGTGTGCGCTCACCCATGTATCGCCGGATGAATTTGGCTTTTAGATCTGCCCATGAAGTGATGCTTCCACAAGGCAGTGAGAAGAACCAGTGTGCTGCGGTCCCGGCAAGAGTTTGTGAAAACGTCATTGCGAAGTGATGCGGGTTCTTTGTCCTGCCTAGCAGAGAGGCCTCGTGCTTTTGCACGTGTTCAATCGGGTCTCCTTTTCCCCGGTAGGGGTCTCCTCCTATTCGGTACAGTGCGTCAGGGACGTGACTGTTCACCAAGTGCTCAGCAAACGGATGTGACGCCCCTTCTTCAAGAGCGTGCATACCCTTCATTTTTGCCTCCCTCATTTTCTTCTCCACCAGCTCCTCTAACATCTCAGCGGTGAATCCCTTTGCCGGTTCAGCGTAACCTGTTGAAGGTTTTGGCTGATCATTGTTTCGGTAGATGTCGGACTGATCCCTACTTGTGGCCTGATAAGGATCGTCTCTCATTGGTTGCTGCGGGTGGTAGAATGGGGGCTGCCTTTCGTTCCTCCATTGTTGAGCTCCTTGGAAAGGAGTGTATGACCGTGCAGGTTCATATCTCTCATGTTGGTGTCTGCCCTGGAAAGGGTTGTCATAGTGAGTAGTGTCTTGCGACATCTCCCTTGCTGGCGCAGCATACTGTTGGTTGGTCGGAGGTGGCTGAGTTTCGTATCCTTGGTTTTTGAGATACTCGCGGAGTGCGATTAACTCTTCCAGCGCAGCCATCATTGCTGGGGTGATGGTGGGCATCGGGTTTGCCCCCGCTCTCTGCTCGCCCTGAGGCAGTTCTGTCTGAGATTCTTCTCCATGTCCTTCTGGCTCGAAACCAGGCGGGTGCGCGTGGTGTTTGTCTCTTGGCTCTCTGTGCTGTGTGTTGGGCACAGTGTCCGTTGGTATGGATGAGGCTACGGAAGTAGCCCTTGGGATGTGGGAGGGTCCCGACTGGCTCCCAGCTGGAGCTTGGCATCCCGCTCTTTTGTTCGCCGGGGACTTCCTGGGACGCCCGGGTCTTTTCTTCCGGTTTTTCACCTCCTCGGGAGGGTTGTGATCACTTGCCATGGTTTCTGTAACTTTTTGTTCGAATCGCGGAGACGGCGCCAATGTTGCGTCCGGGACGACTGAGGTCACGAGGACGCGTCTGAGGTTGTGCGGGTTAGGACCCTTCTGTCGGAGGTTGTGACCCGGCAAGGTTGTGACCCGGCAAGGCTGTGACCCGGCGAGGTTGTGACCCGGCAAATCTGTGTCTCGTGCGTCGGATCCTGCACAAAGGACCAATGCTAGCACGGAGAGGGGGGGGTGGTGCTAGCGGAGCCCTCTCCGATGCCTAAGTTACTATAGTGGCAAAAGGGTAATTTCTAGAGAGAGAAAGTTCTAGAGAGAAGTCAGAGCTCAAAATACCAAAGTTGGGCAAATGAGAGAGTGAGTGAAAATGGGTGGCCAAGGCCTCCTATTTATAGGCTTCCTTGAGACCGGACCCGGTTTTAGAGCGGTTCGACGACGGTTCAAGGAGACAAACGGGAACCGTCGTCCACATTGGTAATGCATGAACTTGACTTCTCTACGCGTAACGGCGATCTCGGGTACGGTAATAGCGCGATACCCGTAAGGCAATCCGGACCTCGTCGAACTTGGGCAATTCGGCGAGGTCCGAATTGTCACGCAACCCGGACTTCCGGGTTGCGGGCAATCCGGAGGTCCGGATTGCCGCAACCCGGAGGTCCGGGTTGCTGCAACCCGGAGGTCCGGGTTGCTGCAACCCGGAGGTCCGGGTTGCTTTATGCAACCCGGAGGTCCGGTCCGGACGCGCGTAAACGCGCCTCCGGACCGTTTTGATACCGTGGGAGGTGTTTTTCGGAGCCGAGATGTAATTTTTGACGTGTTTGCGAGGCCCGAAGCGTAAATACGAACCCGAATTGGACATTTATCCATCAGAGTGCTTGAGTTTAAATTGTTTGTCACGTACCCCACCGCTTATTTAGAAACTCGAAAACTCATTAAAATTAATGAAGGTGCCGTAGCCCGTAGTATTCAATAAATATATTTATAATTTTTAATTCATATATATTATATGTTTACCGTATAATATATATATTATTATTACGAAAATTATTGCAATTAAATAGTTATTATAATTCCTTTATTTACTTGTGTTTCTTTCTTTCATATATATAGTGAAATACAAATAATAGAGATATCTAGCAAATATACGATATCATACATTTAAAGTTCTTATGGCGACTCATATAATATGTATAATGTAGTATATTAAGTGAAATAAAACATTTACACAAAACGTGGTTAATTTCTATTATATTATAGAGAGAAGCTTCGATAAAATTGGGGCCATTTGAGAGAAGGTAATCGCGGAGGAGTGGACTTCAGAGAAGACCACGTTTTGGTAATGCAGCCGATTTTTTCTTTAAATATATATATATATATATATATATATATATATATATATATATATATATATATATATATATATATATATATATATATATATATATATATATAATGCTTAATTAAATAAATTAACAATTTAATGTTAGCAGCCAATAGACTTCTCGAATAACCAACGTTTGATATATCAATAGAGGATATATATACATGGATACATGTATATATATGAATAGAGGATATATATACATGAAAATATGGGAAAACCCTTCCCGAATGAGATTAGAAATATCGGAAGCTATCTCCGGATTTTTGAGTGAATTTCGGAGATAGGTCTCTGATTTATTTAGTAGAAGTAGTCGAATCTTCTACCTAATTTATCTAGCAAATTTCGAAGTAACATACCAGATAGACTATGTAAAGTTCGGAGGATGCTCCCCGGTTGCTATATAGAATAACCCGAAACTAGAAAACTCACAAAATATTAGTCCTGTCTCGGAATAACTATTTATTCGTAGGGTACTTTTGAGGGTCAGACAATTTCTTATTTTACAATATCTACTCACTCAGAGCTTCATTTTTTATGAAATCAGTTGCATTCACATTAATTCTAGACGTATATGATCATACTAAAGTATTTATCACATTATTAGTCCGGTTTCCGAATAACCATTTATTCCTTGAGTACATACTGCCTTTGAGGTTTGGTTAATTTCTTATTTTTACTATGTCTCCTCACTCGGAATTCTTTTTTAAATTGAAATCAATTGAATTCGCATTATTTCTAGATATATATGATGATTATACTAAATCATTTATAATTTTTTACTTCGAACTCCGAATATAGTTACATATATTATATATTTTTAATTTACGTAAATTTCTTCAACAATATTAAACAATTCATTCCGGCATTCTCTGTTTCGGAGAAATTTGGATACTAGGATGTCTTGTTGGACTAATTTTTTTTATTGGGCAATGATTTATTCGACTTGTCCATTATTCGGTTACTGGACCCAACCCAAAACCAGAGCCGTGGTTTGAAAAGTGGCCCATTTTTCATTTCGTGCATTCGAGTCCCTCTTTCTCGACCAATTTCACATTATGGCCCTTTAACCAAAGTGAATTCTCGAAATAGGGCCAACTCTCAAAATTAATTTACAAACTAGGTTGCTCTAAAAAATTAATTTTTAAAAATTTCTTATTTTTGAAGAAAAAAAAAAAACTAAAAGCACAAGGGCAAAATTAAAATTAGGAGATAACAGATAAATAATATAAATATGTGGATTGTCACGTAGAAAAGAGAAACCCTGTTCTAAAATGACTAGGATACTATGCAAGCAATTAAGTATAGTTTGAGAAATATTTTATGAAAAAACCTGGTTTGAAATTTAGTATTTAGAATTGGCATGTTTTAAAAATTACAAAAAAAAATGTAGAAAAAAAAAATCTTAAGAGATGTTCACCGGAAATAAGTGGTTTAGTTCAGATAAGATTTTCTTGATATGATATCAGATTATGCATATTCAAATTCCGACAATCACCTAAAATGTGAAACCTCTTAAAAAGGGTCACGCAGAGTTGGTCTATCAATTGCTATTGACTAATTTAAGTTCTCACACAAGATAGAAATCACTGTTAATTGCAGTAAACTGTAGTTTATAAACATCAGTTTAATTAAGAGGAGAATGTTAAAATATGAATAAGAGCGTACTGAAAGTCTTCATTTACACGTTTTAACTTATGATACAATTGGTTTAAAAATGTACCTTATTGTTGATACAAGTGTCATTATCTATAACATGGAAAACAAAATCTTTTAGGAGCCTCGACTACCGGAATGTGACTTTAAGAAGTCTAAGTTTTGTTTGTTTGATATTTAGAGTCTCGAGTAACCGAAGTATATGACTCATCAGCTCATTACTTATTTTACCTAATTAGAGGGCTCGTCCTGACCCGAACCCGTGCCAGACCTAATCTAGTAGACAATTCAAGAACGAGCTCAAACCCTAACTGATCAAAACTCTAAATCGGTTATGACTTAATAATCGAGTCAAAAAACTAAATGAGTTTTATAGTTGACCGATAAGTAACAGTTGAATTTTAAATGAAGACTCAAAAGTTATAGAACATATTCTCAAAACTTTGATAGTGGTACATGTCAATCATTGAATTGTAAAGTCAAGAAGACAGGACAGTGTGGTTATGCTTTGACGATTAAAGGGAAGTCCTACACTAAGAGTGTCTGTAGGGCATATATATGCAGTTTCAACTGCAACTCTCTCTGGACGCCATTAACGTAGAGCTTGGAGCTCTGTATTCAGGAAGCACATTGATGGAATATCACTGGGTATTGATAGGATAATGAAATACTGACAAACAGTGTTTGGAATACAGCTATTTCCCACCACCTTTGTTTTCAGCCTAATTTGGGACCCTCGAGTACGTCTTCTCCTTTCATATTATATATATATATATAACTATATGAAATTTCACTAATGTTTCGAAACTCCGCAGCGCCAGTTTTTAGGTGACGAGAAGATAACGTACATGGGAGGTTGAATTTGACAGACAGCAGCAGCAGATTTCAAAACATTAGTGAAATTTCATATAGTTATATATAGATTTCAAAACATTAGTGAAATTTCATATAGTTATATATATATATAACTATATGAAATTTCACTAATGTTTTGAAATCTGCTGCTGCTGTCTGTCAAATTCAACCTCCCATGTACGTTATCTTCTCGTCACCTAAAAACTGGCGCTGCGGAGTTTCGAACATGCGCGCTCTGATACCATGAGAAAGTTAAAAACTAACCACTTGACCAACTGTCCTAAAACCTTAAGGTGATAGGTGAAGACGTGGTTTAGTCTTTATACTTCAAGATATACCACTATGTTGGAACCTTTTCTTTTGGATGTTTAAATTTTTAGGAAAATTTGACGTCTTTTTGAAAAGTAGCGAGTGCTGGATTATAAGTGGGTAAGTGGGTTGATGAAATTGTTTGAAGGGAGCTGAAAATATGCGCGGAAACATCAAATTTTAACAAAAACGAAACATGAGATTGTCTATTCTAACATTTCAAACTTCAGACACCAAATTTTAACATTTGTGAAACTTTAGACAATTTCTAGGATCTCAACCCTTATCAAACGCTAACTTGTTATGCCGCATGCAAATCAAATTCTGTCATCATTTGAGAGAATATTAACTTTAACGTTCATGTTCCGAAATTGTAGAAATAATATTATATTTAAAAAAAAAATCAGCTGATGGTGCTTTCTTACAACATTTTTAAATTTTAGGGTGCAAACTAGCAATACTTGGGCTGGAATCTGCTATACGAAAGCATGACATCATCTTGATGGTAGTATAGTGCTGAAAAGAAATATGGAAAAATAATCTCATCATATTTGATCGGTCTGAATCGAATCAACTCAATTCGACCAGTTTTAAAATAAAAATACTACATTTCAATCTTCCATTATAAATTTTCAGGATCAGTCAAATTTATATCATATATTCTTTTTCATTTGAATCGGCGAACCGAAACTGATTTATTCGATTAAATACAGTATTCACTCATCAAAATAGATTTACTGTACATTCTAATCACGAGCAAACCCAATACGACTGCCGGTCCGGTTTTCAAAACATTGGTCTCATCGCTATGTGAATTTTATTTTTTAAAAATTTTACTACCTAAATGTTTAATTACATACTAAATTGCTACATTTTTTATAATTAAGCGGAAATCCAATTGAATATTAACTTAAACTATTTCCATATAATTAATGCTTTCTTGTAACTTTGCATTTTGATGCGACGCTTATCAAGATATTCTTTTTTAATACATTTATTTATTATATATTAAATTACACGTAGCATGGTTGGCACAAAAAAATTACACGTAGCATGCTCTTACTGCTACCACCACCATTTTAAATTCATAACTGAAACTCCCGGCCAATCCATGGCGTCTCATTATACTTCATTCCTTCTCTTCTTCTTCTTCTTCTTCTTCATCTTCGTCTTCTCCACCACCACACCTTCCTCTGCACTCAAAAACCCGACAAAACCCGACGACACCTTCGAAAAATGGGTGGCCTGGAATGTCGAGAACCACCGTCGCCGGAGTAAAACCGCCGCCCTACTGACAACACAACTCCCCGGCGGCGGCGGTGGCGGCGGCGGCAGGGGCAGTACGATCGACTGGAAGCTGGGAAATGCGGAGCTGAAGAGGGTTCAGGTGACGGTGAGCGGAGACGGCAGCGGAGATTACCGGTCGATCGGAGAAGCCGTGGCGGCGATTCCGCCGTTCAATGCCAAGAGAGTGGTGGTGTTTATCAAGCCCGGAGTTTACAGAGAGAAGGTCATTATTCCGAGGACTCTCCCTTTCGTGACGTTTCTCGGAGACGCGGCCGATCCACCGACTATCACCGGAAACGACACCGCGTCGGTGATGGGGAAAGGCGGGGCGCCACTGAGAACGTTTCAGAGCGCCACCGTGGGCGTGGACGCTAATTATTTCGTCGCGGTGAATGTTAAATTCGAGGTGAGTCAAACTCGATTTCGAAATAGTTAATATTCGAATCCGAGTAGTTGGATTTATTTGAGTCGAGTTGAGTTTTTAGTACTGAGTTGAGTTCGAGTTCGTTTATATTCGATTTGATAGACTCGCGAGTCATATCGAGTTTATTTAATTATATGTGTATATATGTATAGTTAGCTACCGAGTCGAGCATTTTTTAACTATCGAGTTGCTATTTTCCATTTCTTTAAATAAATAAAATTGCATGTGCATGACACGTACCGTCTAAATTTGCGATAGTAAATAAATAAAGTATGCATATTGCTAGTTGAAACATGCTTCAACATGCACTTTGATAATTGATGTATGTTTCCATGCTTATTTTGTTAGCTTAATAAAGTTGGACAATACAAAATTGAAAATACTAGCTGATTTTTTTTTTTTTTAGGGTTAAAGGTACTTTTGATACCACATGTTTGACCGAATGTGGCTTTTAGTACTGGATGTTTAGTTTTGTATACTTTTGGTACCAAACGTTTGAAAAAATGTGGCTTTTGGTACATCCGTTAGTTGGCCATTAGTTTTGGCCGTTAAATGACATGTGCAAGTCACGTAATCGATTCTAAACTTTTAATTTTGTTCAGTTTAGTCCTTCAAATATATTCCTAACTTTTATTTTGTTTAACTTAGTCATAACACTTCAAAATCGGACCTAATTAAACCAATCGAATTCAATTGACATAGTCCCGTTTGGGTCAAATTTACCCAATTGGAGATAGGTCCCAATTGGGTTCGATTTTGAAGCTTTATGACTAAATTAAACAAAATAAAAGTTATGAATATATTTGAGGGACTAAATTGAACAAAATTAAAAGTTTAGAGTCGATCACGTGACTTGCACATGTCATTTAACGCAAAAACTAACGGCCAACCAACGGATGTACCAAAAGCCACATTTTTTCAAATGTCTGGTACCAAAAGTATACAAAACTAAACATCCAGTACTAAAAGCCACATTCGGTCAAACATGTGGTATGAAAAGTACATTTAACCCTTTTTTTTAACTATGCATTTTACTAGCTAAACTTTGAAGTCATTTTGCTTTCTTCATTGCTGCAAATTTAGATTACTCTTTCCGTCTAAAATAGACAAAATAATAATAATAATAATAAGATTCGTCTAAAATAGACGAATTGTCTGGCTTTTGTGGTCGGAAAAGGATAATAAGATTCGGGGAGATTCCATTATCCGGTTAGCAATCAAACAATTCTAATGAGTCCAAAACATAAATGTGGTCCGATGGCCTTTTGCAAATGTTACAATGTCATGTGATGAGGTCCTAAGCATCTTAACCAAGTTGCGAATTAAGAAATATCTACATCTATCTCGATGTTAATTATAATTTTTTTTAATAAAATAAGACATACGATTTAACTAACTATTTTAGAAATTTTAACTTTTTAATACACTAATTAAGTTTTAAATATCGGCAGAATACGGCTCCACACGAAATCGGAGTGAAAGGGGAACAAGCGGTAGCGCTACGGATATCGGGCACCAAGGCCGCGTTCTACAACTGCAGCTTCGTCGGGTCTCAAGACACGCTCTACGACCACAAAGGCCTTCACTACTTCAATAACTGCTTCATCCAAGGCTCCGTCGATTTCATTTTCGGCTATGGCCGCTCCCTTTACGAGGTACTCACTGACACTTAACCAACTGTTCTATAATATCTGAATGCGTGAATTAGTCTTTATACTTTAACAGAAGCGTTATAAATTGTTAAAGATAGTCACTGGATTTCAGAACTGCTACTTAAACTCCGTGGCGAAGAAGGTGGCGTCCCTGACGGCGCAGAAACGGATGGAGGCAACCATGGCGAGCGGGTTTTCGTTCAAAAATAGTACCGTCAGCGGGACGGGACGAATATACTTAGGGCGAGCTTGGGGAGACTATTCTACAGTCGTCTTCTCTTACACCTTCATGGACAAGACAGTAATTTCGCAAGGTTGGAGCGACTGGGGCAAGCCTCTACGCGACGGGTAAAACCCGCTCATCTTAAATGTTAATTTAACATGTTAGGTGAAATCTCTGTTAATGGATACAAATCTCATGCCCCACTCTTCGTGTCTCAGATCGTAACTCGCCGTTAAGATCTTGATACATATCCTGGACATAACTAATGTTGTTTTTTTTTCTAAAACACTATTAGGATTAGTGAACCCTGAAGAAAAATATTAAATCTAAGAACACGTGACAAAATCTTAACAGTGACGCACGATCTGGAGCATAAAAAGTGGAGTAGAAGATCTGAATCTTCGGTTAATGGTTTCATTTTGTTGATTGCGTGAGCAGTAGGGTTTACTATGGAGAGTACAAATGCAGTGGGCCCGGGGCGAACGTGACGGGGCGAGTACCGTGGGCTAGGACGCTTTCCGACGAAGAGGCTCAGCCCTTCATCGGAACATACTACATCGATGGCGACACGTGGCTTATTAGCCCTTGATTCGCAATTCATACTCATCTCCCAATTGTAGTATTGGCTATGGTGTTGTTATTAATCATTTGATGTATGTACCAATAATTCTACTTCTAGCAATCATCTATCAACTATCAAGCATCAAATGTCTTATACAGTAAATTGGAAATGATTTGCAGTCCGAAGCTCGAGTTCCGACTAAACTCCGATAAGGAGTGTTTTCAAAATGCCCAAAATGTTGATTAAATTTACATCCATGCCACTTCTGTCTGTTTCTTTGTCGGAATTCGAGTTTCGGATTGTATATCATCAATCATAGGAAATATGTCACAGAAACACTGTTTTCATAAAATTTCCATAACCATATAGATAGTTGATAACATTAAAAACTGTCAGTGACCCGAATCGTTACGACGTAGATACAAACGATTGATCCGACATTATCAAGTAAATGCTTACCATCAAACGAGGCTACTCGAAATCTCCCATTTCTGGAATTCATCACAACGAGTGATGAACTCGGCTTTCTCAACTTCCTTAGCGTTCTTCTTCTTCATCATCATCCTCCTCGCACAGCTTCCCGTCAGATTCGTGCTTCTCCCATCCCGAACCTCCGCTACAGAATCAACATCAACACGTCTTACTAGTGCTTCAAGTAACAAGAGCAATGAAGCCATCACAATGTAACAGAAACCAGAGCAAAAGGGGTTCAATATATATGGAGTAGTTGCTCTAATACACGCGATCTTTCCGTTTCTTTAGGTGCAGAGGAAAAGATTGTGATTCAGAAACATTCATCTTCATTCATGGAGACTAATTAATCTCAAAGGTTGGTCATCAAAGTAATCCTTTTGCAGGAGACACCAGTCAATGGGTGTTGAACAACCCGCTCACTGTGACACTTTTATATACACATATACCATTAATAAACGATTAACAATCTAAAAACAGTCTCAACAAGAAGTTATTTTGCTAATCCATGTCCCAGATTTAAAATACTGATATTTCGTGTCTTAACTATCAGATTTGTCGCTTTTCACCTTTTTAGACTAAATTTGAACTTAAAATTAGCGTTTTAAGCAACAAAAACATGTTTTTCACTTTTCCGAAGTATTAAATTAGTTGCTCGTGGTTTAGGCTTATTTGATACTTCAAAAAAATGTTTATGTTTCGTCAATTTTAAAAGAAAAAAGTGTAAATCTAAAAGTTGAGACACCGAATATCAACATTTTAAATCTGGGACATCTATTAGCAACATAATCTATAGTTGAGACCATTGTGAAGTTCTTAACCCTTCATTAAAACATGTATACTTCTTTCCAATCACAAATACTTCCTTTAACAAAGAGGGTTAAATACCCGAACATCTAGCTGAACTTGTGACCAATGTGCTGGTTGTAAGCTGTTTTCTTTTGTTGCAACATTTCCCTAATACAATGGTGCAATTTGATTGCTCTATCTTTTTGTCAAGTCTCAGACAGAAAATCCATAATTATAGAGACACGTCATCCAATTAGGGAGTCGCATGTATATTTTTGGTCGAATATGAACATGGAAATGGACAAAGCTAGCAAATTGCACTTTGGTATTAGTTTAGCTGGTATCAACTAGCTCAATGGCGACAAGTTCAGCTAGCATTTGGTATTTAGCCCTATAAAAAGTAACATTTGATGTATGAATATGAGTAATACATCTAACCTTGAGCATATGCTAGTTGGTGAATACAACATTGGCAATATCCGGGAACTTCTCCTTGATTGCTGCTTTGATTCCTGACCCGATTGACTCGGGTCCAGAGTAGTTTACGAGGCACTCCGCGCCTTCAACTGATAAGACCTCCACACTACCACCAAAGTTTTTTATGGCAGGTCTCAGAATGTCAAGGTGCCTATTGACTGCCTGCAGTTGAATTGAACACAATAATTCGGTACCAGAGAGATTTCTAAGATCAAAATGTAATTGATATGCTTGATTAAGTTACTATTTTTTTTTAAAGAAAAGTGATTGATGAGCAGCATCAAATGAATGTTTCTCACCTCCACAGTGGTCTCCTTCACTTCCTCAGCATCTACTTGGCGTATGTCTTTGACTGCATCTCCAAACTTCTCCTTTAGGACACGCTCGATTCCCATCTGCATTGTGGTACTGGAACTTGGGCAGCTCCCACATGCTCCTGTTCATCAATTTAAGAAAACCCCAGAAATTCTCAACATACAAAGAATATGGACACAAACCATAGAAAAAGTGATCGTTTTTTGCTGCTACGGATCTGATTTTATCGTAAACTAATTGCATCTTTCTGGAAAAGATAAATTTGGGTCTTTGAAGTATGAACAACTACACAATTTCATCTCTTCCACTTCTATCAAATTTTTTTATCCAAACAGGATTGTGTTTGCTTCTCCTTACAAGATTCAATGGTGCAGAAAGATGAAAAGTTTCCAGGAACAGAACTGTAATTTTGAATGAAAGGTTGCATTCCCATAAACATTCTTGTCCTACTACAATCTCGGGTTACACTTACAGAATGAAAATTAAACACTCAACAAGAGATTTCAAATTCGGTACGAATATCATTCATTCCTATATGTGTGTATAGCTCAGGACAGCAAATTTTTAGTAGATCAACTTGCTACAGCTTCTCACTTTGCTAATCAGCCAAAGTATATGCTAATGGACAAAGTAGCTGACCATACATCTATAGTAAGCTTATGCAAAGGGGATTGAATTTGAATTGGATTGGGCAAACTAACTAACAATGTTCTTGCTGTCCAACCACTTTCAGTAATTACAAATCAAGGCTGCTTTTGATTCTCAACAACTTGGAGTAATCACCTCTCCTTTGTGAAGTCCAAAACAAAACACAAACGAAAGATATTTTTCTAACGGAGAGGTCAAGGCGATACAGACCTTGCAGTTTGAGAGAAATGACGCCGTCCTCCACGGAGACGACGTCGACGTTGCCGCCATCGGATATCAAAAAAGGCCTCACCTCCTCCAGAACAAGGTCAACGTTCTTCACAGTGAGCTCGAATTGCTGCGCTGAGTACAGTCCTGATGAAGAACCCGTCTCTGCTCTCGGCCCAGCTGCTCGAACCTTCGCCGATTTCTGCAGCGAGCTCCGATGATAACCTAATCTGGTCTGCACAAATTGCGGTCGCGGGAATGCTCGGGATCTAATCGGAGTTACCTGACGAGGCAACGGATGAGCAAGTAATCGAGTGGCTGCTAAGAACGCCATTGTTGCGCAAGGTCGTGGACGTACTACTGTAAAGGTCGGAAATTCAGCAGATAGATAATTATGTTAGAAAGAAGAACAACACCAAAAAATTAATTATAAATATGTAAAGTTAAAAATATGAGTATTTCTTATGGGTGATGCTAGAGCATGTGAAAAAAACGGTGAAAAATCCATAGAAAGCACTTCAGATCCACATGGCAATACCTAACAACATTCTCTTTCTATTTTGTGAACAATCATCATTTGACATGTGTTACCTGACAACTTTCTATGGATTTTTCACTAAAAATTTCACACTTTAAGGATTTACCCATTTTTTATAGATATTAAAAATAATATAATCTATTTAATAAAAAATTGTAATTTTCTATTGTGTTTTAAACTTTAGAATTGTGGTCGATCAAGCAAATGACAAAAAATTACAAAATTAAGTAGAAAACTCTATAACTAATTTTAAATTTTAAAATAGTTGAATTTACCATATTTCTCTATTTGATTTGATAAAGCATCATTATAATTTTAAAAATTACACTTCCTAATTTCCAGTTTTATTTAATACTATTATCTAACTTATTCCACCAAATTAATCGGTATATTTCTTTAGATGTGACGATAAATAATATACCTTAAGCCTAAAATAAATGCATTAACTGAAGCCCATTGGTTTTTACCAAAAAAAAACTGAAGCCCATTGGTCATTACCGACGTAGAAAGGCCCATAATTTGCATTAGACCCATTAAAAATTAATAAAATATAAGAAGAATAATAAAACTTTACCAAAAAATTTAAAAACTCGATATTTAGGGCTTCTTTTCCGTTTTCCCTCCTCTTTGTGTCGCTCTCTCACTCTCATACTGTTTTGTTTCGGAATCGGAATTTGGTGCCGGTGATTATGAAGAGAAGCCGCGGCCATCTGAAGAAGTCATCCATCCCGCCACCACTTCCGCCGCCGGGAATGGATCCCCGCCACTTCGGTGGCGGTCGCGACTCCGACGCAAGCTTCGCCAGCAGTCGCCCTTCTTCCATAGGCGTCGGCCGGTCTTCTGCCGCCGCAGACCTCATTAACGACCGATCCTACCAGCAATCAGCCATCCGCGCCATCAACGCTTACCTGGACCCTTACTCCTTAAATCTTCCTGCCGTCAAGTCCAAGGTACCTTCCGCTAAGGAGATCACTTCCATCTTCAACTTCATCCTTTCCCAGCTCGAAATCCCAGACCCTAAAATGGAGGAAGATCTTCCGATCGTCATGAAAATGTTCAATTGCCCCTTTAAAGTCACCAAATCTGCTCTCCATACTCCTGCTACCCCTCACGCATGGCCTACACTCGTTGCCATCCTTCACTGGCTGGTCCAGATCGCGTTGTGCCACGACCGCCCTGTTTCCGGTTCATCTTCCTTCACTGAAGAAACCCCGATGCTTAAGTCTTTAGTCGAGGGCTACTTGCTCTTCATCCATGGGGATGATGACTCTGTTGAAGCTTTGGAAAGGGATTTCATAGATAAGCTGAACGAGGAGAAGGATCATGCTGCTGCTAAACTCAAGGATCTGGAGGGCGTTGCGGCGGAGTTGGAGGCAAATGTGGAGGCTCTGAGAACCGGCCCATCGGAGAGGGAGCTGCTCGAGAACCAAAAGGCTGTTTTAGAAGAGGATATGAAGAAGTTCAACGCTATTATTGAGGAAGTGACCGAGCGAGCAAAAGCGATAGAGAAGGAGGTGGAGGAGAAGGAGAAGAGACTCAGGGCCAAGGCTGAGGAGGAAAAGAGGATCTGCGGAGAAAACGAGGAGTTGATGAAAACTCTGCAGTTGCAGACGGTTAATCCAAGGGCGGTTGAGAGGATGAAGAGGGAGATGCACTCCTTGGAGAGTGATATAGCAGATTCTGAAACTAAGAGGAACAGTTATGAAGATAAGTGCTGGGATCTTGATTCTGAGCTCGGCCAGAAATTAAAGGAGCTAGAGGAACTTGCCCTTGGGTGCAACAAGGCTATTCGCAAGTTCGTATTTTTATCATTTCTTTGATTCATTATATAGATTTGGTGGACAGCTTAGCTAAGTTTGTTAGAAATTACGATTAGGAGCTCATTCCATGGTCCCATGCTTTCGCATTAACTTAACATGCTAGAAGTTTCTGTGATTGTGTTTCACTAAGTTAGGGTTATAGATTGCAGCATTAGTAGTCGAGTGATCTTAGTAGTCTTTCTTTATGGGCTAGGTAATATGATTTGATGTAAGCAATACAAATTCCCATAAACACTTGAAAGGTTGTGCTTTGTATGTTAGATTACTGACATGAATACCCTAGCTTGGACATTCAGTTTATTGCTTGATCAACTTGTCATGTATTTGCTAGGATTGGTGGCAAAATCTTCCTTTCTTTTATGTGATTACTTTGTGGTTGAACATAGGTTGAAGCTTGGGAGTGACTTTCAGTATGTTTTGGACCCCAAAGGTCGTACTCCTGTTGAAGTTATAGGAATCGACTACAAATCCACAATAAAGCCGGTACTGGATTCACTTGCTGATAATATAAACAAAAGCTCAATGGTCAAAGTGGAAGAGTTGATTTCCCTACAGCAACTGTCTGCAGAAGTTTCAACTAAGATTGATGAGAAACAGAATCGCATTCCTCCTCAACACTCTCGAATTGAGGAAGTAAGTCGTTGTTTAATGAAACCTCCTCTTAATGTCTGGTGGGATTACAAATTGTTTATCTGTTATTAGAGATGCAACCAAACTTGGTTTACTATATTGGGTCAAATTTTCATGTTGTGTGTCATTTCATATAGCTGCAATATCTGAGATGCATTCTTCTTGAAATAAATGGCAATATGATATCTGCATTTGTTTCCCATTACAACACAGCTAGAAGAGGAGCTAAGTTTCGTGAAAGCAGAAACCGGTGAGTATCTTCACAGATGCACTTTAGAGGCTAAACAGATGGTAGATGATATTCATGGAGAGACTCAGGCTTTGGCTCTCTTGGAAGAACAAGCTGCAGAAGTGCTTAAGGTAGTTTTAATAGAAAAAAGAAAGTTGGTTTTTTTAGGGTTTACGGTTTTAGGGTAGTTGTGCGGAGTTACTAAAAGCCCGTTGATACGTATTTTCCAGACATCTGAAGTGAAGTTGCAGGAAACCGAGAAATGCGAGGATGAAGAAATTCAAAAGTGTGCTGCTGAACTGTTACTACTGATTGATTCAATGTCCAAGCACAAGGAATATATGGAGAGTAAAGTGTCGGAGATAATGAATGATGTGTCTGAGGCTGCAAAGGCTATGGCCGAAGCTCGGATGAAGAAAATTGCTCAACGTTTGAAGAATGTTAACTAGTTTGCAAGTGTTCTTCTTCGTGTTCACGTGTATATAATCGGGTCCGACTTGTGAAATATCAGGCTAATCAGGTGATTAACAGTGGAGATTTGAACATGCACGCTCTATTGTGTGAAAGTTTCAGACAATTTGCCAAGTATTTTAATCTTTATAACAATTTGTGTGAATGTGGTGTTCAATTGTTCATCAGCACAATCTTAAGTACTTTATTTGTTGCAGTGACATGAGCAGTAGCACTCACATATTACATACATAATGAAAGAATAAATAAAACAAGAAACATATATGTATGAACTTAAAAGTTAAAACACACAACAAAATTGGAAACAAAAACACAGCAGCAGCATGATCAGTTGTTGGTTGCCGGAGGTTGTTCTTGTGCATCATCGTTCTCGCCACTCAGATCCTCCAACGATTTACCGTTCGGCTCGGGAACCAACAGAGTCAACACCGCACCGGCGGCGTTGACCGCTCCGAGCATGAGCAGCGAGTTCTTCACTCCGATACCCGCCGGATAACCCGCATCGGTCTTCTTCGGATCTTTATTCTGTGCAGCGTATAAGAACCCGAAAGCTCCGATAATCGCACCGGCCTTCCCTGCCGCCGCCGAAATCCCGTGGCACGTAGACCGTAACCTCGCCGGAAAAATCTCAGCCGGAACCACAAAGGTGGTGGCGTTGGGGCCGAAGTTAGCGAAGAAGAAGGTTAGCGAGTATAGGACGACGAAGCCGATGTGGTTACCGGGGAGTGTCCAGTGGTGGTACGGGATGGCTAAGGCGAACATGAATATGGTCATCATTATGAATCCCATCATTTGGATGAAGAACCGGCCTAAGTGATCGATAAAGGCCACGGTGAACCAGTAGCCGGGAACCGTACTGCAAAGCGCGATTAGGGTTTGGGCCTTGGCGATCTTGAACACCTCGTGGATCGCGTTCATCGTCTTTGCCGGCGGGATCCAACCGATGGCGCTGAAGATGTCTTTTTGGAACAAGTTTTGGCTGTAGAAGGCTATGTCTAGCAAGAACCATGTGGTTGTAGTCCCAACCAAGTGGAGACCTGTTCACAGTTATAACACAAAGTCAAACCTACATACTGTATTGTAGGCGAGTCGAGTATCTGTCAAGCTCAACTCAATTTAATTAGTATTTGTCAAACTCGAGCTCGAACTCAGTCGAGCTATAATTTTTAAACTTGAACTCGAATCGAATACAAGCTCGGCATAATCAAGCTTGGAACGACTCGACTCAACATTTCTCTTCACTAAAAAAATCGAGCTCGACTCGACTAAACTCGAAGTCGTATTAATTATTATTAAATAATAATAATAATAAAATTCTAGCTCGACTCGACTTGACTTATAAACTCGAATTAGTTAGCTCGGCTCAGTGTGAAAGTTAACAATACCGTGGCGACGAGCGAATTCGGCTGAGAACAAGCCGTAGTTCTTGCTCGAATCATTAGCTAAGCGATCTAGCTTCTCTTGTTCGGCTTCAAGGTCGACTTGCAGAACCTTGGACATGTCGTTTGCAGCTTGCTTCGCGTTCTTGGCGACTAAAGCCGTGTACCGAGCCGTCTCCGGCATCTTCATCCGCCAGTAATACGTCATTGCAGCCGGAAGGGCGCCGAACATCAAGATGAGCCGCCACACGTAGTCGGCTTGAGGTGGAGTTGAAGCGGCGGCGTCCACCATGTATGCAGGAGCCTTGAACTTGGCGTCAAATGCGGACGACACAGCTAGGGCAACGATTCCACCACCCAAGATTCCAAAACCTTGCATGGCGAACACTGCTGCTATGAAAGCGCCACGTGTCTTCTTGTTTGCATACTCGGACATGATAGTGGCTGAAAGTGGGTAGTCCCCTCCGATACCAAACCCTAGCCAGAACCTGAGATAACATCAAATTCAAAATATTATAAATGGAAATTTACTATTAGAAATTTATACATAAAAATAATAATAGTTGATTTTATTAAAAAAATGAGGTTTAAACTCTATATTTAAATTTTAGAATTATTTATATACAAATATATGTAGTTAAAAACTCGTTTATAGGTAGCAGAAACGTACGTTATTACATTTTTACCATAAAAAACGAGTTAAAACGTAACCAGAGTAAAAACGCGTGTAGAGTTGTAAAACCGGAAGTTTCTATCTGTTTCTACATATATTTTTTTTACCATTATTTGCTAAAATTTCTCAAATCTAGTAATTATACCAAGCCCACAAAATTTATCAACCAAATACTATTGGATCGTAATTTGAGAGTCAAATCATCATTTATTGATTCAAAACTCATTCTTATTTCATTCAAGTTCAACATTCATTAAAAATTAAATAATATCCAAAAATCTTCCCATCAACATCTTTTTCACTTTTAAGTTTCTCAAATTTTAAAATCTCAATTAAGATATGGGTCCATACTCAATTGACTCGTCAATTCTTCTCTTGATTTTACAAGCTCACCGTGATGACTGAAGTGACTACTAGTGGGCCCATATATTTTATTAATAAAATGTTATATAAGTTATTAATGAGTATATTTATCATTTTTGTATTTCTTTTGCATATTTGCACACATTTCATTACTGAGGTAATTTTCGCAAATAGATAGAAACTTCTGTTTTTACGTTCCGTCTTTACGACTCAGCTTTACTTACAATTTTTCGTCTTTGCGTAGAAACTCGTTTTTTACTGCATAGATACAAACTATATTATATTATATACTATAAATATCCGCCACTAACCTGAAGAAACACAGGGTTGCCATCACTCCCTTGGGAGAGTCTCCAAAAGAAAGGCCAGATGCAACCGAGCACAACACCATGATAAGCAAAGTGAGTCCATACACTCGCTTCCTCCCCATCTTGTCACCGAGCCATCCGAAAAACAGCTGACCCGACAACGTCCCGACGAACGCAACTCCATTGACGGCAGCTGCGACATTCGGTGGAAGCGATCCGGGCTTTGCGGCACCGTCCACGTGGTAGTATATACGACCGAGGAGTTTCGTCACCATAGAGATGCAAAACAGATCGTATGCATCTGTGAAGAACCCCATACCGGCGATAACGATCGCCGTGAAATGGTAGAGTTGAGTTTTCGCGACATCGAGTGCGGTTAGCACACTTAATTGATTGGTCTGGCTCATGGTGTCCTTATAAGCCTAAACGTATACAAAAAATACACATATATAAGCTAGCATGTCATGTGTTTCACTATATACATATGATAAACTAATGGTTTAAGAGTAATATAAATATGGGTCGGATCCTATGTAGGTTAATTTTGGGCTAAGGTGCTATTAAGTTTGTTTTGGGACTGAATTGCTAAAATTATAAGTTAGAAATATAAATTGGATTAATTTGAACAAAACCGAAACTATGAGGAGGTGCACATGGATATTTAACGATTAAACATGACAATTGACTAACGAATGTACCAAAAGTCTACAAAATGCAAATATACGTCACTAAAAGTGTACAATAAAAGCACTAAAAGCCAATTTTTATTAAACATATGGAACTAAAAGATCTTTAAACCTATTTTTATATTTATAGAGTTAAGCGGGTTTAGAACCCAGGAAACGAAAATTATACTAGACTCTGACATTTATGATATGTTGAAAAAAAAAAAAACAATTAGTATATTTTGTACAAATATGACTTTTTTTTAGAGAGATGATAGGGACTTACCTTAACCTTGTGTGTTAATTAGGGTGTGGTTGAGAGGAGAGGATAGGTATCGGGTATTTAAAGAGCAAATCTATGTTGTATTAGTAGTGCTATACATCATACTGTGCATCTTAATGGAATATTCCTCATTATCCTTGTCAATTGTACTCATTTATTTTTGAGTTGCCAAAAAAACTCATTTATGTTTTTAAAAATAAAGTCAACCCTTTTATTTTAATACAAGTATGTTTATTTCCTTTAACAGTTCTTAAATATCTTTAGATTTTTATTTATTATTATACTACTCTGTAATTTCGAGTATTATAATCAAACTCTTATTAGTCGTTTTACTCACCAATTTTTTTTAATCTTTCTAAAACTTAAAAAAAAAATTAAAAAATAATAATCGTATTTTGATGTTAAACTTAAAGTTAACAAATATATTCTACATCTTTACTAAGAGCATCCACAGTGGTATTACGTAAAGATTACGTAAACGTGAGTCCTACATGTTTATTTAAGTAAAGCAACAAAAACTATCTACAGTGGTTTTACATAGCATTCCTTAAAGATGGGACCCACACGTAAATTTATGTTTTTCATAAAGCATTCCTTAAATTTAAGTAATGCACTATGTATTACGTAACCAATTTTTTATTATAAATTAATTCATTTTATAATTAATACTAATATCTATCGGTGGTTGTTGGAAAATTTAATAATAAAATATATATAAGGAATATGTTTAAGTAATACGATTGCAGAAAAAATATTTTTTACGTGTGTCATAAATTTACGTATTACTTAAAATGTACATAAATGTCTACGTGGCAACTTTAAAGAATACAATTTATGTAAAACCATTGTGGATGCTCTAACTCCCATATTAAAGTTTGGGCAAATTATATACTATATCAGGTTAGTTTAATTAATTCATTCATTTTTTATACAATATATTTAACTGATTAAAATAGTCAGCAGTATAACGTAACAAAAGGCTTACATGACGAGCTTGAAAATCTTAAGGTACGGATTAATATATATATTTATTGTAGATTTTACATGTTTAGGAGATTTGCAAAATACACAAAAAATTATAATATCTTAAGATTAAGATGGTGTTTGCTCCACCATTTTCTCTAGTTTTGTTAGTGTTATTGGATTGTAATACTAATACAAACTAGCTTTTGATTTTCAATAAAATAAAGGATTTATTGGGAAGAGAAAAAAAACTTACAAAATACACAAAAAAATTATTTTAAAAAAAACAACCAAATTAAAACTCATCGAGCTTTACCTAGAATTTCGGCCCTTTATTACTTGTGTTGATGTGGGATAGCCCAATTACTCGGCCTAATTTTTTTTTTTTTTCCTTTTTCGAGATATTATTTGCCCTTTTGAATATGATAGTATTCATAGTATACTCGATTGTTCTACATACTGAAATCAAACTCTAGGAGACAATTTGCATGTCATACATATTTTTCTTTTATCAAAGCTCCAGTGGATTTTAAATTTTAATTTTCGTATTAATAAATGAAGTGTTGAATTATTAAATTATATTACATGTTTAAAGAAGATCTCTATTTATTATGTATTATCAAGAATATTAAATCATATTACATGTAAATATTTTTTTTTTATTCTCAATTCACCAACGAGATTTTTAATTAGTTGAGTTGGCATTTGTTGGTAATGAAAAAACAACAACAATAATAATAATAATTTATAAAAAAATTAGTTGGTTGTGGGCTGAATAATTCAAACAATGTTGCACATCTAAGTTCGTCATCATCTTAAAGATATAATGATAATATTATTCATCTTTATTATTTAAAATAAAGTGTCTATCGTACTAATTATGACTTCGCCTTTTGTACGAAAATTTCGCTTTCGAATAGTACTTTAAAAACATATGATTTTGATTTTTAACTAACCTGATATAATAATGCATGTAAATTTGTATTACATAATACACATGTATGTGTATATTTGATAACTCTTTATATTTATCATCAATCAACAACAAGAAATAGTTTTAAAATTAGAAATATGTAGATGTATAAAAATAATGACTATTTAATTATATAATACTTTTTTTGCCACGAATTATATAATACTCAAACTTACAAAATAGTATAGTAAACAAATAAGTATCTAAAGATATTTTTTAAAAAAAGTATCTATTAAAATAAAATGAAATAAACATATATATACGTATTAATTTTATTTAATTTTGTTTATTTCTGTTTACTTTTAAAGCCCCAAGATTGTATATATATATATATATATATATATATATATATATATATATATATATATATATATATATATAGTATATAAATATCTCAAATTGTCGAAGCTGAAAGCAATGTATGTCATTTTACTTGATTATTATTAAAACTATTTCCTCTTAATTATCTCTTATCCATTATCCCATTATTATTTCCATCATTTGCGTGTTGGCAGGGAAAACCCATTGGTTAATATTTATTAATTTGTCCGAATATTTGCGATTATCCTTTCAATACAGTTGTAGAAAGAGTTGACTCCAGGTTACAATTGCAAAAGGGTTGACTTAATTTTATTCAAAAATAATACAGTTGACTTGGATAATGAGGAATATGCCATTAAGATGCAAAGTATGATGGTAAGCACTACTATAACACATTTGCTCTTTATAAGTACCCAACACTTTTCTTCTTCTCTCTCAATCAAACCCTAACACACAAGTTTAAGGTTAGTCTTTCTTCATCTCTCTATCACATTTTTCTCCCAATACCTAAAATAATATACACTCGAATACAGTCAGTTTGTAAGGAGTAAAATTCTGCTGATTTAAATTTTTCTTTTTTTTTTGAGCTTGAATTTGATATATAAAGCGCTGAATTGCTATATCATCGAATAACTGTTTATAGTTTCTTATGTATAATTTATGCATGTGTTTTGTATATGTTTAGGCTTATAAGAACACCATGAGCCAGAGCAATCAATTGGGTGTGTTGACCGCTCTCGATGTCGCGAAAACTCAGCTCTACCATTTTACGGCGATCGTTATCGCCGGAATGGGATTCTTCACAGATGCATACGATTTGTTTTGCATCTCTATGGTGACGAAACTCCTCGGCCGGATATACTACCACGTGGAAGGTGCCGCAAAGCCCGGATCGCTTCCACCAAATGTCGCAGCTGCCGTCAATGGAGTTGCGTTCGTCGGGACGTTGTCGGGTCAACTGTTTTTCGGATGGCTCGGTGACAAGATGGGGAGGAAGCGAGTGTACGGACTCACTTTGCTTATCATGGTGTTGTGCTCGGTTGCATCTGGCCTTTCTTTCGGAAACTCTCCTAAGGGAGTGATGGCAACCCTGTGTTTCTTCAGGTGAGTTGTATGCGGTTAAAAACTCGTTTCTAGATTGTAGAAGTGTACGTTTTTACGTCTTTACCATAAAAACTGAGTTAAAACGTAATCACATCATTTTTCTAAGTAGAAACGGGTCGAAACACGTATGAAGTCGTAAAACAAGTCGAAACGTAAGTTTCTACCAGTTTCTTCATTTTGTTTAATCACTATTTACTAAAAAATGTCAAAATCTAATAAATTATGTTAAACCCACAAAATTTATCAAACAAACTTATGTGTGTTTTATCGTGGGTAGGGTCAAATGATTCTAAATCTATTTTTATTCCATTCAAATTCAACCTCCAATAATTATTTAATTATATCCAAGAGTTTTAAAACCCATCAACATCGCTTTCTCTTTTAAGTTTCTCAAATCCTAAAATCTCAATTGAGATATAGGCCACACTTCAATTGACATATCAATTCTTCTCACGATTCAATAGCAATTGCTCATCGTATTTACGACTCGACTTTATCAATCATTTACTGCATCTACGTAGAAACTCATTTTTTACTGCAAAATAGAGATTGAACCTCATTTTTATGTATACATTTCTATTAGTAAATTTTCATTTATAATATTATGAATCCGACATTGTTGCAGGTTCTGGCTAGGGTTTGGTATCGGAGGGGACTACCCTCTTTCAGCCACCATCATGTCCGAGTATGCAAACAAGAAGACACGTGGCGCTTTCATAGCAGCAGTGTTCGCCATGCAAGGTTTTGGAATCTTGGGTGGTGGAATTGTTGCTCTAGCTGTGTCATCCGCCTTTGACGCCAAGTTCAAGGCTCCTGCATACATGGTGGACGCCGCCGCTTCAACTCCACCTCAAGCCGACTACGTGTGGCGGCTCATCTTGATGTTCGGCGCCCTTCCGGCTGCAATGACGTATTACTGGCGGATGAAGATGCCGGAGACGGCTCGGTACACGGCTTTAGTCGCCAAGAACGCGAAGCAAGCCGCAAACGACATGTCCAAGGTTCTGCAAGTCGACCTTGAAGCCGAACAAGAGAAACTAGATCGCTTAGCTCATGATTCGAGCAAGAACTACGGCTTGTTCTCGGCCGAATTCGCTCGTCGCCACGGTATTGTTAACTTTCTCACTGAGTCGTGCTAAACGAGTTTCGAGTTCGAGTTTATAAGTCGAGTCCGATCTTGAATTTTTATTTTATTATTAAATAATAATTAATTATTATAAAAGTCAACCGAGTTCGAGTTTAGTCGAGTCGAGCTCGAATTTTTTAGTCAATAGAAATGTTGAGTCGAGTCGAGCCAAGCTTGATTATGTCGAGCTTGGATTCGATTTGAGTTCAAGTTTAAAAATTAGAGCTCGACTGAGTTCGAGCTCAAGTTTGGCAAATACTAATCGAACTAAGTCGAACTTGACATATACTGACAGATACTCGGCTCGGCTCGACTCGCCTAAGATTTGACTTTTTGTTATAACTGTGAACAGGTCTCCACTTGGTTGGAACTACAACAACATGGTTCTTGCTAGACATAGCCTTCTACAGCCAAAACTTGTTCCAAAAGGACATCTTCAGCGCCATCGGTTGGATCCCGCCGGCAAAGACGATGAACGCGATCCACGAGGTGTACAAGATCGCCAAGGCCCAAACCCTAATCGCGCTTTGCAGTACGGTTCCCGGCTACTGGTTCACCGTGGCCTTTATCGATCACTTAGGCCGGTTCTTCATCCAAATGATGGGATTCATAATGATGACCATATTCATGTTCGCCTTAGCGATCCCGTACCACCACTGGACCCTCCCCGGTAACCACATCGGCTTCGTCGTCCTATACTCGCTAACCTTCTTCTTCGCTAACTTCGGCCCGAATGCCACCACCTTTGTGGTTCCGGCCGAGATTTTTCCGGCGAGGCTACGGTCGACGTGCCACGGGATTTCGGCGGCGGCAGGGAAGGCCGGTGCGATTATCGGAGCTTTCGGGTTCTTATACGCTGCGCAGAATAAAGACCCGACGAAGACCGATGCGGGTTATCCGGCGGGTATCGGAGTGAAGAACTCGCTGCTCATGCTCGGAGCGGTCAACGCCGCCGGTGCGGTGTTGACTCTGTTGGTTCCGGAGCCCAACGGTAAATCGTTGGAGGATCTGAGTGGCGAGAACGATGATGCAAAAGAACAACCTCCGGCAACCAACCACTGATCATGCATTTTTGTCATTTTCAGGTTTTTTTTTTTTTTTTTTACAATTTTTGTTATGTGTGTTTAAGTTAATCAATCAAAATAAAAACTATATATATGTAAAGGTCATGTATGTTTCTTGTTGTATCTTTATTCTTTCATTTGTGTATTAATAATTGGTGTATTAATAATTGGTCATGACGTGTGAGTTGTATTTTGGGGTATTTGTTTTGGGTTTACATGTGTTTGTGTATACAATTGGGACGACAATAAACAAATAAATAAATTAAATATACTTATAAAGTTGTAAATGTAAAATAAAGCAATATATATATTTACATCATAGAAATATATATACTATTTACATATTCGGATGTGTGCGTGGATTCTTCTTTTATCACGTTCAAATAGTTCATAATTATCACGTGGTGGTATAATACGAATTATATAATTTAGTGGTTGCTAATATGATGAATATGTTATACTTATCTGATTTAACCCATCTAAACTATATACTTTTTAAGATTTGTATTTCACATTTTGATCTGTCCCTTATAAATGTAAATTATAGTATTGATAACTAATTTTTTTATGTTATAAACTTATTGCACTACATAATGTTTGGACTCTTTCATTCACTTTTAAAGTTTTTCGATTAAAATTAGTGAACAATTATCGCATTTAGTTATTTGGACTATATGGATGGATATTTTATTTTTTATTTTTTAAGGAGATGCCTATTTTATGTCGAGATTCATTAATAACATAACTAGGTGTCTTTTTGACTATTGATAGCATTGGTCATCTGTTGAGGATCTTAAATATACATGTCATATCAATAAAATATCGGTAGATAGCATTTAATTGGATAATGGAATTAGAGGGACACAACGATGAATAATGTAATTATTAATATATGTACGACCTTCACCTGCCTCCAACTAACTAATTTAAATTTGAGTGTTTTATTTCAACTACCCGAATAATTAAACTAGTAAAACGAGTTAAAGACATAATCTTAAGAAGAATGTTAATATTAACACTTTAGGTTCGTAATTTTGAAAGCAATATTATATATATATATGAAAAAATGAGTTGGTTTATTTCCTATGCTCTATTCCATGATTATGCACCACATATTATTAATATGGAGAAACTAATAATGAGTTGGTTTAATTCTATAAGCCACAACATTGGCTTGAGAGACTAATAACTAATAAGAACTTTACCAATTAATGGAAGACCTTTTTGGCCAAAATAATAATAATAATAATAATAATAATAATAATAATAATAATAATATTAATAATAATTCATCTGATACCTGCCCCTACCTATGATATGATTAATATTAATTATCCTCCTAGAAATATATAGGTATAAAAAGTGACGGGTTTAGAAATTTGATAATGAGTTTTGACATATAAAAGTATAATAAAATATTAAATACAAATTAAATTCATTAGAATTAAAATAGAGTAATTACAATTTATAGTCTAACACTATATACTAAAATTTCGATAAATTCACCACGTCTATATTAAACAAATGAGTATAAAAATTAAGATTAATTTTTTTTACTAACGGACTAATATCTTGGACCGAATGAAAATCTTACAATGGGATTCATGAAATTGTCACAATGCATATAAGCCAGACTATATTAGACAACAAAAGAAAATATTTAGTCGGCTAAACATTTATTTACCGACAAAATATTATTTCGTCGGTAAAAATGTGATCACCGACAATGTCCAAATTTTGTCGGTGAATATATTATTACCGACAGAATTGGTAGTTCTGGTATTTCCAATAGTGATACTTAAGAATGAAATGACGAATTTGTGAAATGTTGCGGCTTATCAATCGCAAGTTCGCAACTGATTTAATTTGTTTTACGGGTTAAGAATTTAAAAACATTCTTAATTATACGTTATATTGTTAATCAGTGATTCGGGTTTAAATGTTGATATTTGGTGTCCCTTTTATCATATTTGTTGTTTTTCTCTTTTTTTAACTGATGTTCGTATTAAAATTAAGCAATAAAATATGTTTTCCATTTTTAGAAATATCATATTTGTTAGTCATAGTTTAGATTTGTTTGATGCAAAAGATATATGTTTTTGTTTCATCAATTTTAAGATAAAAATGTGGATATAAACCAATATAATAGTTTAGAGTTGAGACATCGAATATCAACGTTTTAAATTTGAGACAACGTTTAATAACCTAACATATATTTGAGATTGTTTTTAGGTTTAGTAAACCATGCTTAATGATAATTACACACTTTTTCCCCCTCCTTAATCCATGGATGACATACCGCTGCTGCCCGGCCTTTATGTGACCTCTTTGTGACGGGGTTGAATATATTTTCATTAAATTGATTTTTCAAAACCTATATATTTGTTAATGGAAAAATATTTATGTTTAAAACTTTACTTTTACGAATTGATTCTGATGAGTGAATATTATTAGTATAGAGTTAGTATGTTATGAGAGTTACTTTCCTAATGTGACTCCTAAAATATTTATACGCGGAAAAAAAAAAAAATCTGCAATAGAACCTAATTAATGTCTAAATTAAATGTTATTTGCGTCTTTCGCGTACTTAATAATTTTTTGAGTGATTAGGCTAATATATATTTGGACTAGAGCAAGCTTCATAATTAGGTGAAACAAGTTATGATGCTTATAATTAACACTATATATAAGTGAAATATTAAATATGTTTTAATAAAAGAAAATAAATAAATATAATTTTGAACATTAATTTTAATGTAAGAATAAGCAATTTTGATCATTATAGATCACATGTGCTTGTGTTTCTCCTGCCATTCTAACAAAAAAAAAATTTATTATTTTTTTCTAGTTATAACTTTTAAGAAAGTTTCATACGTGAAGTGATATCTTATTCTAAAAACGTACATACTAAGCGGTTAGGTGTCATAAATGTACATTGGTTTGTCCGTCCACACGGAAAACAAAGCTGAAATCACGTTAAAAATTACATTTTTTCTGTCGTATTATATATGTTTATAATATCTCCATTAATTTCATAAACCCATCACATCGGTATTCAGTTACTACCCTTTTTATATACAAAAAAATGGTATATGATAAAATTTGCTAGTTTAAGTTTAGTTGTTTTTAATTAAAAAAATAAAAATTAGTAGTCGAATAAATTATTACTAACTGATTTTTTTATAAATATTTTGCTAACTTAAGTTTCACATATGTACATATTGCAAGTTTAAGTTGTTAGAGCATCCACAATGGTTTTACATAAATTGTATTCTTTAAAACTGTCACGTAGACATTTATGTACACTTTAAGTAATACGTAAATTTAAAACACACGTAAAAAATATTTTCTTTGCAATCGTATTACTTAAATATATTTTATTATTAAATTTTCCAACAATCACCAATAAGATATTAGCATTAATTATAAAATGAATTAATTAATAATAAAAAATTGGTTACGTAATACATAATGCATTACTTAAATTTAAGGAATGCTTTATGTAAAAACATAAACTTACGTGTGTGTCCCATCTTTAAGGAATGCTATGTAAAACCACTGTAGATAGTTTTTGTTGCTTTACTTAAATAAATATGTAGGACCCACATTTACGTAATCTTTACGTAGTACCACTATGGATGCTCTTAGAATTTCTGTCTAATTTGGACGTAAGATGGGTCATGTGTGCGCCTTTACTAGTACTTGTGATACAAAAGCGTCAAATTGTTAGACAGTCGAACAAATTGCTATACGATGTTTTAGACACTTTAAACAAATCCTTACGTAACGTTTGGGTAGTCGAATAAATTGCTATATGATATCTAGTCACTTAAACAAATTGTTAACTAGTTTTCGGGTAGTCGAAGAAATTACTTGTTATTTTAAGCATCGCATGCCCAACACGTGAGCGATTTTATCTAAGAAAAACAGAAATTTTAACAGAGCTAGCAACTTATACGCATGATGTATCCGAGCTAGCAAAATAATCAAAAATAGACTTTAACTATATATTAATTTTATTCGACTACCCAAATATCAACCAACAATTTGATAATTAACTCTATTAAAATTTAAAAATGTATTTTTCTTTAAAAAATATATAAATAGTAACCGAAATAGCAAATTATACGCATGAGATAGCTTAGTTATTGAATTATTAATTCATGGGTTGTCCAATTCTATATTGTCTTTTACAGAACATAACGAAATTGTATGTCAAGTTATGTAGATTCTCCTCACAAGCAAGCAAGCTATAAGAAGAGCAGTTGCACTTACCACGCAGCAACACATGGTACAAATTAATGAGGATAATTGGTTAATTACTATACACGTATGTTCCTATTTAGAGGGCACCCAAATCTAAGTGCCATGTTACTATATGTCATAAATATCATAAATTATTATATGGTATTAACAGATTATAAATACAGTCGAATTTACAGTTAATTAGAGGACAAAATTAGAGGACAAGAGAGAATAATAAATTATATTTTAAGAAAAAAGTTTAATTAGATCTTAATCATTGTACGAATCTCAATAAACTTGGATTCAAAAGCTGTAAATTCGAATCCATCTTAATAAATACGAATGTGGTCGAAGAATACATCTAACACTTTCATGTTATACATATAATTTAGTTTACTAGATACTAATTTAATCAAATTTTATTATTCTTATGTTAATATTAGATAAAAAAAAATCGACTTAAATTTAAACGGACTTTATTTTAACCGAACCGGATAAAACAGGTATGAAGTATTGCATTTGCTCTAATTAAGCTCCTTTGCACTTCATTCTTTGTGGGCATAGTTTTCTCATGGAGAGTTCAAAAATATTTTTCATTTTGGATATCACTTATTAGTTGACATCAGTAAAAAATCACACTTAACCAATAATCTTAAAAACCTTAATATAATATAATAGGTATACATATAAATTTAATTTTTATACTTTAACAACATATATACATATAACAACGTATACATATGCAAATCTTATGAAAATAAATAGGCATGATGTATATTGCATGTTCTGTAAGCTTCTTCCGCACTTTATTCGTTGTGGGTCACCCTCCATAACTTTCTACATCAACCTAGTTGGACATTTATTGATAAAGACTTATATATATATATATATAACATATATATAATTATATATGTATATGTATAGAGTATATAGAGTGTAGTGTTCTCAGCTCTCATAATAACTAGGAAAAAATGAAGAGCTTCTCTGCTAAGGTTGCAGATGGAGAAGAAGGACACGCCGGAAAACTGTCGGTCGGCCCGGTTTACCGGAGCCTCCTCGCGAAGAACAAGTTCCCTCCACCTGACAATCACATTACCACAACCTGGGATATTTTCAGGTGATCATATGATCCAGTTTCCTTAATCTTTGTCTTGTCAGAATTTGAAAAGTATGATTCTTGGTCTGGTTTTGATGTCGGAAAAATTGAGATTGCAGGGTTTCTGTTGAAAAATATCCCGGAAACAAGATGCTCGGGTGGCGAAAAATCGACAACGGGAAGGTCAGTGATTCAAATTTTATATCGCAGGCTCGATTCGGCTCATGTTCTTCTCTACAAGAAATTGGGTTTAGTTTCGAAAAAAAGGAAGAAAATTGGGTTTAAGCGACGCTGAAATGCGGTTTTAGACAACGCTTTTTGCGTTGGCTAAATGTAGGCAATGTAGCATTAGTGACGTCTTTACTCAGCTATATAGGCAATGCACAATTGTGTTACTTAATTTTTTACAATAGACGACGCTTAGTCACTTTGCTTAAGCTTTATAGTTAAACAAAGCATATAGCGGCATTATTATAAGAACCGGACCGGACCGATGTCCGCCGAGTTCGAATCGGAACCGGAACCTCTAATAGTTCCGTTCGAGCAAAAGTGGAGGATGTAAGCGAATTTGGTTCGAACGCTCAGTTTTCGGGGAACTGTCTGGTTCTGAGCGGACCGATCGGTTCGCCAGTTAGGACGCCGTAATAAAAAAAATCTATCAGGTTGTATTTTCTGTGATTTTATTAAGGTTTTATTGTGTTGGAAACTCATCATATGAATCTATGTTGTATTTTATGTAATTTTATTGACATTGCACCTGAACCGGACAAGCCGGTGGCCTGGCCGGTTCGCTTTCCGGTCCGGTCATGATAACACTGTATAGCGGTGTTTATAAATCCACTTTAGGCAACATAAGAGGTATGCGTCGGCTAAAAATTTAACTAGGGCTACGGTTTTGAATAGCGTTTGTTTAATCTCAGAGCACCAAAAAAATATGACAATTTAAAAAGTGTCGCCTAAAACCAGTTTTCTTGTAAAACTGTTTCATCATTGTTAGGACTGTTTTATGATTATAGTTGCTCATGTTTTGGGTATCAAGGTTGGACCATATGTCTGGAAATCGTACAAGCAAGTATACGACGAGGTTCTGCACATCGGTTCGGCTCTAAGGACGGCTGGTGCCGAACCAGTAAGGATCAGTAACAGCTCATTTCTTGAAAAATCGCATTTTTTTAAGCTAAATACTTTTTTTTTTTATAGAAATTATGAATCTTCTCTCATACAGGGTGCTCGAATCGGGATTTATGGCGCGAACTGCCCTCAATGGATTGCGGCGATGGAGGTTTTCTTCGGGTTTATGATAATCAAAGAGTGATTGTTATGAACAAATTAATGAACTTTTTGATTTTTGTGATTGTGATAGGCTTGCAATGGACATAGCCTTGTTTGTGTTCCTCTATATGACACTCTTGGTACTTTTTTAAAAAAATTAAATTTTTTAAATATCGGTTTAAGTTCGGGGAAAAGTTACACAATTTATCGGATGCAGGTTCAGGAGCTGTGAACTTCATCATCGAGCACGCGGAGATTGAGTTTGTTTTCTTGCAAGACAAGAAAGCTAAAGAAGTACTTACTTAACAAACAAGAAAGCTATCTCCATGATTATTTCTATGAAGCTTCCTTAATTTGTACTAAATTGTTGATTTGCAGCTACTGAATCCAAGCTGCGTATCGTCCGGGCGGCTCAAATGTGAGAAATCTGTCGGTCCATTAGTTCGTAAAGCTATCCGAGACATGAAAATGAACGAAAAATAAAAACATTTTTTTTTTGCAGCAATTATTTGTTTTTCATCATTCGCGGACGAGGATAAGGAGAAGGCGATTCGAGCCGGGATCAACCCGTACTCATGGAGCGAGTTTCTCCAAATGGTGAGCCTTTTTTAAAAAAATATCGAACATTTTTTAAAAATATTTATCGTGTTATCGAACGAATCAGGGGGAGAAAAACCCGAAAGATCTCTCACCACCCGAGCCATACAATATTTCGACGATCATGTACACGAGCGGGACCAGCGGGGAACCGAAAGGGGTCGTGCTGACACACGAAAATCTCACCAGTTTCGTAAGAGGAATGGATCTCCTTTTGGAACATTTGGAGGAACAATTGGAAGATAAGGTAAGTATTGCAGATATCTTTGAGCCCATGAATAACAGAACATGTCATTTTGATACTGATTTTGTTATGAAAACAAAACAGATGACAGTAGACGATGTTTATCTGTCGTTTCTTCCGCTCGCGCATATCCTCGACCGAATGATCGAAGAGTATTTCTTCCATAAGGGTGCTTCGGTCGGGTATTATCACGGGGTATGCAAATTTACTATCTCGAAAACGATTTTTTTTTTTTTTTTCTTGGAGAAAAAGCAACCTTTTTTTCTTCTTTCTTTTGGTGTTGAAGGATTTGAATGAACTTAGAGATGATATTATGGAGTTGAAGCCGACTTTTATTGCCGGCGTGCCTCGGGTTTTCGACCGAATACACGAAGGTAGAAGAGACATTGTTGTAAAAATGTCTGAAAATGTATTTGTTACTAATCTTACATTATTGCAGGCATCAAGAAGGCACTGGATGAACTTACTCCAGTAAGGAGGAAAGTTTTCGATCTCCTATATCAACGGTAATTAATCGGGTTTTCGAACTAGACCCGTTTTCCTAACGAGACCGATATGAATTTCGTTTATCGGGTTTGCAGCAAGTTGTATTATATGAATGCTGGGTACAAGCAGAAGGATGCGTGTCGGTTAGGCGATCTATTGGCGTTTCGCAAGGTTTTGCTTCGTATTTATTGAAAATTTTCTTAAAAATGTTTCTAGAGCTAGACTTTATGATGGATCGGATCGGATCGAATGTTGTTTGTAGGTGAAGGCTCGATTGGGTGGTCGGATTCGTATGATGGTATCGGGCGGTGCACCGTTGAGCCCTGAGGTGGAGGAGTTCTTGCGCGTTACTACTTGCGCTTTTTTCGTCACGGGCTATGGTAATATGGTTACGTAAAACCATTAAGATCAAGTATTATACGCGTTCAGTCCCTAAAACCCGAATATTACGTAGCGTGAAATTGTTTGGGGAGCTATGGTTTTAGTACCTAAGCTAAGCAATTCATCAAAATGCAGGGCTAACCGAAAGTTGCGGGGCAGCAACCCTCGGGTTCCCCGACGAAATGTGCATGCTCGGAACAGCGGGTGCCGTCGGAGTCTACAACGAACTACGCCTCGAAGAGGTTCCGGAAATGGGGTATAACCCGTTAGGTAACCCGTCAACCGGCGAGATTTGCTTGAGAGGGAAGAGCATTTTCTCCGGATACTACAAAAATCCCGAGCTTACAAACGAGGCAATCAAGGACGGATGGTTCCACACTGGTACGATACGAATTTGCTAAAATAGTATAGACTGAAATTTCAGTCGATTTCTCAGTCATTAGATTCTACAATTCAATATACGTACAAAATACACTTATTTTCACATATTAACTCGAGTTTGTATCAGATATAATATGTTTCATTGATTTGTTCAGGGGATATTGGAGAAGTACTTCCAAACGGAGTGATCAAAATCATTGATAGGAAGAAGAATCTAATTAAACTTTCTCAAGGGGAATATGTTGCACTTGAGCATTTGGAAAACATCTATGGAGTCACTCCTATAGTTGAAGAAGTAAGAATTGATCTCTTTAACTATTTATTTCATGCATTTTTTTTAAATATTTATGATGTGAGTATTCGAGCTTTCTGTTTAGGTAAATGCGTGATTTAATCTTTATATAATTCAATTCTCTGTCATAACGTGTGAGCTGAAACATTTTAAATGCACATCACGTGAAAAGTGAAACAGTTGATTAATTTTTTTTAAAAAAATTGGCGCTACGTGAATTTGAACCTACACGATCTGATACCATGTGAAATTTTAAACAGGTCTCTTGACCAACAATTCTAAAGTTTTTAGAAGATCTGGTCATATGTCTGTCAGAAATTTCATGTAGTATCCGAATGCGCATGTTCAAATCCCTCACATACTAGTAAACGGTTGGTCGCAAGACATTAGTTTACAGAAAGACGTTAAAAGTATAAATAAGAGTGTTATTCACAACTTCGAGCTAAGTGAACAGTTAGATCGACGCACGTCTTAGTCTTGACATGTTTTTTTTCTTATGTCATGTTTTTTTTTCTTTGAAGATATGGGTTTATGGGGACAGCTTCAAATCGAAGTTGGTCGCTGTTGTGGTGCCACGTCAAGAGACCACGATGATATGGGCTCGAACCAACGGTCGATCCGAGGAATTTTCCGAACTATGTCGACTCGATGAGCTCAAGAACTACATTCTTGGAGAGCTCAAATTAACTGCTGAAAGGAAAATGGTAGCTTCTTTGTTTTCTTTTCATCTTCATAGTTTAAGATCATCTCAACAGAAAAAAATATTGTCAGTAAAAAATACAATTTATGTAAAAATATTATAAATACTTTAAAACGTTTCCTCAGTAAATACTGTTTTACCGACGAAAAAATAGATATAGAGTCGGTTGAAAAAAAAAAAAAAATTTTACTGTTCGAAACAAAATTCATGGGTCGAAAATAATGTTATTGTTAAATGAAATTGTCAACTTCTCAGTCATTAAATATGACATGTCGAAATTTGTATACGATGTTGTTTTACTTTTACCGGTACCCAAGTAATAATAATAATAATAAAACGGTTATTGTTGGTTGACAGTTGCGGGGTTTTGAACATATCAAAGGGGTGATTATCGATACGGTGCCGTTTGATATGGAAAGGGATTTGGTGACTGCAACGCTGAAGAAGAGAAGAAACAAGCTGCTAGAATATTACAAGGTAAATTAATTATAATATATCATTAAACCTTAAACTTAATCTTTTGTGTCCCTAACGACATTAACGGTTTTTTATTCCGATTTGTTTCTAATTGGTGCAGAAGGAAGTTGACGAGCTGTACAAGAGTTTAGCTGGGAAGATGTAGTAGCTCTCTGTCGTTAGAGGCATATATATATATTTATAATAAGAAAGCCATGCATATAAAGCAATATAAAGCAATGTATGTATGCTGAAGTGTGATTAATATATATATATATATATATATATATATATATATATATATATATATATATATATATATATATATATAAGTGATTGATTGGATGGTGCGTAAAAATAATGTCGTGACTTGGTGTTTAAATGTAAAAAACAAAAGAATTTTACAATAAAACTAAATTAATAACACTTGTTTATTGATGATGATCTTTCTATCATACTAAACACTATGTATGTTTTTTGTACTTTTTTTTTTGTTGTATTTTTCTAATTGCCCAAAAGGTGAACCCTAAATGGAAATTGATATTATTCATAGTAAGATGCAAATTTTAGGTATAATTAAAAAAATTCATACTTTTTAAATTTTACATATGTGTTACAATTAAGTCGACTCTATTAATAAAAAAAGCAAAAACATGATGCATAAACAAACATAGTAAAAGAAAAACCCATGGAGAGTTTTTTTTATTATACTCTACAAGCACCACCATTTATCTTCGGTTTGCTCAAATGTATTAAATATATACAATAATTAAAATGTCTTGAAGAAGTTACAAATTCTTCTAAAACGACAAAATGGTCATCCATCTTCGCTGCTTTCTAGGTAAGATAATTTACGACCTCATTCACCTTTCGATAAATAAATCTAATTTTAAATCGCTTAAAAGACATGAGGAGCTCCTTTTTTTTGTATTTGATTTGACATACATTAACTCAATGTTCAATTTTTTTAACTAAGTAGTAAACCATCTGTTATATCCATATTTAAGCAATAACACTATTTGAAAACCTCAATTTCTTTGAATCTTCTAATCCATTAACCTCAATTTCTTTTAAAATCTTCTAATCCATTCTCAAAACTCGTTTCTCAAAACTGAGAGTTTATCAAAATATCCCAAGTTCTTTCTAGATTTTTATTGATGCCATTAGAATCATTCACGAAAAATCATAGTTTTAGAGATTTATGTCGAAAAAGTTTTATAATTAATTTTAAAAATTTGAACTTCAGGTTGGTTCCGTGTCATTGACCCACTGGACCCAGTAAACTGAGTCGAAGGCGAGACTCATCAAGCCCGATCTGGCCTGAATTTGGGCCTCTGTCATCTTCTTCTTCAGCTCCCCTGCTTCGTCTCGTCGGAGTTTTTCTCTTCCGAGTCTCAAAGACTCAAACTTGCATCGAATTGAGGGAATTTTATTTCAGTTTTCAGGTTTGAGTTGCAAGTTCTGTAGATTTCTATGTAATTAATCAATGGACATGCCAAGAGGAGACTTATTCGGTAACTACAACCATGGCGCTCCCAATTTCCCGCAAAACGATCCTGGCTACCCGCAGCAGCAGTACACCAATAACAGCAACAACAACAACTACCAGGAGCCACGTCCGCCGCCGCCACCACCGCCCCATTTCAATGGCCCGGAACCCAACTTTAATTACAACAACCAGCGTCAGCAACAGCCTATGAACAATGCGCCAAACGGTTCCTTTCAAGGTGGCGGTGGTTCCTGGCAGGGCCGCAATCACGGTGGCGCTGGCCATTCTGGTAGTTTTCAGAACCGCAAGAGAGGGTGGAATTCTAACCGGCAGGGACCTCCAGGTTCAATCTTTCTCTGTAGCAGCACAGATGAAGCTTTTCTTGATAATTAATACTGTCTGAGTGAGCTTCGCATTGCTGAGCTTGCCTCTCTATCTTCAGATCAGGGTGATGGATTGGTCAAACTATACGTTGCATCTGTTCCAAGAAAAGCTAATGAAAATGATGTAAGTAGCTTTTTTTAGTTCATAGTGCATGTTAAATAATTGGATTATCAAGTCGTGTGCTTTGGGATATTGAGTACTAGAGCTCAGTCTAAGCGAAAATAAGATCAATTTCATATGCCACATTGAAGAACAAAGATGCCAATCATTGTGTTCATTGTTAGATTCGGCTTGTGTTTGAGAAACATGGAAGAGTTGCTGAGGTTGTTCTATTGAAGGATAAAAGGACTGGTCAACAGCAAGGTACTTTGTTTTCAACTCTTTTACAACGCTTTAGAGAATATTGCTGTGATATTTGTGAAAAAATGGTTGGACTTGTGTATTTTTTGGGATAGTGTCCGAGGACGAATAGGGTATATTTGTGCTCATGGACATTCTAGATTTTGTTGGGTGTCCATGAATTTGTGTACTTTTTTGTATTAAACACACTTTTCATTCTTCTGTTAATTGTATCTGTAGCCTTAACTATGTAATTACAGGAAGCTGTTTCGTAAAGTATGGAAGAAAAGAAGAAGCTGAGCAAGCAATAGGAGCATTGAATGATAAATTCACATTCCCTGGGGTGAGTTTGTCTGTTATCTTTCTTTAATTTATGATGGCCTTTCCATGTTTAATTGTACTGAATTTCTGATCTATTAACTATTAAGAGACTGTTATCTTCTGTAGGAGACACTCCCTCTTAAAGTTAAATATGCAGAGGGGCATCGGGAGCGCCCTGGTGAGTCAGAATTTTACTGAGCTATCTATACGTGTTGAATCTTATTCCTTTCTCCTGTTGTCATGGTTGGACTGCATAGTTTTCTTAGGTAGCGTACTAGGTTTTAGAAACATTATATTTCTGGAGCAAGCTTGCCATACTTTTAACTTTATCATTGTATCATTTTCTCTATCCCTAAAAGTCCATCATTCAAGGTTCGACAATCTTCTTATTCTAGTAGCTGGTCAAAGGCTATAATCTCGGTATGTAGTGATTGGCTCTGTGTCTGACAGTCGCAAAGCTTGTTTTTTTCATGGCCATGATGCTCAGTTAACATTATCTCCATCAATAGTTACTGCTTAAGCAAATCAAGCTGCTTCATAAGCCTTGCATATTTTCCGTTGAATTGATGCCTCTTTTTACTAGATTATTTTAACCGTCTCCATTATTGTATAGTGGCTCCATTTTCTCAATTTCTTTATGTGCATCTATGAGAGATTAATAACTTATACCGTCCACTAGTCCACTGGCTGTTGTAGATCAACTTTTGATTGCTATATTGATATTAGTTCTCATGTCAGGTGGTCAACGAGAAGCACCCCCATCTATTGTCAAAGGCGATAATCATGGTAGGTGGTAGTTCTCTATATGATTTGAAAGTAGCTCTTAGTATGAACACTACTACCGGCAATCATATGTGATTATTTGGATAGTCAAGTTGTTCGGGAGTATTGGTTCACAATTTACTGGCCCGAGGGTGATTATTCGAATTGGTGGATAAAAATATGGAGGTAAAGAAGATTGGGTTATCACTTGTAAGTCTATATAGATAGAAAATCATGTCAGGGGGTCTTGATTGGATGTTTAGGCACTTGGTAAAAAGCAGGAGCAGAAACTCTGGCATTTTGTCTGTTTGTGTTTGGTTCATGAGCTATGTCAAACTTAATATCAAAAGTTGCTCTTAGAAAAAAAATTGATTATCTGATACACTTGCATTTTTAATTCCAAATAACAACGTTGCTTTATACTTAAAAAAAAATGTTTTTTTTTTTAAATCCACATAGAAGACTTGGTTCAATCAGCTTTCCTTCACACCTCAAATTTGAGAACTCACTTGCTTAATTTTTTTTTTTTAATACTTTATTAATACGAGCTAATGCCTCCCTTTGTGCATAATTTTTTAATCTCCCCTTATAGTATAACCTTACCACTTCTTCTATGCCTTTATTTGTGACTGAGTTAGACTATGTGGTGTGATGATGTTCTTAATGCTTCTACCAGGTAGTCAATGGGCAGCACCAGCACCAGCTGCCAACAGTGACAATCACGGTATATTGTTATACTCATTGTGAATGCAATGTAACTACTGTGGTTACAATTTAAGCAATATAAAGAAGTATTTAGAGTGGTTTGTACCAGGTAGTCAATGGGCAGCACCACCACCAGCATTAGCACCAGCTAACAATGGTGATAATCATGGTATGTTGTTATTTATTCTTTTTGCAAATTCAATGGTTATTAATATCAACAGTAGCAAATTGTCAATATAACGCAAGATAATTAAAAATGTATTGAGCGCGGCTATGATGCTAAATGGATTTTTAGTAGTGGTATTGATATGCTGAAGGGTTCGTATGTTGTTCGATCTGATCCAATATACGGTATTAAAGAATACTAGCAGTTTCTTAAGAAGGCAAGTCACTTATTGAGTAAAAAAAATGCTGAATTGGCCTCTAGTCCGTAAAATTCATATCTTGAATTGTCCTTTTGGGACAACTTGGATACATATTTGGATCTAGGTGAATGGTTTGAATTGGAAGTGATTTTAGTGAGTAGCATGGGCCCAAACTTGCAATGCTGCACTTTACGGTGACATGCATCCATCTACTTTTTCTGACATGCATCCATCATATGCTGCATGTTTTTAAGTACGTAGTTTCAGTGTTTGGATTTCATTCCATGGAATGGCATAATTTAGAGCTTCTTTTCGTTCTGAAACTATAGAACTCAAGTAGTTTGCCTAGCCTCAGAGTTCTTACTTCTCAGTGGACAGCAACATTCCTTCGCCTAATGTTTTGCATGTTCACGTGATAGCAGCACAACTTTTCAGTATCTTCATTTTTACCCATATAACTTCAGACATTGTTATGGGCCAACTTTATGAGGATACTGATACCAATATTTATGTCAGGAGGACAATGGCCAGCCCCTCCACCAGCTGTCAAAGTCGATAACCCAGGTATGTCGTCTCAGCACAGCACTTAAAAGCAAGTATATAACTGTTTATCGTTAGAAAAAAGTTGTCAATAATGCTCTATTCGTACCCTAACCCTTAACATTGGACCTAGTGTGATGTGCCTCACAGGTATGAAACCAAGTCCTTGCACCATGTTGAATTATGGATATGCAATTAGACATGAGAAGGACCAATAACCGACCCAATAATTTTATTCATAGGTTGCAAGACCCTTCCAGCTACATTCATATATTTTCTTATTTTGGACTCAAGATATTTATAAGACTGCGGCACTGCGCATATAATATATTTCCTTTCTGCAAAATATTATAATATAAAAAGGTTGCACATCCTTCAACTGGATTTATGGTAGAATGTGCTAAATTAAATTATTAAAGACATGATAATACCTCCAACTTGTTAAATTAGACATACCATTTGACCAGTCCAAAAATCTCAAGCAGATAGGTGAAGGCGCATATCTTTAACACTCCCTCTCATGTAGGGACTGAACTTTTGAGGGCCAACCATGTGGAACTTTAACTAAATGATAGGGTTAACTTTAAATGACGATGCGGAGAACAAACGTGTGTGCTTTAGTACTGTGTTGAAGTAGACGGACCAGCTGCCGTAAAAGCTTGAGCTGATACCTGACAAACTGTTGTAAAAGCTTGAGCTGATATGTAAAGGCGTGGTTTAATATTTATTATTTATATCCTTGGTTGAAAGCTTTATTCACTGTTGCTTTTGGAAATGTTCATGACAATCTAATTCTTAAGAGTGATCAATTTTGATGTTACGTATCCACGCTTCTTCTTTTTTTCCTGGCAGGTGGGCAGTGGGCAGCACCTACACCATCAATCAATAGTGATAGTCATGGTATGTAGTGATATCTAGCTGTATGATATTGATGACAGCAGCACGTGCGGTTTTTTTAAATGTACAGAGCTTTCGAGTAGTTATTACCTGCTGCCACAATGCGCTGGCTGTCAGTGGCTTTCACTGATCAGTTTATGGTATGACGGTGCATAGTTTTGTGGGTAAGAAAGAGCCTCGAATTTAAGAGGGGGTGTTTAGGATAGCAAGTCGTGCATTTGGATTTGCTCATTTTGGAGTTAAGACTGTTCCTTTCTGTACCATTTTCTGTTCAGCTTCTATGATAAACAATTTGTTGGGGAAACCTTTAAGATTCTTGATCTGCCCACTGCATTCTGCCTAAGAGTTCAATTTGTTACTTTTGGACAATCGTCTTTTTCAAATTCTATTTAGAAATGAACCTTGATGGTTGGCGCTGATGTTAATGCTTTTCTGCAGTCAATCAATGGTCAGCACCTCCACCAGGTTTTCAAGGCGGTCCTCATGGTATTTAGTTTGTTCTTTGTGGTTTGTACAATGATCAATATTTGCAATAACAGTGCAAGCTCTTCTTAGATATATACTGGCGGTATGTAACAATTATTGACTGGGTTGAGGTGTTTAAGTAGGGATTACAAGATCATTGTTCTGTGGAGAATATTGAGTATTTAATCCATTCAGAAAGGTGATTGGTAGTTGTATTATTCAGTTATGTAGTGTACTCTTAGGTAATTCAGGACTTTTTAGTTTTGCAGTTGTGAATAGAAATTAGAACTTGAGACTGATAGTATTTAATCCATTCAGAAAGGTGACTGATAGTAGTGGTTTTGCAGTAATTCATACTAGCTTCAAATCGCTCCTCAAATATGAGAAACTACAGACTGGATTAGTCTTATGCTTTTAACAATAAATTTGGTTTTTTTTTTTTTTTTTTTGCATGAAATGCCAGCCTGATGCTCTTTGCTTCCTATGGCAGGTGGTCAGTGGGCAGGACCTCCACCAGTTGTCAATGGAGACAATCACGGTACGTCAAATTCTCCTTTGCAGCTAGAAGTAGCTATTGGTGTTGCATGAGCAATGCAAGTTCTTTTAGGAAGAATACAAGCAATAGTAACTAGTTGGCTGACAATGATGCTTGAGAGTGGCACTTGAAAGTAAATTGAGTCTTCTGATTGTTTGTAGAGAGAATTGTAGAATAAAGCGGGAATGTATTGTTATTGATTTATAAAAGGTAGTTACAGATATTGTTGAGGGATATGTATTGTCAATGATTCTTACTTTCATTCTTATCTACAATTCTCTCTACAAACAATCAGAAGACTCAATTTACTTTCAGCACTTACATATTGGTTTCAAGTCAGTAGAAATTTCCTCATGTGATGGATAAAACGTGATGGTTGATTGTTAAGTGCGGTCTTTTGGCTTCAAGGAGGAACACTTCTCTCCTTGCTAGTATCCTTGTTGATGTTCAGACAGCTGTTGTTGAGATCCTAGTTCTTTAGATAATGTTTCAGATTATGGAATACTCATACTCATTTACCATCTAGATTATCAAATTAGGCTTTGGTAGCATCGATTGTTTAAATTAGGCCTTGTATGGTGTAACATTTCAAATTACTTTTTCGTCCTGCTCAGTTATGTTGCCCACGTAAATCTTTCAATAAGACGCAAAAGCTACTTATGGATTAAGTTTGTTTTGTAACCTTTTTTTTTTTTTTTTTTGCAGGTGGTCATCGGGTAGCACCTCCATCAACTGTTCAGGGCGATAGTCATGGTATGCTGTATGGTGATCGATAAATGATATTAGCACTCACCGTGATCTTAAATCTCTTGATGAGTTCTTTTTTAATGGAAACTTCAATTTTGAAAGGGTTTTATAATGAGCTATTCCTTGTCCACTGGGTTGACTGCTCAATTGGAAGAACCAAACTTGCTGACAGTGATACGCATCTTCAAGAAAATAGTTATCATCTATCTCGTGTTCACCTCCATTGATGTAATATATAGCCTCTGAAAAGTATTAGTTGTGACTATAAATAAAAATCCTTTTTCAACTTTCTTATGAAATTCCTTTAGTGCTGCTAGAAAAGTTCTTTTTTGCACTGATCACTTGATCGTATTTTGGGTTAATTCATGTTTTTTAACCGATGATTACAGGGGCATATGATAAACTATATGTTGGTGGCATTAACAAACATGCTCTAAAGAAGGAGATTGAAGACATATTTTCCCCGTACGGTATAATGGAAGATGTATTCATTGCACGTGATGAGATGAAGCAAAATCGTTGTGCATTTATCAAATATTCCCATAGAGACATGGCTCTAGCAGCAATTAATTCCTTGAACGGAACTTTCACAATGAGAGTAAGTTCTTCCATCAGTTGCCAGCTCTTTGCCATCAACGATATCATCTATTTACTATCTCATCCGACTGCTTTAGGGCTGTGAGCTTCCATTAGTTGTTCGTTTTGCTGCTCCCAAGAGACTTAAGACTGGAGACCCGAGGTTTGTGATGCCACTACACTCTTTGCGGTCATATTAGATTTTGCAGAAAAATGTTTCCACCCATTTGCTGGTTCCCACCATCACACATGAAGTTCTAGTTGTGAGTATATGTCAAGCAAGGTTGCTGGATTAACAAAAAGTAAAGGGTTAAGAACCTATAAACTATCCGAGATTTGCCCTATGTGAGATTTTGGTGTCTGAAGTTTCAAATTTTTAATCGTTGATATTGACTGTCTAAAATTTCAAATTTGTTGAAATTTGGTTTTCCGTCCATTTTTTCTGTCAAATTTGACAGAACTGTGTGAAAAGTCGAAATTGCCCTGATACTTTTATGTTACTCCGGCCACACCCTACTCCGGCCGGCCACCACCCAACTAGGGGCAATTTTGAGATTTATTTTTTAATTGGGTCATGTGACAAGTACATGACCAAGTTCTGTCAATTTTAACAGCAAATTTGGACGGAGACAGCAAATTTCAACAAAGTTGAAACTTCAGACAGTCAATATCAACAATTTAAACTTCAGACACCAAAATCTCACATAGGTCAAACTTCAGACAGTTTATAGGTTCTTAAGCCAAAAGTAAATAATGATAAATAAAAAGAGTGATGGAGCAATTTCATTGAACCTATAGTTGTTTTGCCTTTCTTGACACAGTTTTTTTTGCCTATTATTTGCAGGTCTGGGGCGAACCATGGTGATCCAATAGGGGGATTTAGACCTAACTCAGCACACGCAATGCACCACAAATCTGGAAACTCACAGCAACCGATCAACCAGGCCACCGTTGAGCCGTGGAGTGTGTCACAACCATTTCCTCCTCCTCAACCACAGTTATTATATCCGGGACAAGTTCCACAAATAGTAACATCCGAGGGTTCTCAACTATCTACACCATTAGCCGCGGATGGCTGGAAGCAATCAGATATAGCACACAAGTCTAACCTAAATTTGATGCAACAACCGAGCTCTAAGGTACCATACGTGGTTATTTAACTTGCAAATGTTCTTACACATCCCTCGGGCGAAGTTTTTTCCTTTTATATTCCATTATGAAAGAATACATATATATTGTAGGCCTTGCAACATTAAATTATCTTGATAGGGATTTGGGTTTCATTTTGTAACTGTGGTAATTATGAGTTGTTAACCCACTTTCATCCCTGGTTTGTGTTCTTCAGTCTCCTCGAACTGGACTCGACCCACAAACAGCAGCTAGTACTTCTACAGTGCCAATCAGTACCGAAAATGAAGTGTTCATGGAGTGTGATTGGAGTCAGCATATCTGCCCTGATGGTGACAAATATTATTACAACTCTGCGACTTTTGAAAGCACGGTTAGTTTATGCCGTTAAAGAATTGATTCATTTCACACGCTCGTATGTTCCGCTAAATGCAAGAAATACTTTTGAAACACCGTCTGCAGTGGGAGAAACCCGATGAATATGCCAAATTCGAACAAGAGCTAGAGAAACAGCAAAAGCAGCAAAATGCTGGCCAATCTACATCGCCTTCTGTTAAGCAAGTCGGGCAACCACAACAAACGCAACCTCAAAATTCCTTCTTTCACCAGGTACTTAGAAATCCATTATCCATTATATAACAAACAACTGAATATGTTCACCAGAATTCATTTATATATTATTTTCTTGAATCATAAATTTGTCACTCCACCTGCTATATTAAAAGCAGATTGGTTCATCTACAACTTCGCAGGAAAAGTCCCAGGCGGAGATCGGTCCAGCCGTAGTTCCCGCTTTTGGTTAAGAGGTAATCACAGTCTAGCTACATTATCTGCATCTCTACTGATATATCTTGATTCTGGATACACACTCGTAGCCTTGTGGGACAAGTAACATTCAAATTCAGCAGTTTTAATAAATTGTTGAGTAGGGGTTTCCTAATTTTCATCTTCTTGTGTGATTATAGTAAATAGCTCCAATCTTTAACTGCTACTGGCATGCTACACTAAATCATTATCAAGATTTTAGTATGTGGGTTAGAAATTTCGGGTGTTGGCCTTCTTAATTTGCTTTAAGATAGATGTTCACTTAAATCTAGAAAGAGCTAGGCCAAAGACGATCCGTAATTGGTAAGTTCAACTCGCACGGGAAATCAAATCAAATCACTTGTCACTCAAATGCAGAATCTGACTGTATCTGCAAATGTAGCCATGAATTGAACTTTCTTTGTCATGGCTCTCTTGGACTGAACCTTAACTACTCTATTCTTATCTAAATATGTGTGCAGGACCATACAGAGATCTGATGCAGCAACTTGTAACAATATACATATGTAGCAAAATGTGTCTTAAAATGGCATGTTGTGTTTGAATGGAAACTTTGCTCTCTTTGGCGATTTTATGGTCGGTCGTGCCTCGAGAGATGTCGGATTGTTGTGGATTCAAGTTGGGTAAGGCAATTAATTGTCGGATGGACAATTAATGGACGGCCGTGCATTAAATTCGGGTCGGCGGGTGAATTAACTCTTGCCCTTTTTGTATGATGGATAGATAATAGCTTGAGTATTCGAACCGAGTGCAAATTGAACAAACGTAAGCCTGATCGGATTAAGAATCGCTGATCGTACGATAAGTACACATTTACTGAACTGTAACTGGTGAAAATGTTTAACATTAGCAATAGTAAGCTACATATATAGCTAGTGATACTTGTTCTGATATGTCTATCTACCTAGTTGAACCCTAAAAAACGGCGACCGGTGTTGGATACAACCGGCTATGGTCGATGCGACCAGCTTTTTAGGGTTTAGGCTCTTCCTTGAGCACATGAGAGGGCACAACATCTTGAAGAAGACCATCGTCATCTCCGACGAAACCCGGAACTGATCTTCTCTTTCTCGGAACTGCGTTCGCTGAAACGGTTTCGATGTTTCGCATCATCGGAATGTCGACTAGACCATCACCGGCGGAGAAGTGATGATTAGGGTTATTGAGAAACGGTTCGTGGACCGAGTTTCTTGGCAGCATGAGTGAGTCCATTGAGAGGATATTAAACCCGGGTCGACCCATGAAAGTGGCGGATCGGGGCATGAGCAACGGGCTGGGGTGGTTGTGCTGGCCTTCGTAGGTTGTCACCACGGTGGTCGGATCAGTGTAGGATCGCTCCACTCTCTTCTTCACATTGCATGAAACACTAGTGCAACGGTAATAGCTCCTGAAAAGTCACATACATATGCCAAATCATCATTCAAATGTATATAAAAGAATACTACTCAACCAAAAATATATATCTCAATCAAATAAGCATTAATGTGACATACAAATATTTCTATAAGCTACTCTATTTGTCCCACATCGAATAGAAAAAAGTGATTTAGAAATTTATTCTATTCTGGACACAAGTGAGGACAACAAACTTAATCAGCCGAGTTGAGCTAACATAAACAGTCGCTTGGAGCTGTAGCTTTACAAACACCATGATTATAATAATTCTAGGTTTTATCAAAATTATGTCATTCTTACTTATATGCGATTCAAATCACACTTTTACGTATATCTCTTTGTTTATAGTATACATTCTGAACTTAAGAGAGGACAATAAACTCCGCTTTTACGTATTGTTTATAGTATACTACTCAAATTCAGCCGTAATTTCGTATACTCTAAACATAAGAGAGGACAGTACACTCATTAACGTGAGTTGAGCTAATACGGACAGTCGCTCAGAGTTGTCATTTTACAAAAAAAAAAAAAACTACGATTATGATAATTTTAGGTTTATTATATGTCAATGTTTTAGTATTTTTTCAATATATATAAAGTAAACACTCAAAAGAGACAATGCTAGGGTTTTTGTGTGAATGAAAGACAGAATTAGGAATGACGTAGGGTAATGTTACCTAGGAAATGGACTGTTCTTGACAGCTTTCTGGCCGTACTTTCGCCAGCGGTAGCCATCTTCAAGATGATCAACCTCACTTTTAGTCATGAATGCAAATCTCGGTTCCCTCTCTCTCTTCTTCTTCTTCTCCTTATTATTATTCAATGTCTTCTTCTTCTTCACATCTTCACCCCTATATCCAATACACACATTACCAAAATTTTACATTTATATTATCGTGAAACAAATAAAGTTGCTGATCATTTGGCCAAGGGAGCGGTCGTTATGAATGATTCTTTTGTCGTTTTGAGAGAACATTTCTAAAAGATCAATTATCACAGTTTATGTTTGGTTTTCTGGGTCTCGGAATATACAAGAAATTATAGTCGTTTGTGAGAGACATGTAACCTTATTTGTAAAAGAACTTGGCTAGAAACTTTTTTGAAAAACTCTTACAAAAATCTAAGTTTTGTAAGGAATTTCCCTCAAAACATAATAAATTCCTAAAAATGCTTATAATTTGGGAGGAATTTGATTCCCTTAGAAAATACTGTCACAAATTGCCAATTTTCTTGTAGTTGTACTCAATAAATTTAATAGCTTAGAAAAAAAATTAATGTTGTTGATTGTAGTTGTTGTTATTAAAAAAACTAAACAAAAAAACTAAACCATTTTATACTAAACACCTTAATTTCTTCATCATCATAAGTGCAACAAAAAAACCTAGTTACACCGATGCAAAATACATATTTTTGGAGTACAATATAATTCAAATATTTGCAATATATTCTAATTATAACGTGCTATTAATAAGTCTATAAAAATCAAATCACATACTGTTTTTTTAGCAGCTGGTGATCTTCTTCATCATCATCTTCTCCGTCCTCATCTTCTTCGGCTGCTTTCACCTGCGCTTCATCGATCACCGCCGCCTCGCTGGAACCGGACGAGATCGAGGAACTAGGGTTGTTCGGTGGTGGGAGCTGAAGAAACATGTCGTCGAGTAGAGAAGAATAAGGGTTCAGGTCCTGTAACCCTAGCAAGTCCATGAACGAGCCGTGCTGCGAACATGGAGCTTGAAGAAGAAGATGGCTATGGTGGCTTTCTGACAGTGATCTCACTAGATTCTCCATTGTTTCGTAGTTTCTGCAGGTTATTGGATCAGCTAGTGCAAATTCTCATCACACGGCGGCCAAACGGAAGGAGAAGAAGTGTTTTGCAGAAGAATCAAAGTAGGGTAGGTTTGATCTGGTTTTTAGAGAGAGAGAGAGGAGAGAGAGAGAGAGCTGTGTAGAAGGAAGAAAAATGAGTGGAGGTGGACATGAAGAGAAGAAGAAGCTGGCTTGGTCATAGGGAAGTGGGGAGGGGATAGATTTTTTTTACTTTGAAGTTTATTATAATTTAAGTTGATTTATTAGCATTTAAGTTAAGGGACATTTGTATAAAAAAAATAATTAATTGTTTTTATTTTCCTCTTAAAAAAATTGATATATTTTCTCTCATATCTATTTATTTACTTATTAATTAACTCTAATTACAGGCTTCATTTTAACTAATTAACAATTCACCTAAAATGTAGTTGACTGCAGATCCGATCAACTTTACTGACGCCACATCAAACACATTGATATTTCTGTAGCGGTTGAGATCTGAATAAGTTTGTGCAAAGGACGTCATCAAGACATATATATATAAGTATAATGTTTGCTCCATATTTAGAATTATCTTCATCTGCATCAAGTCAGCCCATAAAAAGTAAAGTCATCGTCAATACATTAGGGCTATGTAAAGTTTAATTTGAGACATTAAGTTAGGTTCGCCTAATATGCAGTTAGCTGCAAATTCGGTTGAATTTACAATAGTCATTTCAAGGATATTGAAATTTGTAAAACAGTTAAGATCATGTTAATTTTTTTTTATCATAAAGTTTGATTCAATATCTCGTTTGATTTAATGACTACTAATTGGAATATAAATGCAAATCGATTGTATTTTAATTTTTAACTAAGCGGGTTAGTTATAAGAGAGATTGACCGGCAATGGTAGGTCAAACCTTGTACGGAATTGAATAGAGCCGGTTAGCCGTTCGATGCTGCTTGATTGATTGGATTTTAGATTTAAATAAGTTTTACTTTTACTCCATTTAATTTAATTTAATAATCATCGTAACTACTTTTTTTTATAATAATGATATTTCAAAATTTAAATTCTCAATGCTTTTCTGACTATTGTAGTTTGTGTCAGATTGACTTAAAAGGATGTACGTGTATTATTTGTGAATATATATATATATATATATATATATATATATATATATATATATATATATTCTTATCAATAGATTATAATTAAAGTGTCCTCCATTTTTCTAAGGAATAATAAAGCAGTCTAATTTATAACAACTATAACATATTATATCACTAGGTAAAAGCTATATATATATATTAGAAACAAACATGATAATTAACTTAAAAAACTATGAATAAAATAATATGTATTCAAACTTGGCTAGACTTATTATAAAACAAATTACAAATTCCAATGACAAACATCATGAAATACTTTGACTTTAATATTATGAACCCAATTTGTGTGAAAATAATAATAATAAGGGAAAACAACATAAATGATCCTCGAACTTTATTCATTTTTCTATTTCTGTCCTTGAACTTAATTTTTTTCTATTGATGTACTTGAACTCGTCAAATTCATTCTCTTTTAGTCCCGTGTTAAAATTTTACTGTTAATTGTGGGTGATTAGATGTTGATTAAGCAAAAAATATTGACATGGACAAGTTGGCGTGTCATAGTTTTGGCCACATCATGTTTAGTGCCTTTCATTTTCATGTTTTTTTTTTTATTTTCTTTTATTTTTTTCTTTATTTATTCATTTATTTATTTTTTAGTTATTGATATATATTAAAAAAATATGATGTGAGCCTAAATATGTCATGTTAGCTTGTCCACATCAATATTTTTTGCTTAATCAATATCTAATCACCCACAATTAACAGTAAAATTTAACGACGAGACTATAACAGAATGGGTTTGACGAGTTCAAGTACATCAATAGAAAAAAATAAAGTTCAAGGATAGAAATAGAAAAATGAGTAAAGTTCGAGGACCATTTATATTGTTTTCCCTAATAATAATAACATGGTCATATGAATGCATGATTTTAATTAAGTTTAATAGTAAATATGGTCCTTTAATATTCTTTATTTACGGCTGAATATATAGATAAACTGTAAACGGTTTGTGTGTATAGTTGAAGATAAAGATAAAGGTTGACTGAGTGATGTGTGAATGGAGATTGATGGACACGTGAGAAGATTACGGCGTGATACAAGCTAATAAGACTGCCCGTGTACATGCATGTGAACTCTCTATTCCATTTCCATCTACCATCTCTTTATTAATTGTTGTTATTATTATCACAATTATTTTATTCTTCCCTATCTAAAATTAAATATATTTTATTCCGCTCTTATGATGACAATTATTGATGTCTATATGTATACTTTTATTTGGGTGTTCTATGTATCACTAGAATGACAAAATGTTATAACATAATAGACTCAGTCCGCTCTACGTGCGCGTGTGTAAATTTTTATGGTCAAATTATTAATAACGTTGTAAAATAATGTATAACATGACAATACTCAAATAATGATACAAAATAGAGATCGTTACAATTCCTAAGACAATACAATTATTGTTGCCTACGTGTATACTTTTATCCATTTGGTGTTCTACGTATCATCAGAATGACAACATTTACAACATATTTATTCCACGTTTAGAATAATTATAACTGTACCGATTACTAGATGTTCTATGGTCAAGAAAGGCATAACATATAACATATTTATTTCTATCTAGAATAATCTTTACTCGCACAAGTGTGTTCTAAGGTTAACAAAAAAAAAAAATCATAACTATTTGTTTCACATCTATAATAATCATCACTCACACGGGTGTGTTCTAGAGCCATCGAAAAGGCATCACATGTAGGAATAGGATGTTTATTTCACATCTAGAATAATACTCATTTGCGTCGGTGTTTAGTTTGTAAAGGGTAAGGATCTAATGAATTTTGAATTCAAATTATTAATTAATTATGAAGCGTTAAACTGCAACACAATATTAATAATTTTTTTTTTCACACGTTAGATCCCATGGGACATTATGCTCACCTATACTTTAAATAAATATTGTAAAAATGTATGTATTCTTTTCATTACTCGTGTTATATCTTAACACTTATAAAAAAACAATATTTATAACAAATATAACGATTTCCATTCACACCAAACAATCGGACTTTTGTTTCAAATTAAAGTGGTCGATCGATAATGAGATATGATCTCTTTAGTACTATTGATGTTGTATGGAAAATAAAAAATGCACGTAAAAGACCATGCACGTGCAACTGCACGCGTACACCAAACTCTCAATGTGTATTTTTCGGTGCAACACCTTAATTATCATGTTCCCTTTCTCTTTTTCCTTTATCTCTTTTTGTCTTTATTTTGGTTTGATGGATTAAAAAAAATACTTCTTTTTTAATTTTACATGCATTTTGTTGGAACTTGTTGAAAATGGTTTATCATCCTTTTGTCATTATGTGGTCGTGCGGCTCATATATAATATATAACTAAAAAATATTATGCATAATTCAAAAGTTAAAGTTAATGAGTTCTATGTTTTTCGTTCTTATGTACTATATAATTTATATATTTTAGAAAACGGGAATAAAGCACATACATTCTATGTTACACTATATATAAAATTCACGTACTTAAAATTAGTTGAGTCAACTTATAAAATGAGTTCCCTTCTAAAAAACTGAGTGAAAACATCTTATTGAAAAGAGTTTTAATCTTAATATTTGATCCAAAATTCAAAAACTAATCATATATATATATACTAACATGGCAAAAAAAAAATCATATATATACTAAAAAAAATCATATATACTGGTTTTATTGTATAATAATTGACAGTTCAAATGTTAAAATGCGACAGCCCAAATATTAGTTGAACTAATATCGGCCCAACCAAGTACAGGGTTATATTTTAATGTGAGGCCCACCTAATATCTCATAGTATTTTTATTTGGGCCCAACTTATGATTATTATTATTTTTGGTAATCAAAAGGCAAACAACTAAGATTTGAAAAGACTAATATATATATATAGTATTCTAAAAAGAAAAATATGTATGAATATATTCATACAAAAATAGAACAATATATTTAATGTTAAATCAAATGAGCATCACTCTCAATTCTCTTATGAAATATAAAATATCAAGTTGTATTTAATAATAATTAGTTAAAAAAATCAATATTAGTAGAGAGCATGAGAACGATAAAAAAGAATTTGAGATATATTTTCTTGTAAATGAGGAAAGATCAAAAGGTTTAGATGAATTTTAGAGCCTTTAAATGTACATGTGTGCTTTGGCAATATCACGCCATTCATTTTTTTCCAAAAAAATAAAAAATAAAATAAAAAATTATTGTAGCGAATCAATAACGATCATATATCTTTATGCTACGTGATGTTTGAGCTATTTTACTAATTATATAAAAGAAATTTGTCCACTAACCCGTCCGAAAAAAAATCAAAAGGTTAAATCTCATTCCATGATATGCAATATATCTCAAATAAAAGTATGCATCATATGGATAACTTCCGTACAATATTTAGATTTGAAACTTAACTTTACAATATCCTTTTATTCAGAAACTTAATTATATTCTCTAAGAATTTTCATTCACATTCTTACTCGACATAATAATTATTGAATGGTTTAAAATATTTTTTAATTCGAACTTTAAAGTACAATTTTTCGTGATGGTAAAAGTACATACATTTTCGAGCTAATTTGACCAATTTTCTTAATTTAGTTATATCTCATTAAGAGCTTCTTATTTAACGAAATGAGTTTTATTCGCATTCTTATTCGACATATATAATTGTAAAATTCTTTAAAATAATTTTCATTTCGGACTCCAAAACACCACTTTTCATGATGCGGTTTATACACACATTTATCAAGTTTCAACCAATTTTCTTAATTTTACGAGTAATTATTAATATTATAATATGCAAATTATGAGTTAATAACTAGTTCTTATAGAATATTATTATGTATGCTAGAATTAGAATAACGACTACTTCAACATATAATATCTTTTCCACTATACTACGCACGAATACATAATAAGTTTTCAAACAAAATGAAATTAACTCACACTAATGATTCAAATATATTTATCATATCATAAAGAATAATAAATAAAATAGACGACGCTATATAACGACGTGTCTTCCATGACCTCCAAAACAAGCTTAGCTCCATCACAATCGGGCTAGCTAATTAACTACGTACAAATCAATCACATAATTAAAAAAATAAACTAACCAAAATAAAATATTAAAAAAAAAACAGAAATAATATTCAAGACTCTTTACAAAGAATAATAATAATATAGTAATAATAATAATAATAAACTACAATCACCAACCCGTAATTTAACAACACATAACCTCTTACGAGCTGACCCGGAAATTAATTTACGTGTAGAGCAAACATGTTACGGCTGTTGTTATCCCGACGTTTTATAGGACCAATCCTAGGATGTTGGGGTCAATGCGTTGACCAGCAACTGCATGGCCCTAACTTTGGTTTGAAGAGACAGTATGTAGTCGGCGGTGTCTCTGAAAAGGCCGTCGAGACCCACCGGCGGTTCCGGTGACCGGTTGCAGGTTGGGATGAGTTTCCTTAGAGTTCTGACCCTCCGGTCAATCTTGTCGGTCGTGAGGTGGCTCCTCGGAATTGGTCGGATTCTCCTGACGTGGACCCCACTTCTTCTCCAGCTTCTCTGTGGCGCTGCTCTTCTTCTCTTTATGGAAGCCCCGAAACTTTCCTTCATTATGGAGATCATTAGTGGTGCAGAGGCTCCCATTTTCGGTCTATTTTTCGTGCTTTTCTTTCGGTCTTTGAAGAGAAGAAGGTATTGCTAGAGAGAGAGAGAGAGAAGAGAGAAGAGAGAGAGATAAATTGAAGCAATGAGGGTGAGGGTTCTTATATATGGTATTAGAGGGAGCTTTTGAGTTGGTGTCCACGTTGAATGGCAGACAATAGTCAATGGTAAATCAGACTACTCAAAGTTTATGGGAAAACATGTAATATATATTAATCGTATATCAGTTCAACGCTTTATTCTTAAACATGTTTTTTAAGTTCGAATTTCGTTCGAGACTAGAGAACAAAAAAATATTAATGATTATCAATTTAGTACGAGTATATACTATTCTAAGTGTGAAACAAATATGTGTTATATGTAACGCACTTATATATAGGACATCGGCTCTACAAGGACAAAAAATGGTTAAAACATCAATTTTCATGATTAGCACTTTAACTTAATGATTCGATTAAGCGGAATACAAGTTCAAATAAGTCGGGGAATGTTGTAGTATGGTGATACCATAAACTTAATTGGTGCCATATATATATACTAAGCTTAGACAATTATCACTTTAAAAGTTAGTTCTTAAGGTGAGTTATGTGCAAGATGATTATCATGTTAGAGTATGAATAAGAGTATATTGAAACATTCATTCACAAGTTTGAACTTATGGAAAAATTAACATAGGCCTACGTCTTATTTCCTAGCCGGATCTGGTATCAAAGCATACAGGTTCTAATTCTGGTGACGACGTTTTAAAAAAAATGTTGAAAAAACCTTCCATAAAAGGCGAGTTTCCGGACTGAAGCATGTGGTTGCAGATCAAGTGATGATCGGTGTAAACGTTATTCGCAAATATCAATATAATGGAGAATATTAGAGTATAAGTAAAAATATACAGAAAACATTCACTCACAAATTTACTATTAACCTTATATATAGAACCTAGTTTTTTTTAATGCTTTGGATGAAATTTACCATTTGTCTAATAAATCTAGTAGATGATATATATAATGGAGACCACAAACAATAAAATATTATTAGTTTCGGATTAATTTCCAAAAAAATGGGGGAAATTCAATGGGAAGAAGCCAAGTGTCACCCTAACTAACTATAGCTAGCTAGCTAAGCATAAAATGGATTGTTGTTGCTTAATAATTTTTCTTTGAGCATGTTCTCCAACTCAATGCACAAAAAGCCACATGGAAGCCACATGATTCTTTCCTCTAATGCACCACACACCCACCTCCCACAATTCCCAATTACTCATATCCCAACCCTTTTATAATTGTTCTCTTAGCTATAAATTGTAATTGATCTCTAAAACACTCTGGATTATTCCTACTCCTTTCCCAAGTTCAATGCATATATACATTTGTTTTTGTACGAGTTATCGGAAGGCAGCATCTGTAGCAAGCTTACTTCACATTTAAAATAATTTACATTCATACTGAATTAGCCGGTAATATGTAAAGTGCTAGCCATGAATTAATACCCAAAATTCGATAGAGTTCTAAAAACATCTAGTTACGAAGAAGAAAAAAAAAGCGGTGAACTATTACACTGTATTACACGATTATATATATATATATAGATGATGAACATATAAATATTTTTTATGCATGGAGTAGATAGCTAGGGTTTTCTCCAAAGGCGGCAAGCTCCAGCTCACTAACATGGCCGATATGAATAATTAAAACAAGAAAACTTTCAAGGGCTTAATTATCTGTTTAAATTTAGCTACGTTAATTAATTATATGATGATTAAAGAATGAAGATTATGATCTGTCAGTAGGTTAATATTTGTTTTTTTAGGGTTAGGAAAAGTGGATAAGGTATGTTTCTTCTGACAAAGTTGATGAACCGAGTTTTCAGCATACGAAGATTGCATAATTATTTGTTTATTAATTTTTCTTTTGCTTAAATTTGAGGGTTTCTTTGATTTGATCAGACAGACATGATCATGTTCTAAACATGTCTGGTAATTATATATATAGTACGGCAGATATTTTTTGGCTGTCTAGGTACATGCATGATATATACTCTCATTTAAGTCTGGTCTTTGTATTAGTACTATGAACTCCTTCGATCGGCCACGCGTGTGTTAAACAACCAAAACAATAGTGAAGACATATTTCCAAACAAATGCTCATATATATTCGATGAAACCTTATTATATAATATATATACATGTATATATATATGTAACCCTAAATATATCTTAAGGTATACTTAATCGTTATTCGGTTAATTAACTGGAGTCAGGACAAGTCATTTAGCTCGATTCATTTACATTTTAGGAGTCTCAATTATTCGCTTATGACTTTTTAGAAGTTTGAGTTTAGAAGTCTAAGTCATTCCTCTAATTCGTCTAATTGAGTTATAAATATACTTTAGAGTTTTGATCGATTGGGGAGATCTGCGGTGAGCCGTGAAATTCTCTTAGAACGGAACTTCATCCCAAACATGGTCTCCTTGTAAGCCAAGTCAGGGACGAAGCCAGAAATTCCGTTCAGAGGGAGCAATAATTAAATTATAGTCAAATAACTAGTATAAAAAAAAAACAGAGGGGGCAAATGTAAGATTCTAATGGGCAAAAATAATGACCATAGCAAAATTTAAAATAAAAATTACAAATTGCAAAAAATTGAGAGTCGGAATTGCCCCTCCTCAGTATACTCTAGCTTCGCCCCTGAACCAAGTGACCAAGTATTTCAATTTTCAAGGGCTCGGACTAGGACGAACCTCTTATATAACTAGGTGAATTAAGATATCAGTAACTGTTAAAATAATAATAAATAAATAAAGTCGAGACTCTAAAATGTCATGCACTAATAGGTAACTAGACTCCCAAAAGTATATTTTTTTTAGTATTACTTAGATAATAGTCCATTAATTTTTTTTCTATACAACTTAAACTAATTTATACTTAAACTAATTTATAGTTGATTAAATTTGATCGGAAAAAAAAAAATTAAAGTCAAGCGATGAGTATAAATAAGTTTTGCGAAATGGGTAAAAGTGTGCAATAATAGGGGGATATAGAAATACATGGTGGTCGGGATGTGATCGTGGCAAAGCGTGGACGAATTAATGAACTTTTAGAAGCCAACAAGAGTGGCCTTTTATTCCTTATCTTCTTCCACACATGCACATGCATCTCAATGACTACTTGCATCCTCTACTTTTACTTATCAAATTATTCGTTCCACACTCTATAATGTTCTTCATTTCATTTTCTATTCTATATATATATATATGAGTTGGTTGGGTTATTGTGTTATTACATGGACTTCTCTGCCTTGGCTTAATTGGCACATTGTGGACATGACAGCCGTAGCCAAATAAGAAGCAATGTTTTTATTTTGCTTCGTTTCTATATATATATATATTGAAAAAGAACATCATCAGCGTCTTAGGTTTATCCCATGTGTTTATTTAGTGTCTCAGAATTAAATTATTTCTTTCGATTGTCTTAGGTTTCAACTTTGTTGCTATTTGTGTCTCCGTCAAATTTTGGGATTAAATTTAACAGATACTGGTCAATTGCTGGTCACATGACGGAATAAATCAGATGTCGGTGGCCGGAATCGGAGGTGGGTGGCTCAGAATCGGAAATGGTGGCAGCAAGCGGAGGTGGGTGGCCGGAATCGGACATGTGATCTTGAAGGGAAAAAAAGTATAAGGGGCAAATTGTCTTTTTTATCTCAATCTGTCAGTTAACCCTAAAATTCGACGGAAAACTAAATCGCAACAAAATTGAAACCGTGAAATTAAATAATTATATATATATATATATATATATATATATATATATATACAACCACCCTAGCTAGCTATCCACTAATGGACCACGAACACGAGTGAATTCCCAAAATAGGTCTGAATGTCAAACTTATTCCCAAACTAGGCTTTTTCTGAAACTAATTCCCAAACTAGGTTTTTTTATTTTTTTTAATCATTTATATTTTTTTATTTTACATCCCAAAGTTTATATTTTGTTACAATTGACCCTAAACCGATAAATAATACAAAAAATATTAAAAAAAATGTGAAAAAATAAAGTAATTATATGTAAAAGCTATAAACTAAAAATTAAAAAAACTAGTAATTGTAAAAAAATCTAAAAATAAATTATGCTAAAGATATAAATTATATTAAAAAAACAGTGATATAACATGTAAATAAACTAAATACTCGTAATTTTTTAAGTATGAAAGTATAAAATTGAAAACGTACATAAACCCTAAATAAAACATGTTAAATTTATAAAATGTATAAAATTAGTGATTGAAAAAATAGATAAACTAATTTAAATTTGAAAAATCAATAGAGTAAATTTTAATTTCATACTTTTGAGATATAATTTTATCATTATATAGTTGTTTTTTTGTCAAAATAAAGTTGTTTAAAAAATTATTTATTTTTAAATTTTAAATTTATCCTATAATTTTAAACATTTTTTAAGAATTAAAATTAAAATCTAAAAAATTGTTTGTTTGATTATTTTTAATGTGTATTTTCATAATTTAATTAGTTTATAATTTTTTTTTCCCATTTTTTACTTTTTCATACATTTAATTTGCTTAATTTTCAATTTTCTTGTATTATATTTTGATTAAGGATTCATTTGTAACATAATGTAAACTTTAGGATGTAAAGTAAATAATGTATATTATTAAAAATATGAAAAGACCTATTTTGGGAATTAGTTTCTGAACAAGCCTAGTTTGGGAATTAGTTTCAGAAACTGACCTACTTTGGTCATTCACTCCCACGAACACTCGATAGCTAGCCAACGTGGACACATTGATCAAGACGTGTATGCGCCTCTCGATTTGGTGCTGCCTACGTTTGCTAGCTTCCTTCTCTCTCCATTTAGGCATGCGGTGCGCATTATTATTAAACATACGTGCTATCAACTACTTACTATTCAATAATGCCACGAATATTTTGTATGGGTATAATAATAATACAATATATATATATATATATATATTATACGTACTTCTCCATGCTTCCACTAATTTCAGCTAGCTATTTAGGTCTTCACATTATTGAGTAGGGTTTCTATTATATATATAATAACAATTAATATATAGATTTTATATGTGTACTTAATTTTGATTGAATAAGTTAATTAATATAGGTCATTGCATGTCACGTATATTGAAGCAAGCTATAATATATTATATCATTTCTTAATAATTAACTCGTCCGTAACTTAATTTAATATATATATATATTAAATATGCACATATTTGTTTTATGATTATTATGTAAATAAAATCAATGTTTAAAAATCGGACCGGATCTTAAACCAGTAAAGTGGCTGGTCTCGGTCGACCGGGGTTAGCCCAACATTTCCTTCTAAAATTTCAACTTCAGTCGAGTTCAGTTTTTTTTTTTTTTTTTTTTATTTGAGCTGGCAAATCAATATTTGTTTATCTAATTCAACCTGATTTTCACTAATTGAATCGGGTTTATTGTGCATTCTGATCTTCGACTAGAACTGGATCGTTAGTATGACCATTTATGGTCCAACCGTTGTTCCGAACCGGTTTTCAAAACACTGAATAAAAGATTAATGTGTTGATATGAATGAGTATGTAATTTCTAATATCTTAATTAAAAGGATTAATCAGCAGGCCGAACAAAATTTATTAATACAATCCCACGTGCTAGGATTGGATAGGAGCATCATTTCATTTAATTAAGAGAGCTATTAAGGAAAAAGATAAACGCGGCGTCGGTAATTAATTAGTGGATATGGCCCATTAATTAGATTAGCATTTGACAAAACCCTACACCTTCCAAACCAAATGGTTCCCATGTTCTCCATGTGCATCATCCTTCTCCTTTCTATTTCATCATTTATGGCTCTTGGTTCCTAGCTATATATATACATGCATAAATGTACATATCACATGTTGGTGCATTTATAGAATACACCTCATCAAACCAAAAATGCATCACGTGAAATTTTAATTAAATTAAGAGTTTAACTATAACGATATAGAGATTTGAACATAAACGCTTTATTAATTGACAAACCGATTTTGATAAATATTACAATTCCTCCATCTTCAAATTCCATTGTCGCGGCTATCTAGTTCCTTTTCAAAAAGTCTCATGCTTAGATGGTTTTATTATTTACGACATGTTAGAAAATATAGCACATAAAATATAAAAATTTAAAGAGAATTTATTGAATCAAACGAATGAAGAATTTTTAACCGAGTTCTTCACGGTCTTATAAGACAGTTTCGCCCCCCCCCCCCCCCCTATCGACTCATCGGTTGATTTAGAATAGATATGTGCGACTGTCTTCCAGGATAAAACAACATTTTAGAGGTAAGTTAAGACGAAGCCCCCACCAGTCGAATAGAACCTTGCCTGAACTCCACCATAACAAGAATTAGTTTAACGCGGAAACGAATAGAGATAACGACATAGTAATACAAATGCTAGAATGAAAGGAGTATGAAAAGTCATTGTCCCAAATGAAGAGGGGATCCTTCTATTTTTAGGAACGTGAAACTATAAGATTAATGATATAGTAATAAATAAAACTGAACCGTCCTATTAATGAAACCGTCACATACTGTTAATATATCAGATTTAACGAATCTAGACGAAGTCAGGACTACTCTAACCGAATGCACTAAGAAAATCAGTTTCTCATTCATTCGATCAGAAGAATTATAATATCATTAACACATCTTTCCAATAACGACTACGAAAACCCTAATCATGCTTCTGGTTTCTATTCTCATTATCGAATTATCAAATTAATGATAAATTTCCTCGTGCTCTGTCGTAAGAACTCACATCACAATATCATGGTGTTGATAAGCTAACATATATACGGATCACATTAGCGTAACATTAGTAGATGTTTAGTATAACATTATATTGTTGGGACGTAGGTTTTTTAGGAACATGTGGGGCATAGGTGGCCGCACACGTGGCGTGTAATGTCAAAGGGTTGGAGTGGGGGCTGCAGCTGCTCTTCAGATGTTCATGTGATTGGTGACCTGGACACATGCGTTTCTCATGATTTTCCCTTGTCGACGTGTTTTAATGGCATCATCATTACCAACAATTATCGATTGTATTTATGTAATGCTGAAGATATTGTTGTTAATTATACACTACAATATAATTATATAGAAGTAATGAAGCTATAAATAAAACGTGAAAGTTTGAGTGGAAGTGTTTTATTTTATTTTATTTAGAAATATGTGGTAGATTGAAAATAGTGACAATTTCCCGAGATGAATCTTTTCATTTTCACTTTAAGAATAGGAAAGTGATCCTATTTCAGAAAATAGAAAATGTGTTTTTCAATTTAGTGGTGAAGAAATCGAATTGAAGTAAAACTCAGTTTTATTTTAGTTGAATCCTTAACAGAACTCATAGTTTACATTAAACTTTTGTTTTCTACCACCGTCAGTTGTAGTCTAGTGGTTGTAAGCGCTTAATTAGATACAATTTGGCTGTAGTGTCACGTCAAATCTTCAGTAACTTGATTAAAATCGTTTCATGGAAAAAGATAATTGCCGTCTAACGAGTCGCCATCTTGACTATACTAAGCTTGCTGGTGGTGCTATGTTGACGGGAACGCACTGTATAAATTGTATGGGGTTTTCAATATGTGAGATTTTGGTGTCTAAAGTTTAAATTGTTGATATTGACTGACTGAAGTTTCAAATTTGTTAAAATTTAGTTTTCCGTCCATTTTTGTTGTCAAATTTGACAGTATAATGTGAAAAGTTGAAATTTCCCACGATACTATCATGTTTACTTCGGCTACCACCCTACTCCGCCGGTCACCGCCCAGCTATGGGCAATTTTGAGATTTGTTTTTATCGAGTCATGTGACAAAGCACATGACCAAGTTCTGTCAATTTTAACAGTAAATTTGGACAGAGACAACAAATTTCGACAAAGTTGAAACTTCAGTCATTCAATTTCAACAATTTAAACTTCAGACACCAAAATCTCACGTAAGACAAATTCCAGACAGTTTATAGGTTCTTAACCCTTATTCAAATGCACGATATGCTCGCAAATGAATAGAAGAACCCGAACATTTCATAGCATGATCAATTTAGAGTCGTCACTACTAAACTCATTCTTTTATTTAAAAAAAAAAAATTGTTTTCTTAATAAACAAAGAATTGGTTGAAATAATTAATTATTGTTAGTTGCCAAAAGATAGGCCCACTTATATGGACGGATTGGGATTGGGCCGTCACCCACCTCTAAACGTATTGTAGGGCAGTCTCATAGTTGTAGCCTTGTGGGAAGGTTTGTCCTTTTCATAGGTCACCCACCTTCCCCTATCTTCTTCATCTAAATAATTAATAACAATAATAATACGACAAGTGTCCACGTGGCTGTCACTAAAAGGTTTAAGTAGTCAGAAATGGACCTTCTCGGAAGGCAGCATCTGTCGAATGCTCGGTGGTACGCAAATGGGAGAAAGTTACATTCAGAAAATTTAAACTTTAACAGGCCCGGTCCGAAATTATAAAAGTAATATTATATATAAAATAAATTAATTAATTACTCATGTGATATATATATATTATATAAAAAATGAATTGACCCATGTGATTTTATTGAGTAATGGGGTTTTTTTCTTCAAATTATACTTTTTTTTAATTAATGGTTTTGGGCTGCTTTTACATACCTAGGCCCATAGGAATTTATTTCTACAGGCCCTAAATTAAACGCTTAAATGGGCCGGGCTCTTGGGCTATCCTATATTCACGGTAAGAACAACTAGGCATATAATCACGTGGGGGCGGGTTAGGCCTATACTAGGTTGCATTACGTACAGTGTATAAAATGCATATTAAAACGGCACCGTTAGTGTTTGGTAATAAAACAAATTCCCAAATTTATACTTAAGGGTAGTTTTTTTTTTTTTTTTTTTTTTTCTGAAATACTTAAGGTTAGATCGATCAAGCGTAAATAAATTGCGTTTCTAGGGTTGAATCGAATTCGAAACTTGTTAAAACCGTCATTTTAGTGAGAATTTTAATTTTAATACTGCTAATCCGAAATTACGGAAGCAATCATGTAATTAAAAAAAACAATATCATCCACATTTATTCATTAATTAATGTAATAATAATAAATATGTGATTATATGTACGATCTAGTGAAGGCGTGAATTACGCATAAATTGCAACCGACATACCTTCTAAACAAAAGATCTGGTCCAAAAGTAGACCGACCGTTTGCTTCCCCTGTCAAGACTTTGAACAAATTTACATGGTCCCCCAGGTTAGTTTGTTGAGTTAGTTAAGTTAGTTGGATACTTAGCGGTTGCTGGTCTAACTGTCGTGCCGACTTCATTTTATAATTTGTCGGTATATGGCTTTCTTCTTCTTCTCTGTTTATACCTCATTGGACCGACAAATTAAGAAGCGTATAATCAGCCGTTAAGTTATCTTTTTTGGTAGGAAATTTTCAAAATAATTATAAAAACCACAAAACGCGTTTTCTATGTCGGTTAATCTTCACAAGAAGTTTTTACAAGTCTTTTACTTTTTATTTTAGAGACTTACTAGTTTGTGAAGTTTTATTTATATATATATACCATTAAAACGGGTGGTTTACTGATTTAGACTGCAGAAAAAAAAACTACGACTGTTAGCAATAGAGCTCAAATATTACGTATCAGGGTACGCCTAGATTGTACAAATTTATTCGTTTTCGTGGATAAAACGTTTTTATTTATATATTCAACAGATTTTTTACATTAAATATTTCTCTTGAGTTCAACAATATTTAGAAAGAAAGTAACCATTCTGAGATGACACTACTAGTGATTTAATATATTGATATGGATATATGCATAGTGGTTGATTATGGATTTCTTCAAGGTGACGATTGACACACATGACATTTGACAGGGCAAGTATTCAATAAAAACCACGTACATACTTAATTAGGATGACATGTGTTTTTCAACTAATTAATACAACGGTCACTATCTTTTAGATAATGATAAAAATCGGCTCCATAATAATTTCCCTTTACTTTCCAATCCTTCTACCGAGGTCGATGATGCTTCTAGCTAGATCTGATCTTTAATATCAAACAACCTCCATTCCATTACTATCTCGAATTTGTAAAGATGATGCCGATTCGAGCTAGCAAGCTCGATTCGATTCATTTTATTTGAGTTTAGTCGATTGAGTCTAATTTTTTCAAGCTTGAGCTTAGTTCGGTATCATACTCGACAAGTTTGAGCTCGGATCGATTCATCTTAACTCGCTAAGTTTAAAATTATTCTTAAACTATAAATGGTGCAGGTGCACCTTAGCTCGAGCTCGATTTGCACGTGAGATTTTTTTATGTATACCTAAGAAGATTTAAACCGTAAAATGAATAAATTGCAGTGAAATGTGCCTTCAGTTAGACTTTCAATTTGACCTCTCAATTTCAGTAAAGTCTTTCAATTAATCATTCAATTGAATGTATTTCGCTATAGTCTTTTATGTTTCATAGCGAATTTATATTAAGTACACATAAAAAAACTCATGTGGGCGAAATATGCTCATTTTCTATCCAATTTGACTTAAATTTTAACATATGTAGCAATTTTTTTTTCCGGAAATTGGAAGTTTAGATAGCATTTTCAACTGTTACCATCTAAAACTTCTCATTCTGACCAACACATTAATTACCGTAAATAATATATAAAAAAAACAAACAATGCTACTATCTTACATTTGGGAACACTTCAGATAGCTAGTTACAGTTGGAATTGCGATTATTATTATGTGATATTAATAATAACTAGTATTAAATAAAATTTATTAATGATTATTAATTCTCTTTGTATATTTTTTTTTTACTTGGGTATGATAAACAAATGCACTGTTAATTAATTTAAACAAATACAGATAAATAATAATATTTAATAAATTTATAAGAAAAAGTTTCTTAATAAATACGTATTATTCCATTAGCAGAGAAACGAAAAGTACAATAATCAAAGGAAGTTCGTTGCATACACACACAATCTTGCCATGGCGATTAGGGTTTTAATGCCACGACTATATATAATTAAGCACTCAAATAAAAATGCAAATTTATTGTTAAACAAAATATATTCTTAGAAGAAGAAATCAACGGTGGAGATTCCTCCAGCCTCCTTAACCCAAGGAACATCAACGGTCAGCTTCCCATTGCCCGACCACCCAAACGCCACGTCAACATCGTTGACCGAGCAACTCTTCGGGGGTAAACTTGCGTACACCAAGAAGTTACCACCGCCTTTGACCTTGATTGAGGCGGTGGAGTTCCCATACTTGACCTCTTGAACCGTTCCTCCGCTATTGAACATGTCGGTTATACCAATCGGGGCGAATTTGGCAAGGGGGCGGCCGAGCTTCTTGATCGGGACGAAGCTGAAGAGCTCGAACGTCGATGGTTGGATTGTGATCTGGATCGGGTCGGACTTTGGTGTGGTCAATAGAAGCTCTTCACCCTGGTCAAGGTAGACCGCGTATTCTTCGGCCGAGCCCAATGGCTCGGACCCAGGGGTTTGGTCCCACTCGACATCGCTGACGTGGACGGACCCGGACATCGGCTTGTAGCACTCAGAGTGGCCCTTGATCCTCTGTTCCAGAGGGTCCCACCCTGCCCCTTGGCAATTGAATGCTCCTATCACTCCTCCAAACTGCATCATTCATGTGAAACTTTTAATTAAATTGATATTAAAATTTTAACTTACTAAATACGAAAAATTGAACGTTCAAACAGACCACTTGACCAATTGACCTAATTAATAAAATTTAACACTTACACAAAATTAATTACCTTATTAAAATTCCAAATTTTAAGCACGGTTTTCTGATCGAACAGAGGGTTCCTGAAAAGGCAGTCTCTGGTCGGGAGGGCGAAGTGTTGACACTTGGGAATGGAGCCATCAGGGAAGACAAGCTTCTTGAGGAGGTCGAAATCGTGGCCACCGACCGAGTCACTTACGTAAACCGGACCACCACATATGGCTCGGGACCCAGCATGGAACTTGGCACAACAGTGGTCGGATTGGAACATGTCCCAGTCGGGTTGGATGAATTGCCCCATCCACATACTGTTGTAGGCGCAGTGGATCATATGGACCCCTTGTAGCCAGTACACCCCCATCGGGTCACCGTTCGGGTCTTGGAACCAGAAATCGTCCCCTGAATATCGTGTATTACTGTTAAATTCTTAACACATGTCCTTAAATTTAATATTTTCGTTTTAAAATTCACCAATCTTGATATGTTTTTAGGAAATAAAATCACAAAATTAATTACACAACTACGTGTGTCAAAATCAACGATAAGACACGATCTGAAACAGAAAGAGTAGAGCATACGATTTGTATCTCTATACAGCTATTGGTATGATAATTTTACTATGTCGGACCATATAAAATTTTCACGACTCACCGACTCGACCCATCGCGATTTGTCGGGTTCCGAGGAAGAAGAAGTCATTGCATTGTTGCATGCTAGAGATGAGTCCAGTCCCTTTGAAGTTCTTTGATAGGGAGTTGGACAGTCCCTTGTAGTATGCCTTAGCAAGATCAACCCTGCCTCCAAATTTCTCAGAAACATACTCTAAACACTACACCAACAAGAAAAAACATTTACTAATGAAAATAATTTCTCAACCGTTAGATCAGGAGATAAAAAGAAGATGTAGACTAAATTTTCTTACATGGATAACGTCAACTTTGACACCGGTGATACCAGCGCTAGCAAGGTACGAGTGCATAGAGTCGTAGAAGTCACCGGCTTGGGTCGGATGGACCAAACCGATCCCACCTTCTTCGATCTTCACAACAGCGAGATCGGTCATAGTCCCATCGAGTCCGGGCGAGAGCTTCGCGGGTATCACCTTGGAGTTGAGATGGGTTGCCCCGGGCCTCACCCCGCCCCACGCCCCGCAAAGCGCGTGCCATACGTAAATATCGTCCAAGCCCTTAAACTCCGCCCTTAGGTCACTTGTAAAGGCCTTCATTCCGGTACCATTCGCCTTACTCCCCGAAACTTTACTCGGTGCTTCGGTTTCATCCTTTCCGAACATACGGTCGAGTTCCGCCTTCAGTTTCCTGACCTTTTCCTCGTAACGGGTCAAGTCGGTCTCCCCAGCCAGGGCCGCCCGGTCTAGTTCCTTCTCGGCATGCTCGACCTCGATTCCTTTAGCAATAAGCATCTTGGGTTTCTTCGGGTCGAACGACGGGGCGTTGGGCCCCGTTAGCAACCCGGTTCGGTATTTTTGGAACTTCTCGCACTCCTCGAACCGGTGGAGCCGGGCGGTCATCTGGGTCCCACCCAAGACTAGGTTTTTCGCATCCTGGGTCGGGTCGGCCCCGTCTACGTTGATGCTTTGCCACCCGTCATCGATGATTAAGAACCGCGGGGCCACGCCCCCGTCGGAAAATTCCTTAACCCCGTGCCAGATCCCGACGGGGTCCACCGTTAAGTAGAACGCGTCCCACGTGCACCAACCGAATTTGTCGACCAACGGCGGGGCGGCCTTCTCCTCGAAGAGCCGGAATGTGTTGAGGTGCACCCTTATGGCACTATACGCATCTCGCATCACATTGTAGGGATTATCCGACACGTGCACATACGCAATCGCATTAAACGACGACGTTTTGACCGGCGAAGACCCGCTCTCGGCCGAAATCAACACGTGGCCGTCACGGCCCGGTTCGAGGGCGGATCGAAACGGACCCTCGATTATTGGAATCACGACGACGTACGACGAGACCTCGGGGACATCAAGTAGGACCCACTGGGTCTCCATCTGGACATCCGAACCGGAACTTCCGACCCACATGGTCGACCACCATGTCTTGAACCGGAATATGCTGACGAAGTCCCTGCCGGAGAATTTCCCGAGCGAGTTCGTCAACCGGTCGGAGAGCTCGTCGGTGTCGAACCCGATGAACCCGCCCTTGTGAGCCAAGGACTCCACGCGCTGGGCCACGTGTGCGGGTGCATCCGTGGAGCGCGGAACAGAGGAGAACGGGGTGAAGGTGACGTTATCAGGGACGTCGGAGAGAACAGTAACGCCGTTGACGGCGAGCTTGCCGCCGGACAGGGTGACGGCGTTCTGGGGAGGCTTCGGTTTGAAGAAGCTGAGGATTGGGTTAGCGGTATCATTTGGTGGAGCCATGGATGATCTCAGAGAAGGAGGAGAGACAGAGAAAAGACAAGATGGATTGGGTTAGTTACAGAGTCCGACGATGTTCGAGCTTGGAAAAACTGGAAACAAGAGACAGTGTTTGAAACAGCTTGTGGGTTTGCATGGAGAAGATAATGAACCGAATGGACGTATATATAGAGAGTCTGAACGGTGAAGGAAGAAGATTTTTAAATGGTAATATAATAAAGTTGAAGTACATATATTAATATAGTCAACCAATTCAACATTAATTAAATTAGAAATTTTGGGTATAAAATAAAACACAATAAAGCTCTAAGATTGAAAAAAATGTTCAATATATGAATACTTATCTTTTATAGATCGACTCCAATGCAAATATGAATTATTTTAAAAATACGGGTGTACCGGTCAATAATGATTAACATATGCATAAATTCATCTATCACCTTTTTAAAATTTAAGGACCATTGTTTGAGTCATTCGTTTTAAATTTCACATGATATTAAATAGTGTAATTTTAAATTTTTGCAACATCAAATTAAACCGATGATTAAAAAGTTTCACGTGATGTATATATATATATCTACGTATCACCTTGAGGTTTTACTTCACTTTATAAGGGTGGTGTAAAATTTTAAATATAAATAAATAAATAAAGGAAAAAAGGGTGAAATAAAATATGGAATAGATAGAATTTTGGTCGGGTGGGGGTGATTTGTGATTGGTGGATGGAGAGTTCTTTATGTGATTCTTCTTTCTCAAGAACTGACTAGCTGCTTCCTATAATCTTGCCCAAAGTGATGTAATTATACAAAGACGCAACTTTGGTTTAATAAATTAAAATTTACTTTTAAAAAGTTATTGAAGTTACTAGCTATCATTTTTTTTTTTTTAAATTCTATAAGAAGCTCTTCGGCTTGGTCTAGATAGATCGCGCACTCTTCGGCTGAGCCAAGTGACTTGGACGCAGGGCACGCATTAATGGCTAAACGGTAGTTCATAAACATCAGTTTAATAAAGATGCTAATGTAAGAATAAGAATTTGTCTACGACTTTTACTCATAAGTTCAAATTTACGAGACAGTCGATCAATACGCACGTTTATTCTTCTCGACAATATATATCCGATATTGTAGAGAAGCCTGCCATTAAATTGCAAGACAATAACATCTTAACTAATATGTTTTTCTTCAAACATTCAACTCCGACAATCTTATCTAGTCGAGAGATTGGTCTTTGCTTCATGGAAGACAACGTAGATAAGGAGTTAATATTAATGAAGCTATATATACATACCTACTCTAAAATATCAAACATATAATTTTATATTAGCATATGTAAATTTATAATAACATCATTTTTAACCATGTGCAACGCGGCTGCAATTATTTTTCTAGTAAATATAGTTACTAATTATATAAGTGCACGATATATTTCCTTAGCTCTGAAGTTGTCATATTGGAATCCATTTGAAATGCGACCAATCAAATTCGTGGTTTCTCCTTTTAATTCATTGCATCCACTAGCTAGCTAGTTGCTGCCTTATATTATTCTTCACTTATATGTTGTTTTGAAGCTAGCATGCACCATATGTAATAATTTGGTTCGGCTAAAATGCAATCGGCTAAAAATATAGTCAAATTTATAATTGTTAAGTCATTAGTGAGAATGAATTAGATTTCGGAAAAAAAAAAAGCTTAATTAAATCTTACTGTTGTACAAATCTCGATGTGCGTACTTTAAGATCTGTAAATCTGACTGCAAATACAATCAACTGCATTTTATAAAAGCCACCACCTCGAATATACAAGATATGTATGGAATGGATTGATTGTGGGGATGGACATTATATATACGATAACAACATAAAGTAAACTCATGAGAATACTCTTTACATACAATAGGGGTCAGATCCTTAGATGGACTAATCGGGTTAAATTGACTTAACCATGGTTTGCTCTGGGCTAGGTCTAATACATATCAGATTGTCCGGCATAGTTCAGATTGGACCCATTCCGTGGGTCGACTCCTAGATGGGTTAATCTAGATGAAATGCGAGTTAGCTGTTGCCTCATAAAATGTGGCGTAATTTACTAAGTCCAAAGCAGTTTTTGTAAATAAAGTTTTTTAGAGGAAGTAATAAAGAAAGCTAGACAGACTGTAACAAATGTGGAACTTTTCTGACCGTGACAGATGTAGAACTTCCATCTCTATTTAGAGTGTCGCTTAGGTCAATTCCGCTGAGAACGTCAAAACTCTAGTCGTAAGAGTAGCATGCAACATATATATATATAATAATAATAATAATAATAATAATTCTGTAAAAGCAACCACACCTCGAATATACAAGATATGCATGGAATGGATTGATTGTGGGGATCAACATTATATATGATGACAACATAAAGTAAACCCCTGTGAGAATACTCTTTACATCCAATAGGATGTTAGCCAAAGATGGGCCAAATTGATTCAGCCATGGTTAACCTAACACAGATCAGGTCACCTGACAGGGTTCAGATTAGACGTATTACGTGTGTCGACTCTTATATGGGTTAATCAAGTCAAGGTCGACTCGAAAATTTAACGAATGTATCAAATAATAATATTTTCATACATGTGGTATTAGTAGATAACATTACTTGAACATTACTTGAACATGTGGTACCATCAAACCTATTTATCGTTTAATATATGTATGTATATACAAACATTTGGTTTATCTTATTACTATCCTATTTAGTACAAATTTTAGCAATACAATAAATTTTGCCCTATGAAGCCTAATAAGTAATAAGAATTCGTTGTATCATCCAAAAAACGGTCTAAAAAGGGTTTAGCTAAATTAGTTGCTCCAACTTGGAGACATTAAACAATATATTTTATTGGCTAAAATCAATCATGTTTTATTTAAAATCTATTTGTAAATTAGTTGCTCCAACACTTGGAGACATTATAAAATATATTTTATTGGCTAAAATCAATAAGTTTATTTAAAATCTATTTTTCAAAAGTTAGATTAGGAGAGTGAATAAATTAGATTATATAAAAGAAAAAAATATTTTGTATAAATATCACAATGTGTTGTGAAATAGAATTTAAATCAACGACACCAATTAATTATAAGAGATGGTGTTTTATCATGTCCTTTTACTTTGGACCACGCCGTTTATATTCGAGCAAGTTGAGAATCGTGCATGAAATAAATGTTTTTAGAATATATATACTGCAAATTCGATGAGCACTGCATGCATGTCTTCCCCTTTAAACGTATATTCCTTTGCATTATTATTATATATATATATATACACAAGTGGATTCAGTATATTCACCATATATACAAAGAAGATCGTCTAGTACTTATCACACCTGAATCGGTCCAAACTACAAAAAGATGATTATTGAAAAGTTTATGATTTAGAGGAATCTCCCATATATATATATATATATATATATATTATTATACGATATCTTTTCGTGGAGGATGCTAATTTTATAATTTTTTTACGTGGGGTCATCATTAAAAGAACGTAGAACCTACTTAAAATAACATATCTATACTCCATCGAGATAATCTATAATTAAAATACTGATCATAAATATTCACTCCTAATGCTTGATGGACCGGGTTTGAATTTGAAATCTCTAATTATATGATAAAGCGTTAACAATTATACTATATTACATAATTATACTTCGGCCAAAAAAAAAAATTACATAATTATATTATATTACATGAATATTTGTATACATCTTTATATATATATAATACAACTTGTGTGTTTTACTTTTGCAGTAGGAAGTTCTGTTTAGGGCACGCAAGAATATAATGGATAATTTTGACCTAACAGGTTCGTTTCTTGCCGGAGGACATGTTCCTCTATATACATATTTCAAATATGTTGCACAAAAAAAACTCTTTCTACCAAAAAAAACCTATTGACCATTATGTATCAGGGTAGACTATGTTTTTGATACCGTTAGTTTTTGTTTTAGTTTTTTATGGTAAAAAACTTCTAGTATTTAGTATATATATATATAGAATATATACTATTATTTTTTGGCCTTATTGATGTATGATTCTAACGGAAAAGAAACGTGGCGAATGGAAAATTAACATGGCATGTTATTCATCTTAATCTTATCCTTTAAATTTATTATTATTATTATTATTATTATTATTATTATTATTATTATTATGCGCAAAAATCGCACTAAAAGTGCTTGTCGTGGGTTTGATTCAAGCCCACAAGTAACTGTTAAACAAATGAATCCACTAAAGCTATATAAGTCTCATTATTCAAATTTACACTGATAAACAAAGTAGCTGATACAATTTAATATATGTAAATTTTAGATATTCACTTAGAGGTTTAAAATAGTATATTTATTTGGACGATACATTTTTCTGGACAAATTCAGGCGTTATAAATATTTTTCAGGTGCTTCCGTCCACGAACACTTGGATGCACACAATAACACATTGAGAGAAATCAAGAGATGTCCATTATCTTGAGACAATTATTTACAGAGGGGGACACTAAAAATAAAACCTAAACCACCACATACAACAACAATCGGCCACAAGGATTCGGCCCTACAAAGGAAGCAGTTCCAGTTTGGACATTTCATTACTAGTCGCCTTATTATTCGTACAATTTCTGTCGTCCCGAAGAACGAGAACCTCGAGTGTCCCTGATTCTCTCAACCATGCAGCCACCACCGAGCCAGGCGAAACAAACCTCCCTAAATTGCATTTTGCAAGACGAAACGGCGCACCGATTCCTAATAGAAGCGCCTCGACCGCTCGTTTCAAGGCACCGTCTCCCACCACCTTGCTGTGCTTCCCCCACCCGGTCAATATGCTGAGCAATGCGATATATGTGTAAGATGATATACAGTATGTTTGAAAAAGATGGTTTTTTGTATCACGTACAACATGTTTCAAAACGACGGTAATTTGTACTTCAAAACAAATAGGAATTAGGAATGATTATGGGTTTACCTTAAAAGTTTAGGCAATTCATGTCCTTCAAAGACGATGGACCGGATGTTTAGCAGCCACGCATGAACCATTGCCCGGGCGGCACCAGAAGACATGAGATGCAAATCCAAGCATGAGTCGGACCATACGTTCTCCCATACATGACGTCTCTTCCCATCAAGTACCACCAATTCGGCACCTCGTTTCTGAGCAAGATCCACAAAAAATACATGGGTTAGGAAAAAAAAGATTTTTTTAAGCAGGGTCTAGGAAAAAAAAATGATTTTTAAAGAAAAAAATGTTTTTTTAAAGAAAAAAAATGTTTTTTTAAAGAAAAAAGAACACAATTCTGTGTTATGGGATTGGTGTATGGTCATGGTTGTGAATAGATGACTGACCTGACCAAAGTGCCAAAGCATGTCAGTAAGAGCATTGTAAAAAGCAGATGCAGTAGAAGTGTCCATCTGCCTCACTTCATCAAATAGAGATTGTGCTTGATACCAAATGTGCTCCCTATTTCCCATCAAAAGTCCGTGTGTCACTCCGTACACTTGATTATCGAATAACCGAAGCTCCTCCAATAACATAGAAGCCTCTTCAAAGGAATCACAGCGGCTGCAATAGATATACAATACAAAGCTTTCATTTTTCAGCACAAAGAGCTCGTGTTTACATATAACAAGTAAAGCAACCTTTTTCGAACAGGAAAATTAGATAAAGATTAGTAATATCATTAATAGCAGATTCACAAAAGGTGGCATTTTTTAAACGTCCCGATATCAATAAGGTAGCCAAGAGCAAACGAATTTTAGTGGATCCTAGATCAACACAATGCAAGTAAGCATAGTTGTGGTATAACTTATAAGGATCGGTAAGAAAAAGCATACCTGCAAGCATTCAAGATTGCAGAGAAAGTGACCACATTCGGTTTTATTTCCAACTCGTGCATTTTCTGAAATACTTCAAAAATGCACGAAATTTCTTGACTGACTCTGCTGTCTTTCTTTGCTTGGCCCTCTTTCTCAGATGCAAGTTGCCCGAAAATCTTTATGATGCGGTTGTCATCCAACACCACTGAACACGAAGAGCCATTCTGCATATTACCAACAGCAGCGGTGCTAAGGGCTGTGGATTCAGCAGATACTGGTCGGCCAAAGGCATCGATTATGGAATTGTAAGTGACAACATTTGGCTTAATCCCTTCCTTTGTCATCTCATCAAGCAAAGACACAGCAGATTCTACAAGTCCATTCTTGCACAAGGCATCAATAAGGGCACTGTAGAGAACAACATCAGCTTTAAGACCCGCTTTCTTAAACTCCCGAAAAACCTCCATTGCTTCTCTATAGAGACCGCCTTTTGAGTATACGTCAATAATGGTAGAGTAAGTTAGTAGATTGGGAGAAACTCTTTCGAATTTCATCTCCTTAAATAATCTCCGCACTTCATAGTATTTACCCTGTTTTCCATACCCACCGAGAAGAGCATTATAAGTTACGACATCCCGCTTAATTCCACAATCCTCCATCTCCTTACAAACATCCAAAGCTTCCTCGAATCGACCAAGCTTTGTGTAAAGAGAGAGCAGAGTGTTGTAAGACACTCTATCTAAGCCAATTCCCAAATATCGCATCTCATTGAATAAATTCAATGCATTTTCACATCGTCCGGCCTTGGCATACCCGTCAACCATAGTACTATAAGTTACGACGTTAGGCAAAATATTCTTTGCAGGCATTTGTGACATGATCTCAGAAGCTAAATCCATCTGCCCACCTTTACAAATAGCATCAAGAAGGGTATTATAGGTAAATATGTCCTGATCGATCCCTCTTTCCACCATTTCACCGAATAGACTCTTTGCTGTCTCCCACAGCCCACCACGGCTGCAAACAGCCAAAAGAGAGTTATACGTGATTCGATCAGGTTGCACTCCATTTTTCAACATCTCGTCGAAAATCTCTCCAACCCTGTTAAAATCCACGCCCCCTTTACCACACGCATCGATCACAGCATTGTAGGTAACTAAATTTGGCTTTAGACCACGATTCCTCATTGAATCGAAAACATTTATAGCCTCATTAACATAGCCACTCCGTCCATATGCACTAATTAGAGCTGAAAATGCATAGACAGTATTGCCATAACCTTCATTAAGAGCGGTATCGAACACATCCCTTGCAAGATCAACTTTCCCAAGCCTACCAAGGATACTAATCATTGAACTAGCTAATTTCCCTTGCTCATTCTTCCGCCTCTCTCTCCTCACAGCAAATTCAAAACACCTAATTGCCTTCATATACTCACCTCTATTCCCCAACTCTCTGAGCAAGAACGTGTAATCGTCAGCACCGCAAAGCTTAGGCTGGAAGTCAATCAGCACATTTTCTAAGCTCGAATCGTTCTTACCGCAATGAATAGCGTGGTGAAGGGCTTCTTCAGCTACAAAAGTGTGCCGTGAACCCGAGGTCGACGTGGGGCGACCCAGGTGGACCTTAGAGACGAATCGGGTGGAGCGGCGGCCGGAGAAGTCAGTGCCAAGATCAGGTTTTGGAGGTCGGAGGCGCGTGAGGGAGGTAAAGGCCGGACCTTGAGCTGCCGCTGGCGGCGCAGCCGCACTACGAGCGGGTAAAGGGGGTTTGGAGAGAGAAACCTTGCGCGGGTGATTCGGACGCGGATTCTTGAGCTGATTTTGAGCGTGGGGAGGGTAGGGATGGTTTTGGTAGGGTTTATTGGCTGTGATTGAGCAATGCGGCGGCGTTGAGGAAGCCATTGAAGCGGTCCTCTTCTCTTGGGGTTAGCACTGTCGGGGAAGATGGAGATGGACGAGAGTGGCGAATGCTCCGATAGCTAGAATGGGTTTTGGTAGGGTTTAATCGAAGCTGAAAAGGCCATAGCTTTGGATATGGCGATCGCTTGTGATTACATATAGAAGGATAACGTTTCAGAAAGAGCGGGGAGCATAGACTACAGAGCTGAGCTGGGTGGGTCGTCTTCTTCACTTTTCAATTCAGACATTGTAAGCCACGCCGCAGGTGTTTTGACTGTCCCTCATAACCAGCTGCACCGGTTCCATGATGCGCCGGATTTGCAAACCTAATTTTAGGAGACATTTTGTCTTTGCTTGGAGAGAGGGCTTAGGAATCTTTAGTAGAATCCAAGGGGATCTATATAATATAATAATAAAATATCAAATTGATGAAAATTGATTATTTTTCTTAAAGATTATAATATTATATAGTTATATTATATTCAGTAGCAAATTGCAATTCAAATTGTCCAGTTGGTTTGTTAGAGTTATTTGCATTTCCATGAGAGGTTATCAAAAGATTCATCTTTTAGGGTAATGGGGGAAAAAGATCATATCTAGTGTTGAGGGTGAAATTTCCTTAAAGAGTAGATAATGAAAGATTATCCAAAACTCAAGATGTTCCATTCTAAAAATGGTTTTTTCCCCTCTCCAGAATACAAGTACAAGATACTATAAATGGGATTTTGGCAACAAAAGAAAAACATGTTTTTTCCACACAAAAATACAAACTTGGAAAGGGTATATTCTTGAAGTAGACAAGATTCACTAGTTCTTCTTCCACAATATCCCCAACTATAGAGGGAAAGAGATTAGATACTCTAAGTTGAGAGTAGTTCATCCACCAAATCAACTAATTCTCAAGCAAACTAAACAATCTTTGTTTTCTTTGCTTTCGCATCAGCAGCTTCCGCCTCGTCTTCTGAAGACTCCTCTTCAACGAGTTCGTCAGGGACATCAATGGGGACATTGTGCTTGACAATGTACTCCTTCAAGACACTCATGCTCTCCTCTTTCATCGAAACCAGTTGCGCAGAGAGAGTAGTACCGTTCTTTGCTGCAATGGTGTATACCTCTGATCCAAGCCGAAGTGAAGCTTTTACAAGTGATGTAGTGGGAGCATCTTGAATTTCGACATCCATGGTCTCCTTGCAAACTGTAAAAAGAAGAGTTTACAGACTAACCCATATATATAACATTGTAGATGGATATCATGGATTCATTCTACTAACTCAATTGTTCTTAAAGGCGCTAGATGAGCTTTGCACTAACAATGGCCACTAATTGAACCTCTGTTGTTTTGGCGAACAAGCTTTTACACTAACTGTGAGACTTACCATATACATTTAACCTCTATCATCCAAAACAAAAATGAATTTAAAAGATCAGTGAATGGACTTAATATGAGAGGTTGAGGAAATCTGTACTTGGAGTAATAGCTAAGAAATTCGTATGCAGCTGAGATGTAATAGTGCATCTATAGATTAACTTTGCAGGTAGCTAAAACTTGGACTATACATTGCAAGCTAAGCACATACAAGCATTATAAATTAATTAAAAAACGCGCATGAGCAAGATTAGTTTTTTCTTTTTTGAATGTATGCAAGATTAAACGAAAATCATAGAAAACTCGAGTAAGAAACTAGAAAGGGTACCCTAAATAGACAGGTACTTGCTACTTGCTAGTTGTCTAAAAGTTTCGGATTCAACCTGCCCTACTAAACAGGGCGGAAAACACTATACTTGAACCAAAATAACAACCAAGGTACAAAGCAACAAATTGAAAATGCTCAATTTTATCACAGAAAGATTAGATGGCATATTGGTAGCAAAAATGCAAATATTGTTGCAGGTAAAAACAACCAACAGGTATTAGGTGAGAAATGAATGTCCCCTTCACCAACTACCACTTTCTTATACACTTGAAACTAAATACTCCATCTACCTTCATCTAACAATGAACTTAGAATTAAAAAGCACTCATTATCAGCCCAGAGAAGAAGCTAGAACCTAAAAAACTGACATTTTAAATTAGGGCAGCTAACTAAGCGAATCACCCAGCAGCAAGTAACTGCACAATCTTCTAACACACCCATGGTCTAATCGATAGTTCTCAGCAAGCTCGGCAGTAGTTCATGCAAAAATCACGACTTTTTACAGATTCTGTAAAGGATTTCTGTGAAACATGCGCAATTGTTCAGTAGCGTAGGTTTCGAGCAGAAAAAAATGGAAGAGAAGCGTCGACTAAAGAGGAGAGAGATAAGGACTGACCAGTTGAAAGTTTCTGAAACACAACGGCCGGTGTATTGAGATTCGGTAATGATGAACAGCTACCTCTCAGTAGAAGAAGACCAGGGTTTAAGTTCCCTTCCCGTATCCATGGCTTTTCTTGGAATTATGAATTTTCCCCTGAAGTTTACATTATTGTTAAAAATTAGGCACATTGGCATAATACTAAAAGAATGAATAATTGTGAGTTAAATGAGATCGGCTCAATCGATATTCGAAGTTTAAATCAAGTATTATCTTGTGCTGAGTCAAGTACAAACTCGTTTATATTTAACATGACAGGCAGGGCCTAATTGAGCTTTTTTTTTTTCTTTCTAAAATCTTATTCGAATCAAGTTCAAGCTCTACCTAAATTTCAAGTCGAATTCAAACTAAAACCCTATTAGAGTTAAGTTCGACCATTTATGATTTAACTAAACAATGTTAAACTTGGCGAGCCTACTCAAGCCGAAATCTAACTCGTCGAGTATGACATCGAGTAAAGCTCGAACTTAAAAATTTTAGACTCGGTCAAGTAAAATGAATCGAGTTTGTCAGATACTCAGCTCGATTACACCTTTTAATACCACACAAGGAGCCTGTCACCTCATTAAACAGACACTTTGACAAAAGGTCAGGCAATATAAATCCAGTTCTTCCTCTTTCCCTCATTCCCTTACCTTCTAAATGTTAACACAGTTTCCTAAATGTCACCAAAATTGATCTGTATATGCATAGCAGACGAGTCGGACACGAAAAACGCGCAAGACACTAACCAATACTATCTATTTTCTTCTCCACCCAATCTGAAAGTCGATTCATCTTCGCTAGATCAACACTTGATGAGAAGTAAGACCGAGCATTGGAGAGCATCACCCGAAAGTCATGCTTCACTGCATCGACATGCCGATAATAGTCGTTTTTGAGTCTCTGTTGGATTAGATATGGGTATATAGCAACTGGAAACCTGCAAATGACTTTATCAATTAGAAACAGACCTGCAAACTCCACAATATTCTTCTGCCTCATGCAAACTAGCAAAGAATTTACCAGCAAGTACACAAGTTGATAAGTTTCAAGCACCACTTACATGATTTTAACTAAACCCTATAACTGGAAAGGCTAAAATGAAGATGACTTTCATTGAGGTTAACTTTTAAATGTTGGACTAACATTTGTTTTTATGTACATTTATAGTCCATATATGGTTAAGTGTTAAGAACCTAAAAACAGTCTTAATATAAGCTACGTTGCTAATCGTTGATATTCCTAACTAACAATTTGGTTGATTTACACTTTTTTCTCTTAAAAATTTATAAAACAAAAACATGTTTTTTAAGCATCAAATACGCCTAAACTATGAACAACAAATCTGATGTTTTTCAAGCATCAAATACACGCCTAAACTATGAGCAACAAATCTGATACTTCGGAAAAGTGGAAAACATGTTTTTGACGCTTTATTTGTTGCTTAAAGCGTCAATTTTAACGACAAAATCAGTCGAAAGAAATGGAAAGCAACAAGTTACAAATCTGATAGGTAGGACGCCAAATACCAACATTTCAAATTTGGGACAGAGATTACAACATGACCTATAGTTGACTGTTTTTAGGTTCTTAACCCTACGGTTAGTGCTTGAAAATTCAACATCAATGAGAGTCGTCCTTATTTTAGTGGCTCCCTTTACTGGCAATGATACAAATTGTCTAACACAGAACGGAAATGGATTTTCTCTACATTTCAGCAAACTGTTAATTGTCTGATTCAATCATTTTTTTTTCCTAGAAAAAGCAATCTTTTTCACTTTTGCACCAAAATATCACTCTAGGTTTCAGTTTCGTGGACTAAAGAAGTAGTACCTGTTGGAAAATTCCTTCTTCTCTGCAACTTCATTCAATTTTCTACAGCCATAAGGGTCCTGCATATTTGAAAATGCTTCACTAGGTAAAAAAAACTCGACTAACAATAAGGAAAATGATATTGGGCACAGTGAGAAGTACAAAATACCTGATATTTGCTGGCTGAACGTTCTAACTTGTCAAGATGATGCAGAAGCCGATCTTTGATCGAAGCATCAATCTGAAGACGTTCGCATGGTGCATCAAAATCATGCAGTTCCCATGGACTGTGAAGGTGCCGCTCACCTGCTTCACTTTCATAAAGAACACAGTATCTCTCCCAAGGACTGTCTGGGAATTCAGAGGATTTAGCCCCTACAGAGACAATCCGCCCGGACCACCAAGAGCCACCCTCATCATTGTCACATCTCCACCACACATAACACCTATCCCTCTGGGTCCAGTTCCTCATCATAGAACTATCATAGCAAGTCTTTTCAACAAGAAAATCAGGGAAATTCGCCAACTCGGGCAGAGTCAACTTGTATGTTTTACCAAAAGCAGTTGAACTTGGATCAATAAATCTCAAACTAAGCTTACAGCAGCTCTCCCCTGACCCAGCACTAGTGGCATACTTAAGGTCTTCCACTCTGCAGATTTCAACTGCACGAAGAGTAACTCCTTTGAATGATGGACCTGATTCCGAGTGAGTCACTTCGATGAATTCTTGATGGCCCTGAAAAGGTCAAAGAAGAGCAGCTATGATTACACAAAAATTACTGATATGGGTGAACACTTCATAAACTTAAGCCTAACATTCTCCTGGGATGTGTATGTCCAAATGCATGTTGTCCCATGATACAAAATAAAATAAAATAAAATTCTTCTTTTTTCTTTTCTTTTTTCCCCTATAAATTGATTAAACCCATATCTAAATAAGGCAGCTGGAGCACCCAAAACATTAAATCCAATTGAAGATTCTTAAAGAGGAATTTTTGGTACCTGTGTAAGGTAAGCAACTTCATCACCCAGCTGAGGAATATAGCGGTACCACATCTCAGGAGCTGACAACATCAACCATGACTGCTTGATAGAGCAGAGGCTTGGGTTTCTTACTACGGTGTTCCCTCCATATCCACATACCTTATCCCTACTACTTCTAGTTCTCTCAGACCTTGATCTAGTTGCTTTTGAGCTACGTGTCCAGTCATCTGACAGGGTCCGATCATGTGCTTTCCTGGAGGACCCCACACGTCTGGATGGTACGGGAGAGTCATGTCCTCTAGACTTGAGACGGGAACTCACCCTCTCTGGCTCCCTTGATGTTGCTTTCATCTTCATGGATCTTTTCCTACGGCTTGCATCCGTCGCAGCGTAATCAGCATCAACATCATCAGAATCATCATCATCATCATTATCATCATAATCATCATCACCATCACGATCGTCACTATCAATTTCAACATTTGACTTGCTTCGCACTGGCTCCCTAGAATTTACCCTGTCAGTAACTTCTCTGGTAACTAGAGATGTTCTACCCTGTTCAGGATTTGATGAAATGTTATGTTCACCCCTGGTTGGACCACCTTCAACTGGACTAGCTAACCTCGGTTTGGATGTTTTGAATATTATTTTGGTCGGCTTCTGTGGAGGGTCCTTCTGTACAGGAGTTGGGTCACCTTGCTCAATACGAGAAGTTGGGTCTTTTAATGAAGAATTGCAACCATCCTCAATAGTAAAATCATTTTCCAGTGTAGTGACATCATGGATTTTGACCGTCTCGGCTATAGGTTCTTCCTTGACTGTCTCAACTACAGCTATAGGGTTTTCCTCGACTGTCTCATTCTTCTCATGGTCAACACTTTGAGTTTGTCCTTCATATTTGCTACTGTTTTCATTAGGATGCAACTCCTCCTTATCAGCAGAGCAAGAAGCTCCGTTTTCATTAGGGTTAGCCACAACAGTATCCACTTTAACATCTTCCGAAGGTGCAGGTCCTTGTTTTTTACGGATCGAAAACTTGAGGACCAATCTTTTCCTGGTTCCATCATTTGGCTGAGGTTCAGAGATCTCAGATGGTGTCACAATCTGTTTCTCAACTCCATATTCCAACATGTTCTTGCTGTCAGTTCCATTACTCTCAATGTCTGAATCTATCGGTATAATCTCTCTCTCTGATGAGGAATGTTCTGAGAAATCTTCAGCTTCACCTTCTGTTGATGTTCCGCTGTACTGAGAAAACATGGTCAAAGCATTTTTTGCTGCCAATCGCTGCGGTCTCACAATGTTAGCTCTAGAATTCTGCTTCTTGGAACCTTTCTTGCGGCCTTTTGATTTCTTACTATTACGGGCAACCCTAGAGTTAGAGCCTTCAAAGTCATCTAAGTTCCTTTTCTTGATTCGTCTTCCCGAGGAAGTTCCTACCTCAAACTTGCACAAATAATAAATAAATAAAAAGTCAATTTTCTTTTAGAAACGGTGACAAAAAAAAAATTATTTTAAAATTACATATATATGATGAGAAAACAAGAATTCACCAACCAAAAGGTAAAAAAAAAATGCTTACTTCATTGCTATGTTTACTCCGTCCTGATCTGCGAAGACCATCGCTGTCACTGGAGAAACCTGCACTTAAACTACACCTCTCACCTTCACTAGAGTACTCCTCAGCCACATTGAACTCGGAATCATTGTCATCAGTTAAGATTTCATTCTCTGGTGGTTCCCAGTACATGGCCTCAATAAATTCAGGCAAAGGTTCCATAAGTCTTTCCACGTCAGCTAAAGGGGGCACCTGATAATCTTGGCCAAGACTGAAGTCCAGGCCAATTGCAAATCTTATGGTAGGGACCCGCCATTCTATACCTAAGACACCAAGCCGCTGTCGCTGATACGTTGTCTGGTAGGGTTCAGGATACGGAATCATGCCTACATTTCAGATGGATGATTACATGATTAGCACCCAAAAAAAAAGGTTTAAACTTTAAAGATTTGGACTGATGTACTGAACGCTTTAAAGCTACAAAGAAGATGATAAACTTACTCGAGTCACATAGAGGATCTTGAATGTTTCTTCGATGTGGTGGTAGTTGTGATTCCTGCCCAGATAAATTAGCATTTAGAGCAAGCACCTCCAATGATTTTTCATAGAATTACTTAGCATTTCTCAAGTGTGGGCCTAACTAACTTTTTAGCTAAGGAATATAAAAGTTTAGTAATGCACTATGTATCATCTCATCAAAAATATTATTTCTCTATATCATTGCTTTATTAATAATAAACAAATATTTAAGTAATGTAACTTTAAGTAAAACCATTGTAGACCAAAATAATATTCACCTTTAACATTATTTACAGTGTGCATAAATGAGACAGGAAATCCTATATGGCATGTCGAATATAATTCAGTAAAACTATTGGAGATGCTCTTCCTGGCTACTGTTCATGTCTTTGATGGCTTAATTGTTATATATATACAAGCAAAAAAATTTGCACATTTTAAGGGTTTTGTGACACTAACCTGATCGAGGACATTTCCAGTAGCATCTCGTATAAGAGGGCGGTAATCCCCAAGGAAGAACTGTATAGTAATAACAGGAAAACTATAAATGAACGCATATATATACCAAGTTAAATTACAGAAGAGGGGAACATGCACTATCAAATCAAAGTGAGAGATGACTACGCCAATTCTAGGTACTGGTTTACCTGATCGTATTTGGAATCCTTTTGAGACTCCCCTTCACCAGTATTTAGCAGATGCAATTGGCCAAAATCATCTGAAAGAACAATTGAAGTCCCATCCCTGCAGAACAGCATAGAGATGTTTTTTAATGATAGAAACTTTGGAGCAAGTACTAAAAAAGAATCATCAAAATTGCCTTTCCAATAAAACACTGAACATTTATTGCTTAGAATCTGAGAACTCTGCCACAAATGTTAAATGAAGTATTAAGCATCTGCTTAGAAAACATTAGTAAAATGTCGTATCATTTCAAAAGAGAAACTGAACTAGCACACTTTCACTTACGGAGAAAACTTTCCATCAACCAACTTAACACGTCCAATGTCATATACTCGGATTGGTGTGCCTTCCCATATCTGTAACCACAAACAGAGGTACATTAATAAACAATCTGTAGTGAAAAGTCAATGAGTGCTACAAAGGAGACAAACTTACATCCCAAACAATTGCTTTTCCATCATATCCAGCGCTCATAGCTATCCGAGGATTGAATGGGTGAACATCCAAGACATACGACTGAGACAAAAGAAGTTACTTAGCTATTATTGTGAAATTGCATTTTTGGTCATATATATGTGCTCGTCTTCCTTGCACATAGAGCCTGGTCTATGGCCATGAGGAGTACAACCACACCACGCAAAAATGTAAAACGACAGACGAGAGCACATGGCTAAGACAGTTTTATGGGGCAAATTGTGAGTAAGAAAAGAACTGCTTGGAAAATTAAGGATTTACTTTCAAGTTCATCTGTTTCAATGATGAAATGTTCTGTATGTCATCTGTTTCAATGAGGAAGCCTTTGACCATGATTAATATATAAACTTCTGGACGCACTTACAGATTCACTATGACCAGTCAAAGAATGGACTAGACTACCGTCAGCAGCATTCCAGACACATATCCTGCAATCTGGAATCATCAGAGCAGCAGTTAAAAGGGTATTCTAGAGTTATTACATCTTCAAAGTTCAAACAAAACTCCTGGACATGACAAACATTGAACTTTATTTTTGTTGGAGAACCTTGACTTTATACAATATATAGTGCAAAAGACCTTTCGAAAGGAGAAATCACTTAATACTAGCTCTGCTTAGCTTGATTCAATTCCCAGCCGGAATATTAAATTTCACAAATCCACAAACCACTTTTTTTACCAAACCAATCTATATTTTAGACCTCTAAAGCAGTAGTACCTTACCCATAATAGCTGCAAGCACAAAGCGGTTATCCAAACTCCAGACAATCATATTAACACCACGTGGGGTGGGAAGAATTCTCTGACGAGGACCACCTCGTGGAGGTTGAGGTGGCAAAGGGGGAGGCGGAACTTTCAAGTGATATGCACGTATCCAGCGTCCACCTTTTGCCTGGTAATATTAATTCATTAAATAGTAGTAAATAAACTAAAAGCTAAAAAGGCAGAACTAATCATATAACTCTTGCATTGATAGAGAATCGAGTAAGAAGACCAAGAAACATTTTCTTTGATACACCTGATAGAAGTAAATGCTTACATGAGATCGACGCAATCTTGGCACCCAGATGATTGCACTGCCATCACGAGAGCACGTAACTATGTTCTCGTGACAAAACCTGAGAATCAAGACATCCAAAAGGCAAGTCAATATGTGCTACTGGCTACTGAGAGACCACCACAGTTGATATGTAGGTACCCCCCTATACAACCCTATACTTATATAGACCCACATACCAGGAATTCTTAAACTTTGGGATGTTATCCTCCTTCAATGTGTCAGAGATTGATGATCTAGGAGCCACCGAACATCCACTGCATGGTATCAAATTTAGGGTCCAAAGTGAAGCATGTACTGAAGACGTACAAAATTTAAGCATATGTATGCATGGATAATCTATCTACCTAAACTGCACATAGTTGACATCGTTTTCATGACCAGATAATATATCCATCTCATGAACTGGCTCTTCTGCGCTATCCACATTAGATTTAGAAGCATTCCACACCTGAAAGTAGCAGGCTTTCAGACAAAAGGCAAGAAGCTCACGTTGCAAAGATAATTTGAGAAAGTAGAGGAATGATATCGAATAGGCAAAGGTTCATTTGGAATCACAAATATGCGCCTACCCTGGCTAATGTGTCAGAGCTACCAGTGACAAATACAGTACCATTGGCATTGTAAGCACAACAGAGAATTTGATGGGTTTGCTGGCCAATACTTAAAGATGGTTGGGTAATTGGAACATTACTCCTCCCTGCATCATAACTCAAATTCAGGAGAATACTCTCAGCAGTACAAGATACATACATACATACATACATACATACATATATATATATATATATATATATATATATATAGAGAGAGAGAGAGAGAGAGAAATTGACCAGGAACGGTATCAAGAGGTTTTGGGATGTAGATTTTTGGAGTACATTGAGAAGACCGAGCATCCCAGATCCGGCAAGTTCCATCATCTGATGACCTATATAGCACATACAAAGCGGTTTTCCAAATACGGAAAAGCTAATTGAGTAACTAGTCAACCATAATGTCCATTTTCCAACTATAATTCTACCCGTCTTCTTGAGTTGCATTTGAAGAAACCATGTGACTGGAAGAAAGGCAATAATCAGTAGGAAAACGGGTACAAAATAAGAACTCACGATAGTAATTGGTACACAGAGTTGGGCCTCGGGTTAAATGCAATAGCAGTTACTGCTCCTGTATGGCCCCGCAAAACTGAAATGGGCATTCCATCTGGCAAGCGCCACTAGAAGAAATAGAGATAAAAGAGAGGATGTTATTGTCAAAATAGCTTGAACTATTATTCTAGTATAAGTAGGTAGAGAGTTCTTACAACTCGGATAACAAAGTCATTTGAAGAAGAAGCCACCAGGGCGTTGTTTGAACTAACCGCCAAGTCAGTAATATCACCCTTCACATCTCAAGAGAGAGGTATCAACCAGCTGAAGGAGATTACTTCAAAAATATAAACACTTGATATAGCTCCATAGATTAGAAAAGCTAAACTCACTTCATGTCCTCTACAGCTTGCCAAACAAAGTGCAGCTTCCGTTGACCAAATCTTGACAAGACGATCATCTGACCCAGTTATGACATGTCTTCCTGATCGATCAAATATTGCTACAAAAGAAAAAGGCAAATGAACTCCATAATACAGAAATCTGTTTTTCCAAAATACAGAGCCTACAGAAATTAGTGATTCTTTGCAGCAAAGAGTAGAGAGAGGCTTCAAGGAATTATTGCTCCAAATGCATATCAGAAAAAATCATCATCGTCCATGAATATGGTAACAAGAGCCCTTATGCACATGCCAATAAATTCTAATAGAGAATAAAGCAATCTTCCTAGTAAAAGATTGTGAATCATTCATAGCAATCTTCCGTAGTAACAAGAGACTTTAACACAGCAATAGGAGATTCTTCATAACAAAGGCCAAGAGAAGGAAACGACCAAACAATCAAAATGGTATTAACAGAAGGGTTGTATTGCATAAAATCTGTCACATTTAGCAATAACATCACGAATGCAGAAATGAAGGGGCAATACCGCAGTAGACAGCAACTCGGTGACCTCTTATTTTCTTAACATTCTGCATCCTTTCGACCATCATAGATGGTTTAGCAATGGCATAACAAGCAGAACGAATTGAGGGAGCACGCTGGTGTTTCCTGAATCCTCCTCCAATTTCCCTTAAACTAAGACCACGAACCTGATCAGCTTGCATGTGAGGCCACCGCAAGTAAGCAGGAAGAGCCTTGAAAGGCTTCTTCGCAGCCGACCTCTCACCTGCAAATCTGCAGATATTATTTGAAGAGGACTTTCAAGATTCTTCTGATAAAAATGAATAAATGTTGGATGCCACAGGCCAAGTAAGTAGGGTATCAAGCCAATATTTATGAAGTTAGACGTCAAACCCATTCCTTGTACCATGTTAGAGTTAGATCCCTGCAAGTTACAAGCAAGTTGGGTTTGCATTCAATAGCTTAAAGTGATAGGTGATGCAACCATTCTTCTTATAAACCCCTTTTTTATTTGCCTTCTCTAATGTTAGGGAAACTCCTAAAGATAAATATCTCAGCATATCAACATAGCTGCAATTAGAGCTTTAGAAAACCAAAGGAAAATGCATGAACGAAGACTAGCAAACGGAAATAAGTGCCACGGTGGAATCTGAGTTAAACTACAAACAAAAACAGAATGCTTATTACTATGACTGGCTGGACTATGCCTTCTGTTGAATAACCTTGTATCCCAAGCCAAAGTTATGCAAATTCACACTCTCACAGAAGCAACTTAGGGAAATAATCAGCTAAAGTTTTCTCAAGGAAAGCATAGTAAACTTAGAAATAATAAACCTGAAACTAGCAGGCTCAGACAGCGAGAATCTAAGAGCCCAGAGAAAACTTATCTAGAGAGAGGCCTTCCAAGAGCATAGCTAACATTGTGCAGAAAACATTATGGGTGAAAAAGCTCAATTTTCTAATATTCATCTAAGTATATAAGAATAAATGTGGTGAAATAAGAAAAGAGTCAGCAAAGAGTGAGCAAATTACTATGGGTCACATACTATCCAGAAGTGAGAATGAACCAGTGCCCAGGAATGTAGGAACATCAGCTGCACCAGGAGCGCCAAGCTTTCCATTTAGTGAACCACCGGTAGTCAGCATCAGTTGCTTCATAAGCCTTACCAAGTGGTCTTTTTCAATGTGTGCATACCTAATAAATAAATTTATGCATATAAGTGCAGTTTCAAAAAAGCAAACATTAGGAGAGAACAGACGAAAAACTGGGAGTAATTGCAAGTCATAACACACCACTGAAGTAATAGTCGATTCATATATTTGGAGTAAAGATAAGCTTTCCAGGAAAAGAAATGATAAGAAATATCATTGATAGCTCAAAGAGGATATTATGGATAAGATCCAAAACCGAGGATCTGAATTTCTTGTACTATCTAATAGCTTATCCAAATTATTAGAGAAGTCATGGCAAAACACATCATACGATGATTTGTTTTAGGAACTAAGAACTCATTCTAAGCAGTACAAAACCTAAAATTGATTTGTTTTAGGCACTAAGAACTCATTCTAAGCAGTACAAAACCTAAAATGGCAAGAACAACAAGTTTGGGGGAAAAAAAAGGCATGGCGGACTTGCACTACGGCAAATATATCTTAGCCAAACTAACTTTACGTGCAAAGGTAGACATCCTTACACGAGACATACCTCTCCACCAAACTGTTATAACTCAAGGGAAAAGAAATCCCGTCATCATCTTCAATGCCAGTATGTACACCGCTTCTTGAGAAACATGCATGATATCTCCTAGGTAGAAGCTGATGCTGGAATAGCTCTTTCTGGAGGTGTTCAAATGTCCTTTGGCACGGACCAGCAGACAGAAAATGCATTATTAAGAAGTATATTTCTCTAATGTCTACGTCTGTATCCCCACAAATTGGATCGGTTGATGCCTGTTCATACTCAATGCTATTTGGCACCTTACTGGGAAAAACTGAAGGTACCATAGTAGAAGAAAGTGGTCCATCAAATGGTATGCACTTCCGAAGATCCATATATTGAGTAAAGGCTGAACCAAAAAGAAAAAATTAGTTTGTTTGAACCATAAGACTTGTCAAACACATTTTTCAGAAGAAGATGAAAGATGCTTATCCACAAAGTCGTGTATAATTTATAGATCTTAAGAAGCAAAAAGTAATCCCAAGTAAGTACATGGTTTCATGGGAAATTGGAATAAAGTAGAATGACTAGCTTCCAACGTCACATATTTTATTGTGTGTATGGTTGAAATCAACAATAGCAGAACTAAATAGGCAACTAAAGATGGATATTGAGCACTACTTCAGGATCTGAACAGAAGAATATGAACACACCAAATCAATAGCCACCAACTTTAATAGCTATAGAAGACGAATAGAAGAAATTATTACAAATTTTAATTTGATACTCATCAAAGTAGACAGTGAAACGATCATAATTATCACCGTTTGTAAGGTAATATCCATATATACGCACTCATAATATCTGATTTGGATAAAAACTTAAATAGCCAAACTATACATCTAGCTACTTCACATCTCATCCAGTTACATTCATAGTTACAGGTCCCTGGCAGCAGCAGCAATTATTCATGAAATTTTCTTGGGTAGGAGAAGTGCACTAAGTAAATCGAAGCAGACCAAGTACCTCATCTTAGACTAGGGTTCACCTAATCCTTTTAGGGTTTTTAAAAAAATAACATAAGCAATTACACATTGCTAGATTCGATGGTATAGTATCAAAACCCACCGCTATTCATTCCAAAACATCAGACACGAGACTTGAGCTTCTCACTAGTGGCAAGTACTCTAGAAACAGTTTATCAAGATCAGCAACAAAGATAGTGTTTAAGTTGGCCGTCAATCAATCAATACTAGAACTAGCGCACAAAAACCTAATAACACATGTAAAGCAAGACGTAGATGAACAAATACCTGTGAATTACTTCAACAAAGCAAGACGCAGCTCGAGTAGGCAAAACCAGGAATCAGGAGGAAGTCACTGCCCAGATGGTGATTAAATCCCTGGAATAGAACAGTCAGATCTAACTTCCATATGGGCATGATTCAGATAACGTCCAAATTTGGCCAAAACAAGAAATATTGATACTTGAAGGTGGACGCAGCTCGTATATGGTAACAGGTGACAGAATCTAGAATTTACCCCTTCTCGCATTCATCAACAATGGACACTCGGTTCGTCAGTAGGAGATGGAGAGGGTTTCTGGTTCTTAAAAGGAAAGAAAGCTAGAAAGAATTGAATTGAAGAAAGCAGAAATGAAATCCTTAGAATGGAGGTCACTTGGATTTGATTTATACGATAATATGATCAAAAGAATTTCCGGGGGAAACAAATTGCAGATGGAAATGTTTTACACTTTTACTATACATCCCTTTTCTTATATCGATACTTATTATTATTAATTATAATTATAATTATAAATATGTAATATATTTATTGCTATTTTTTATTTTTGGGTAAACGTATTTATATATATATATATTAATTATATATGTTTATGTTGTAGTAGTAGACTAATAATCTGATTGGTAAGACGCTAAATTGATAACTAATTGTTCAACACTTTTGAAATAATTTAAAAAAAAAAAAACTATATTTCATAAGGAATTTTACCTAATAACAAAAAAAAATTACATATGGATCTGAATTTTTCAAAATATGTTTAGAATATATATACATGCTATTAAAAAAGTCCGTTTAATTTACATGGTTGATGGTTTTTTTAAAAATTATAAGGCACTTGTATTTACTTATTACAACACACATTTGTTTACAAAGATGAATATAGTTTGAACATAAAATATTTAGGAACTGTAGTAATAATTTCATTCAAAAATATGAATTTCAATTTTCAAGACAGACACAAATGTTGTTTGGTCGTAACTTTGAATATGAATATCATTCCATCCAAAAGATATATATGTAACTAGATTAGATAGAGTGACAAAAATGTATTTTCAGCTAGGAAGGTAGCATATATAATATGATTGGTACCCACCTAACCCTTTAATTAAGATATCGGTTTAATCACTGCTTAAATCTGAGAATGAATAAATATTTATGACTATCATTTTATAAAGTTTAAAAGTTACTGCTTTTGCCTTATGACAAAATAATAATAAAAAATTTACTGATTCCATTTCTAGCATTCAAATATCATCATAAAAAACAAGAGCCTTAGCATTCAAATATCATCATAAAATACAAGAGCCTTTCCTACCAATTCAACTAAACTATCACAAGATTACTAACTCCAGCATAACTAATACAACACATTGCTAGTTACATGACAGTTAAGCATCAATAAATCTGATATTGAATGTGGTTGGATGAATCTGCCATACATTCAACGCTGCGTATTCCTCTAAGCATTCTTTCAGCTGCGCTTCGCTATAACCCTTTTAAGAAATAAATGCACAAAACTCAGCAAAAGCTTCATGAGTGAATCAAACAAGCCAGAAATGCTAGATTAATTTGTACAAAATGATTGTTACCTTTCGGGAAATCCAGTTAAGAGCATGAGCATAGCTTACGTCCATCTTGTTGGATCGTGCTGCCTCATCTCGAAGAATTGAATAGATATCAGAGATAGCATCAAGACCAGATTTTTGGCGATCTTCCGAGTACAAGGAGAATTTTGACATCTGCATTAGCCTCAGTGATTCATCCACATCACTCTGTGCCACGGTTTCTGAGAATCGCAGCCTTGCTAGTGCCTAATTGGCGCATCGTGTCAATGAACAAATAAAGTGATAGAACAAGCAACTATTTACCATTTCACAGTTTCACATAAAATGCAACTTGTAACAGACAATGATATCAAGCATAATTAAGGTTAAGAGAGGAGTATGTACCGATGATATACGGAGAATACTTAGCAAAGTTCTGATAGTGGTGTAGGAATGGGGAGCGTTTGTTTTGGCCTCTTCCTGACGAATGTTGGAATATGCACTTGCAATATACTCTTCCAGCTCCCTTGGGATGTTAGGAGATAGTTTTCTTGCTGCTGAGACATATGCACTACAAATAAGCAAAACATATATCAGTCTGTTTTCATTAATAGTGCAGGGGAAACGTCTTTCTGATGATGAGTTAAACATGTAATTCGATCCTAATTCTGCATCTTTGTTTCTGTTTCCGATAATCTATCAAAGGGTAATTAAACCCTTAAGCACTTATAAAAGTTCAAGACTAAGACATGCCATTTTGCCACTAGTAGTATTGCATGAATTTCCCTTTTAGATATTTGACATTTGTAAATTTAGATGTAAAGCCTGAATACTTATTTGAGAATTTATTTCATTAGCCGAAGATTATTTAAAAAGTTGAGAGATTACCGCAAAACAGATGGCTCAAGGGGAGTGAACCCAAGGGAAGGAGATTCTCTATTCTGATGAACAAACAACACATGTCTTGCCAGTTCAAGATCAGTATCCATATCTGCTCGATCAAGGATCAGCCACAGCAAATCGAATCGTGACAATAATGCAGGTGGGAGATTGATATTCTCAGCTGGGGTTCTACGAAGATCATATCTTCCCCTACAATCCAAAAGAGATAATGAAAAGAATGAGCTAGTTAGATATCTTAGAAAAATGAGTACTAGTCATAATTGGCAAAAGATGTGTTTCTGAGGTGAGTGAGGGGGATCTATCTATACCAGGCTGGATTTGCAGCAGCAAGAATAGCAGTTCTTGCATTCAATGATGTGGTGATACCAGCCTTTGCTATACTGACAGTCTGTTGCTCCATAACTTCATGAATTGCTGTACGATCAGACTCATCCATCTTGTCAAACTCATCTATAGCACAAATACCCATATCTGCAAGGACCTGAAACATAGCAAATACTTTTTTTTTATCCCCCGGATATCTAAAAGTTTCAAACTCAAAAGGCAATACATCTGCTCAACATGCATAAATTCAATGGCATTAAGGTTGCAAGGAGTCTTACCAATGCTCCTCCTTCTAGGACCATTTCATTTGTCACAGGATCCCTCTGAACTGCTGCAGTGAGACCAACCCCGCTACTACCTTTACCTGTTGTGTATATTCCTCTGGGGGCTACATTTATTATGTGTTTCAAAAGCTGACTCTTTGCCACACCAGGATCTCCCATTAAGCATATATGCAGATCTCCTCTAATCTGTAGCACCAATAATAGCAATATCACTATCCATATCATCCCATAAAATACTGGAGTTCAAAGTTCAACCAAAGAGGATAAACTAATCTAGTAATGAGCTTCTACAACGTAATCATCGGTTTCAAATTGCTTTATCAATTAGAACATAATTCAACAATTCTTCCTAAAAAAACAACTTGACTAGTGAACCAGATCTATAACCACTTTGATATTTATTAGATGAATTTTCTAGAAATATCCACAATTCATTTATCGAACAGAAGAAACTGGTAAGCAAGTAACAATAAAACAGAAAGGAAGTACCTTCATCCCATCATTCAGTTTTCGATGAGGAGCACCAACAAGGAGTAGAAGGAGAGCCTTTTTTATATCTTCATGTCCAAAAATTTCAGGAGCAAGTGATCGGGATAACTTGTTGTAGATATCACCATCCTCGGCCAATCTTGCAATTTGTTCTTCCTCATCATCTCTCAGTTCATACCTGCAAGAAAAAAGAACAGATCAATCATTTGATACAGTTGTAAAGATAGCTTTCCAGATATTCGCCATACGATATTTACATTTACCACAGCTTATGTTGAGATATGAAGAAAAGGAAATGAAGGTGTACAGTTGTAATCACATTTGACAACTTCATTGACAACTTGAATATTAATTTTACTTCAGGACAAGGGATTGTTATAGATAGGAGGGTGGACATACTCCTCATATTTTTTCTTGAAATGGTTGATGGACATGGTCTCTAAATATGTATCAGCAACTAAGCCAGCACGCATCGCTCTAAAACCGGTATATGGGATTGGAAGAAAAATCCCTGACAACTCAACAACATCACCTGGCGCCACCTGGTACACGGGAAGGATAATATTCCATCAAAATCTCCATAAATATATTTACACGTACAGAAAGAAAATAGCAAGCACATCAAATCATTAAAGAAATGCTCAAAATCTAGGAAGACTAAGATTGCTGCAGAAGCATTTAGAGAGAATCTTCAAAAGCAGACCAACCTTTCTAGTGAGTTCTCCCCTAAAATGGATAGTCATACTCCTCGGAATATGACCTTTTGGGACATGCTCAGCTAGCTCCTGTATCTTGGCCTGCATTAGTTCACTACAACATTAGCTTAGAAGCATAAGAATTTCTCCAGACACAACTGAGAAAACAGTTGATTTTGTAATAAGAGTCCGTTATCCGACGTATGTTTATACAGGAAAGGTGAAGTCACCAACCTCCTGGAATTTCAAAAACTTTGAAGCACGAAGTTGAAGAATAAGGTTGCCCTTCGTCCTGTTAGTTCTACAGCGCGTGGATGGGCATTCAGTAAGCGGCATGAAAACTCGAGCTGTAACTTCCTGTGTAAGAAATAAATGAGATCAGTACGAAATGATGATGATGATATGTCCAGCAACACCTCAAAGGGCAAAGTGAAGCACATAGCAACATGAAGAAGAAATTTAAGAGATGGCTACAGGACTTCGTGTTTCTTTGAATCTACAATTTGATAAGTATAGCACCAAATTTATACAAGCTTCAACCTAACAAACAACTGAATGCACAAACATGTGAATGTATAGATGGATTATATGTTTTTAAAATATAAGAAACTGTTCTATTTTCAAATCACACAATGAGCTGACTGAACTACTCTTTCAATTTCTACTGGAGTTTAGTCTCTCCGTTAGTTACCTGGTAAATCTCAAAACCACAAGCTTCACATGTGTAGACAGCCACCTGCATCAAAGGTTTGACATCTGAACAGCGTGTAACAATGCCAGATATCCTCACCAGCTGACCAATATAAGAAGCTTTGACCTCCCTAATAGTAAAAGGACGTCCTTTGGAAGATGCTTTGATATAAACCTCACTGAAATAAGTAGCACGTAAGCAGATTCAGAGATATTATTATAGCAGAAATCGGACAGTATGCAATATAGATATAAAGGTAGTAAATGTGGGTCCACCACATCTAGATACTTATTTTTTAAAACAAGAATACGAATTCCAGCACCACATAAGGAAATAATGACTAAGTGAATTTTTTAAGGGATCATAAGGGGTGGAGGTGGGAAGAGAGATATAAACTGTCCTGACAAATGCAAGAATAGGGAAATGAATCCTATCATTCCTATCTATAAGTAACATAGAGATACAAAAGTTGAGAAGAAAACTCGCAAGTGGTTAACAGCCAGGAAGTCATCTGAAGTGATATAAAGCTCTTTTCTAAATAAGAACTAGCTTTTTCGAACCTATGCTTGTGTCTTCTAAGAAGTGCAAGCCAACCATCAAGATGTTAATCACAAAAAGCACTGAAGCTTGCTTTTCACAATAATGAAATGATTCAATGCCTATTAACCCCATGGACGAGTTTATTACAGATTTAAAGGATAAATGTTGTCATGTATCTTACAAGTGACGCTTAATTTCAGAAGGCATTTTCTGATGAGGATCCACTCCATCAGCATTATCCCTTCTATCCTCCGATCTCTGTGTCAGCAGTATGTCATGATCATCATCAGAGAAGGGCTCTGTTGGCTCCGGCAAGAGTTCATCAATGGCTTCAGCAAAAATTGCAATATAGCGCCTGGCATTCTCAGTGACTCGTCTGAGAAATTCTTCATCTAAGTCTTTATACTGTGGCAAAGAATGAAACCATCATTATGTGGGTAAGAGTGAATTGGAAAAATGAGCATGTTGTGATAATGGAAGCAAAATGAGCAGAAGTTTTACATTAAGCAAATCCTCCAACTCAATTTGAACCGCACGAACTTTTCTGTTTGCAACTTCTTGCTGAGATTTCAAAGACAACAGAGTTAGAAATGCATCTCCTGTATAATGTAAGCTAATCTACTTCAGGACGAACAATCGACCTCAGTAAAAAATTATCCGCTAGAAACCTCATATGCAATTAATATGCATCTAAGGAGATATACATTGCAGGAAAACGAAATCATTTATACACATGAATTCACCGTCATCCTCGAATAAGCGACAGTAAGGCATTCCTAAAACACCGAGCAATCTCTTCTTAATTCAACACCGGCCCACGTCGAGCCAATGCAAATAAGCAAATTCCTCTTCGAGAAGGTTCAAATTAGGGATTGCCGTGGAATCGCAAAACAAACATAAAAAATGAAGGGAAAGACAGAAGGATCGTGGCTTACAAGGATGTTCAAGTACTTGGCTTCTCCATTAACATCGGCGAAGTTGGCCAGAAACTCCTTTGCAAGAGCTGAAACAGCGTAGATAATGACAAAATGGACGAAAATCAACGGATCTACGACAATAGAGTGGATTCTACAGAAGCGAGAGAAGATTACCTTTGTCTGCTTCGAAATCGAGGTTCATGGTTTGGCTGAGGAGAAAGCACAGAGAAGCAGCGGGAGAAATTAAATGAAGTGAGTGAAGAGGAGCGGAACGGAGCGGAAAGGAGAGGGATAAAGATGGAATTTTGGCGGCAGAGTGAGGAGAGAGGATGGTGGTTTTGGCGGGAAAGAAAGGAGGATCAATTGTCTGCTTGCAGGCGCATGATGACTATTGAAAGTGGGCCAATTCTGTACCGCCCCGCGATTGAAAATCATATAAATACTAAATTTTCAGTATTCAAATTTGACTCTAGATTTGAATCATATATAATAAATTCAAATTTAACTCGAAATTCGAATTTAAATATAAATCACCAAAACACATTAAGCTCGTCATAATTCTTATTATTTTGACTATATGTTATATTACTCTTATAATTTACATATATTATATAAATATATATTTATATCAATAAGATACATTACGGGGCAAGTTCACAAAGCCACATGACGTCAAACTCGTCCCATATTCCACGGTATGCGGATTGGTTGAGCGAAATCAAGCGGGCCTGTGAATCGGGATACTAATAACGTTGACACCCTAAATTTAAGGATTCGTCCCTCAATTATGGATTAAGGTCCATATATGTTACTTAATTGAAGTTTTGCTGAATAATGACACGAAAGAGGTTAGACACAAAATGTTCGATTTCGAGGACACCGGATTTCACCAATCCCACATTTAGTTCTTCTTGAGCAAGTTTGTGAGTGGTACTGCAAATTTTGAGTAGTTCCGTATGAACCGTCTATAATAGTTCATTAGGCTATTAATGAACGACCACAACTGTTTGGACTTTTTAAACTTAGCCACATAATTTTTTATATTATTAAATTTTAAAACGAATTTTCGCGCAAAGCGTAGACCAGTAATGTTATAAAGTAAGTTTTCACATTATTAAAATTATATATGGAAGGCGTAACAATATGGCCACTGTTTCTAAGTTGCTGCTTCTGTCTAAGTTTAGTTTTATTTTGGACATCTTTTATTGTTTGAGGACCATTGTGTTGTTTTTTAGTTTACTAGTGACTAGATTTCCTTCATTTGTAATTGTGGGATAGAACCAGTGTCAGGGTTCTCTTCAGTGATATTAAGGGGGAGACGTTGCCACTTGAAGGAACTAACGTCGAAAAACTCGTAACTCTTCGTCTCTTTTCCTCCTCTATTTTTCTTTCGTAACTTTACATCTTCTGTTGCTAGGGTTTCACTTTTTTTCTTAGTTTTACAATCCTGCTCAGTTTCGAATAAAGACTCAGTGAAATAAACATTTCTATGAAGATATGAACTTCGTGCATCTGAATATAAAGACCCTATAAAGCTTTACTATCCTCGAGATTGGCTTTGAGTCTTTCATGTGCATTTTGGGTAAAAGTAACAATTTGAGCATTATTTCAAAGAAAGACTCGATAAAATTAACATATCTATGAAGATAGAAACTCATTGCATTTGGACAGAAAGACCCTATCCGGCTTTACTATCTTCGAAATTGATATTGAGTCTTTCGTACCCACATTATGTAAAGTGTGAATGTCTCTTTTTTTTAGCAAAGTGAGGCTCAATAACTAGTTCTATAATAACTTTTCATTACTATATAATATAAATATAAATAATACCAAGAGAATGAAATACAAGTGCACTCACTTTAAACAAAAGCTAAATTAATTTAGACATATCTAATTGTTATCTACACTACATAAAATAAAAATACCAAAGTAAGGGAAATTGGATAAATATTACAAACAGTAGAATCGAAAAATAGAGTAAACATATCAATGACAAGTATAATCATCTAACTATATATAAATCATTGGCAAAAAAAAAACTATATATATAAATCTTTGGCCAAGAACTATATAAATAAATCAGTTATGACAATTCCACATCAAACAAAAAAACACATCTTGTAATATATTTTAAAATAATACAATGACTGATAAATAAAATTGAATATTAGCTAGGAGGGGACACATAAAATTGACAGACGCATTTGTGATTTACCAAGCAATAAATAATAATAATTCAGTTTATGGTTATAAAAATTGATTGATTATCTTCATATGGACAAATAACGAATATAAAGTATAGACTACTAGTGTTTGATCACGTAGAGATTAACTTTCAGATGATTGGAGATTATTACTGATGGTAAGCCTTTTAGTAAGTCTTAAATTACGAGCTTAATATTAACTAATCATTTTTTATATTGGGCACTTCATATTTCTTCCTCTAATCTAATCTAATAGTATATATATAATAATAATAATAATAATAATTGAAGTATAGGGTCAAGAAAGTATATGCGTGTGTATATCCTCTTGGTGACCTTTTATCTAAATGAGACCTTTCAAGATTGGTTGGTTTAACGACCCGTTTCATTCAGTTTACTAATACAATGTATTAACAAACTATCCGTTAATATATTATAATAATTTAATAATAGATATAATATTTGGATAGAACATATACAAAACAAATACATATACTATTATATGGACAATAACATTATTTGGAAGTCGCTAGAGTTCGATCGGCAAAGTTTGGTCAGGGTTAGTTCGAAATTAAATGGAATAATCCATTTGGAGGCCTCGATAAACGCTAAAAACAATTACATTAATATATATTTATATATATTAATTTATACTAACGTGAATGACATGTCAATATAATACATAATTGAATATTTGTTATAATTATCAAATAATGAATCCAAATATATGTAAAAGTAAAATTCTATATGTACTTGACAATTATGATGTTAAGTTTAATGTTATCATATTATATGTATAATAACAGTTATCGTTCAAAATCAGGAAAGTTATTATTTTATTGAAAACGGCAGTCGTTTTCCCAAATCGTGTACTCGACCTCAGCTTAATAATAATTGAAGACGTCTGATTTGAATAAAGTATATATAAGCTGCAAATCCTCATGTCTAAATAAAGTATATCCAACTATAAACCCCACATAAGATTAGAGATGACATTTACTTATATTTTAAATAATTATTATTTTTGTTTATCTTTTGTCAGTTTTAATAAATTTAAAAGTGATAATCATAAATAATTTTATATTTTAAAGTCTTAATTAGTTCCTGAAAGACCAAAACATCTTATTACAAGGGATGAATGCTAAATTGCATAATATACATTCTTTTTAAGTTTCATGCGAGTATGTGTCATCCACAATAATTTTACTTAATTTTTTTTTTAAATTATCAAGTAGACATTTATGTATACTTTAAGTAATATGTAAAGTTAAGACACAAATAAATAATATTTGATGTGCAATCGTATTACTTAAATATATTCATTAAATATATTTTATTATTAAAATTTCCAACAACTACCAATAAGATATTAGTATTAATTATAAAATTGTTTTATAATTAAAAATTAGTTGCTTAGTGCATTCCTTGAATTTAAAATTAAGTAAGATTAAGTGGGTTTCACTTTTAAAATATGTTAAGTAAAACTATTGTAGCACATTTTTGTATTATTTTATATAAAAATACGTTAAATCCACAATTAAATAATACTATTTAATAAATTGTGCTCTTATACTATAATTTTTTTTTTTCGAACCCACAATATACATAGTTAACGTAATAATACTTTTCTTAGGAAACGACTTCCAAAAGTCTCAAAACGCACAGCTGTTCTCACGCGGCTGCTCACTTCTGGGCCTCTGGCACGCCAGCACACTTTCAGGACAAGGCCCCCACAACGGTGAATTTCCTTCATTAAATATATTCCATTTCTTCCTAATTTTTTATTAATCACACTTTTTCTCTCCCCTATAAATACACCCCTTCACCCTATTTCAAAACCTTCTTTTCTTCGCCCTCTCATTCGCTTCTATTGCGCAGCTACGTCAGCTAAGCTCCTATCTCTTTCTTTTCCATTTCGTCATCTTTCAAGCTCTAGGGTTTCGTTGACTTCGCCTGTAGATCGATTCTAGGTCTCTTTTCCGTTCAATTCCGGCACCGATCGGTCTGATTTCCGATTCAGCGCCTGCAAATCTAAGGAATTTGTTGGAGCCAGATGAATCTAGGGTTTTTCATGAGGAAGCCTTGGTTATAGCCTTAATGAATATTGCTCTGTTGATGCGTCGTGTCCGAATCCTTCACTCATTCTCCGTTGTATTCCTCTACTGGTTCTACGTCTTCTCATGAAGTTGTAATCGTTTCCGAAAACTCAAATCCAGATTAGTTTTCTTAATTCATCGGTGATTGAGACCTTCTGCTTTCCGATCTGTTGGATTTCCGAACAATGTCGTCGCCTCAGCGCCCAGCAAGCTCCGGCTCTGATTACGAGAGGAAGAGGAAGAGAATGGAGTCCAATCGGGAATCTGCTAGGCGGTCGAGGATGCGCAAACAGAAGCAGGTGAAGGACTCGATCGACCAAGTGAACGAATTACAGAGCTCGAATCAGGAACTGTTGGCAAGAATCAATGCCACCACGCAGAAATTCGTTGAGGTTGAGTCCAGCAACAATGTCCTCAGAGCTCAGGTTATGGAGCTGACCGATCGACTCAGATCGCTCAATTCAGTTCTTCAGATCGTGGAAGAGGTTAGTGGCCTCACACTCGATATTCCCGAGATACAGCCATGGCAGATGAATCATTATCCAATACAGCCCGTTATGGCATCTGCTGACATGTTCTACAGTTGATGATGATCATGGAAATGATGAAGATTCCAGTCCATTCCCAACTGATTTGTTTGTCTATCTATCACTATCAGATGTGTGCTATGTGTTCATGTTTCTATGTCTAGATTACCAAACTAATTATCAGTGGCTTTGGTTAAATCTATGTAGTGGCTAAAATGGCTAGACTTTGTTAGTTTGGTGTTTATGTCAGATGATGTAAGAATTAAGATGCTTTGGGTTCATGGATTGTGTTGTATCTCCAATTTTCTTTTGTAATTAGAGATGATGATGTTGTTCTTATAATATGGTTTTGGGGTTTCTTGCATAAATTAGGCACTTGAAGGGACAATTAGTATCACATTTACTATTTTTAATTTATTCAATCAAATCAATATTTAAAAAAATAAAATAAAATAACGTTTTAGAAAAAAACAGAAAATTTACAGACATTTATTCATTGACAGGAAACATTTATTGGATTGGATAAGTATAAACATTAAACCTATCTAAAAATTAGTCGGCTTGAAGATTATAAGTATAGTAGTTTAAAATTAGGCACGTGCTAAAGTATAGGATAATCCCTGAGAAAATATTATAGCCGTCAGAAGGTTTTCTCACGTGCTAAAAATGAGTAACTAATGATGTCGTGACGCCATGCATGACGTTAGGTTTGGTGGTCCATTTTTTTTTCATAAATAAAATTAGTCCACTGACTAACAAAAATCTGCAAACCACACCCCAACTTTTCTAGACTGCATTTGGTCCGAGGAATCATTTAGTCCCTGGTCTTTTGGCATGTTTAAAATATCCTCTTAAGTTAATAGTACACTCAATATTAATTCTTTTGTTTTTAGTAAAGCATCACTCAATATTAATTCTAAGGCTCAATAATTTATATTGTGTGGCCAATTCATTAAAACAGCAAAAAAAACCAATATCTTACTAAAATTTAGATAAGTTGGAACTTTCACCTCTTTGTGGTATTACTATTCTAGTGAAATATTTCATGCTAATAATATGGGGTTAATTATTAAATGGCTAACTCATGTTCAACAATTGGACAAATTAGTACGTGTACTTAATAATATTTATGTTAATATATCCGTCTAACTTTGGACAAAATGAGTTATATGTTTTACATGCGATGAACAAAAATGTGATAAATTGCTAGCTAATACTTGGAATGAACCAATTGTTAGCTGACGTTCGTCTAGTTGAACAAATTAATTGTTATTTATATTTAACTGGCCAAAGTAAAACGTGTTAAAATACAAAAAATTTCTTTCCCACCTTCATTCACACATTCGAGATAATAAATTAATTGGTTAATGCGTACATATTATTCTTAAGGGAATATCAGAATACTCAATTTCATTTGTTGATGCTATATTTAAAAATGTCAAAATATAAATTGCAAATACAGAGATATATTAATCTCTTCGACTATACACAATCGTTGTTAATGACTAAACTACTAAATGTACTCTCAAGTTGAAACTTATGAGTCAGATGATTAATACGCGATTCTTAACAATATTAAATAAAAAATATATCAAGAAATTGTAAATCATCCTTTGTTTTGTTTAACCAACCGATAATATAGTATAGCTTCTAAGTGAGGCGCTGTATATCAATCTAAGTACAGTATATCCAACGTACAACATTCAATACAACGTAAAAGCTAACGGTCTATCATGCGCCATGCAATAAACATGTTTCATTACAATCTTACAACAACATTAATAACACAAAAATATATTTTTGTTTAAGAAAAGAAAGCATTACATGCAGATTGGATAATTAATTAACCTTCTTAATTATCGTAAGTACGGCACTCGTCGGTCTCGGGGTTGTCCTTGCAGTACGTCTCGAGCGGGTCGGAGTTCTGCTTCTTCTTGTCCCTAGCGTGGCTCGCCGCCGCGCTCAGCTCCTCCACCTCGTCCCACGCCGCCACGCACTCCCCGCTGACCGGGTCTCCGGCGCAAGCTTCCTCCGCCTGCTTAATACTGTCCACCACCTTGTCCTCGATGCTGTCCGGCGCCGCCGCCACCGGCCGCATGCGGAGCGGCTGGACGGTCCTCCTCTGCGCCCCAAAAGCGACGGCGGCGACCTGAGGGGGCTTTGCGTGGCTGAGCGCCGCCGACCTGGTGGTGGCGATGGGGGTTGAGAGGGTGAAGGCGGTGAGGCTCGCCATTGATGATATCTGCTCGGTGAAGGATCTGTGTTGTTGTTGAGTGGGAGAGAGAGATAATGGAGTTGTGAAGAAATGGTTTATTGGAAGCTTTGATGATTGATGGACACATATTTCTTATCTGCTAGGAACCGATCAGAGTCTCACACGTCAGGGTCAGGTAAGGAAAAATATCTTGTAATAAAACTCAAATTCGGTTCAAAAAATTCGAGTCGAACCGAGATTGAATCGAATCGAACTTTCTGTTATTCCGAATCGAGCTCGTGCTTAATAATATTCGGCTCGAGTTACTCGTGAGCCTAAAGAGTTTCGAGTTTCAGTTTATAAGTTGAATTTGATTCTTATTATTATTCTTATTTAATAATAATTAATTATTATATAAGTCAATCGAGTTTGAGTTTAGTCGAGCTTGAACTTTTTAGTTATGAAAAATGTTAATTTATTGTGATATATAATGACTAACGAGTCGAGCTCGATTATGTCGAGCTTGAATTCAAGTCGAATTTTAAAATTAAAGCTCGATCGAGTTCGACCTTGGCTAATATTAATTGCGTCGAGTCGAGCTTGACAAATACTTAGCTCGACTCGGCTCGTTTACACTCCTAAAGAATTGTATAAGTGCTGAAAATTGCACCAATGTATGTCCTCAACTTTGGGATGAAGCAAATTCTTGACCTAATCTTTAGGGTGGAGGATTTTTTTTAATGAAAATAAATGGGTTAGTCATGACTATAAACTTATCACGAAACGTAACGTTCAAACTTTTTTATTCACATTTTTTGAATTTTTCCGACCAAACTTAGTGAACACTCAGTACATGCATTGACCTTGTTAATGTAGCTCCACTAGTAGCTTAGTATAATCAAAAAGCTCGTATATTAAACACAATTCTATTTACCTTATCATATGTATGACGCGTATGTGAGTTAGCCAGATCTGAAATAATCATTGGATATTCTAGACTAAAAACCAATTGATGTAATCTTTATATTTATGGGCCAAAAAAAATGTAATCTTTTTATCTTTAGAGATAAATATTTAACACTAACTTGGACCGAACCTATTGACTACCCCACAAGTGCACAAAAGCCTCAAGCCCTTAACATAAATGAGGCTGGGCCTTTCATTATTGTTTACACACTGTTCCTCTTAAGCTCTTCATTGGATTAACTGTCAGAGATAAAATATTGCATATGAATATTTGTAATTTACTAAGCCCAAATAGATTTTAACAGTAAACATTCAGTTATAATAATAGCTAAAGTGTTGAATTGCAATTCAAAATTACATTTACGTGTAATTACTTGTGTTGGCATATGAGGATTTACGAGCTGCACTCCCGATTGGCTGCTTCTGCAGATTTATCGTATACCATCATGCAGCTAAACATAACCCACTAGCAATGGATGGATATATTTATTTTTATTTATTACTAAAAATATCTAGATAGCTGATGGCACACTGAAAAAGTATAGAAAAAGAAAATGATGCCATAAGAAGAATATTAATCGGATAGTATACGACGATGATGCGGCCTTCTACCAAAGTCTACCATCGTCTCTCTCTCCTCTCCCTCTTCCCCCTCTCTCCTCCGTCTTCACGATTCGCCTCCGCGCCGGCCGGCCGGCAGAGAACTCATTCCCTCGGCCGTGTTGCAATTACTAGGTCAATCGCCATGAAAGCCTCCAGGTTCCATCATCTAGTCCCTATCACCTCCGCAATCGCAGCTGAAAATGGTGGTGCTCGTTCTACTAACGGCTCTGCAGTCTCTGCTGCCAGTGGCTCAACTGTGGATGAAGGTAACGAAAACTCCTGCAGTTATTTATGATTTGTATGCTGAAAGCTAGCTAGTTGCTTTTTCAACTTGGTTGTTCGTGAATCCCAAGCTAAAGATTGGATGAGATTGTAACTTCATTTAGCTGGATTCAGAGATTTGATAATCAACCTGGTTTAGTGTTATATTCAATCAAGTTCTCTGGAACATCATTCAAAGTGATTAAGATTGTTAATATATATCGACTGGCGCGCTTATTCGTAGTGGTTCGGTTTCTTTTTTAGCACAAGTACGTTGAGTTTGAGGTCAGAACATAATGGTACGATCATTATGCGCATGAACAGCTGAGCCTGGATTAATTAGTCTTATTATAACTGATTATATTAGTTTTTAAGGAAATAGATTATAATTGCTCTTATTTCTTATAACATATTGGTGTTGCTTCATGTATCAGATGTTGGGGGAGGGTATCGTCTTCCTCCACCAGAAATTAAAGACATAGTCGATGCTCCACCCCTTCCTGCATTGACATTCTCCCCACATAGGGACAAAATTTTGTTCCTTAAACGGAGATCTCTGCCTCCTTTGGCTGAGCTTGCTAGACCAGAGGAAAAACTGGCTGGTTTACGCATTGATGGACAGTGCAACACAAGAAGTAGAATGTCATTTTACACTGGAATAGGGATCCATCAGTTACTGCCAGATGGTACACTCGGGCCAGAGAAGGAGGTACATGGGTTTCCTGATGGGGCAAAGATAAACTTTGTCACCTGGTCTCAAGACGGTAAACATTTGGCCTTCAGTATCCGAGTGGAGAAGGAGGATACCAGTAGTAGTAAGCTTAGTGTGTGGATTGCAGATGTTGAAACAGGAAAGTCTAGGCCTTTGTTCCAGTCAGCTGATATCTATCTAAATGCAGTTTTTGACAATTTTGTGTGGTTGGATAACTCCACATTAGTTGTTTGTACCATTCCATTAGGCCGTGGGGATCCACCCAAGAAGCCTTTGGTCCCTTCTGGTCCTAAAATTCAATCGAATGAGCAGAAAACTGTTATTCAGGTCAGAACATTTCAAGATCTACTCAAGGATGAGTATGATGAAGACTTGTTTGATTATTACGCCACATCCCAGCTTGTTTTGGCTTCTCTTGATGGACAAATGAAAGAAATAGGTCCACCTGCTCTTTACACATCGGTGGATCCCTCTCCAGATGGGAAGTACCTTATGATTAACTCAATTCATAGGCCATATTCTTTCATTGTCAACTGTGGAAGATTTCCAAAGAAGGTTGATTTGTGGACAGCTGATGGTAAATTTGTTAGAGAGCTCTGTGACCTACCCCTTGCAGAGGACATTCCCATTGCATTCAATAGTGTGCGGAAAGGAATGCGTTCTATCAACTGGAGAGCAGACAAGCCTTCATCTCTTTACTGGTAAGTTTGTAAGAATAGATATTTCCATCTAATCTTTTAATTTTTTTCTGTGATATTTGAGATCCGTTTCCAAGATCAATAGGAACAGATATAAAGGTATTTGCCTCGAGTTAGTGACTCCAGTTACCCGCATGATACCACATGCTGTACCAAGGCCTTTTCTCTTCGTCAATTATACCTGTTCGCCTATTCGGTTACGTACTTACGTGCATCAAAATTAAAATCTCTGCGAGAGTTGCTGGTCTCGAAGTCAAGCCTTATGGTGTACCAAGGAAGGGTTCGTTTGATTAAAAACCATGGAAAATGCATGACAATGGCTCTATTGAGACTCTTCAAGCCTTTTCAGTTATTCTTCACAAACTACTTGGGATCAGTTTCATCTTGTCAGCAGATGTTCTCTGAGTTTCTGTATTCTACTTAACTTGGAAATGGTGGTTGATGTACTGCAAATATATTTTATGTCATAGATAAAAGTTGATGTTCAAATATCACGGCATTACATATGGTAGTTCTTAGTGCAACTTGATTTGTGAAGCATGTGCTACTATATTCCTGATTCGTGTAGATTCTAATTTAATCGTTGTGTTTAGGGTGGAGACACAAGATGGAGGTGATGCTAAAGTTGAAGTTTCTCCTCGTGATATAATTTACGCACAGCCTGCTGAGCCACTTCAAGGTGAAGAGCCAGAAATATTGCATAAACTTGATCTCCGCTATGGGTATGCCTTTGAGCCTGTCATTTTTATTTTGATAATGGATTCCTTTTTGGTTTTAAAATGGTATATGTCTGCACTGTTGCAGAGAAGTTTCATATATTTGAAACTTCTATTATTATTTCCCTAAATGCTTACTAACTAGTCATCTCTTGCCATAACTTACATCTTGCATTTACTGATAACTGGTCTTAATTGTTTTTTTTTATTGCAGAGGAATTTCATGGTGTGATGATTCATTGGCTTTGGTTTATGAGTCTTGGTACAAGACTCGGAAAATTAAAACCTGGGTGATATCACCTGGCTCCAAGGATGTCAGTCCACGGATACTATTTGACAGGTCTTCAGAAGATGTGTACTCTGATCCTGGATCTCCTATGGTTCGCAGAACTTCCACGGGTAATTATGTTATTGCAAAAATAAGAAAAGAAGATGATGAAGGCACTTACTTCTTATTGAATGGAAGCGGCGCTACTCCTGAAGGGAATATTCCATTTCTAGATTTATTTGAAATGTAAGTACTCTTTACATTGAATGCTCTTGTCATTTTTCTGCAGCGGCTTACTTCTGTAAGAATCATTATGCAATCGAGCATGTTTTCCTAACTCAAATTATTTCAGAAATACAGGGAAGAAGGAGCGAATATGGCAGAGTGACAAAGAAAAGTACTATGAGGATGTAGTAGCTTTAATGTCTGATCAGGAAGATGCAGATCTTTCTCTTAATCAATTAAAAGTCTTAACTTCCAAAGAGTCTAAAACAGAGAATACCCAGTATTTTCTATTGGAATGGCCAGACAAGAAAGCATATCAAATCACAGCCTTTCCCCATCCCTACCCTCAGCTAGCTAATTTACAGAAGGAGATGATTAGATATCAAAGGAAAGATGGGGTTCAACTTACGGCCACACTCTATCTGCCACCAAACTATGATCCAGTAAAAGATGGTCCGCTTCCTTGTTTAGTGTGGTCATACCCTGGAGAGTTCAAGAGCAAAGAAGCTGCAGGACAAGTTCGTGGTTCTCCTAATACATTTGCTGGAATAGGCCCGACTTCACCTCTCCTTTGGCTGGCAAGAAGGCATGTTTTTTTGACTGTCTCAATCCTCGCTTTTTCTATCGATAATTCCACGCATTATGTTGCAATTGCTTCAAAGAGATCTTGACACATTAACATTATTTCCTGTTTCCAATTTTTGCAGGTTTGCTATTTTATCAGGACCAACCATTCCAATCATCGGTGAGGGCAACGAAGAGGCAAATGATAGGTGATTTATTCTTTTAATGATATTAGTGAGAGTGAAAGTTATAAGAAAGCTGTTAAAAAAATTAAACGATCTGGATATCAAAAATAAGAAAAATACTTTACTAGTTCATAAGCTAACTAATCAAGGAGAGGCACATGATGGCATTGTATTTACTCTGCTCGTGACCTGTCTTGATTGTATCATCTGATGGTTAAGACCATTTATATTCTTGGTAGAACTCATAGTGGAAATAAATGACCTCTTTTTCAGCTGTAGGATGCTTAATGAATTACCTTGTCGCTTTTCAGTTATGTGGAGCAGTTGGTTGGTAGTGCTGAGGCAGCTGTAGAGGAAGTAATTAAACGTGGGGTAAGCATTTAAGTACTTACATAAATATCTGCACATATGTACATACCTTCCACTAGGAAATAGTTTTCAAAATCTGATACTTAATGGCACATTGTCCTTGTACAGGTTGCTGACCCTAAGAGAATTGCAGTTGGTGGGCACTCTTATGGGGCATTCATGACTGCAAACCTTCTTGCCCATGCCCCACACCTTTTCTCATGTGGAATTGCTCGATCTGGAGCTTACAACCGAACACTTACGCCTTTTGGTTTTCAGGTAATAGACAGTAAAAGTTAGAAAATTAAGCAGTTTTATTTTTCGTTTAAGGGAATTAAAATGCATCTCTCGACGACTTTTTTCTTCTGCTTCTTTGGTAGTCTAGATAAAACAGTTGATCATTGCTGCTTTTTTCTTTTAACATCATGCAGAATGAGGAGAGAACTCTATGGGAGGCTACCAAGACTTATATAGAGATGAGTCCATTCTTGTCAGCCAATAAAATCAAGAAGCCGATCTTGCTTATTCATGGAGAAGAAGATAACAATGCAGGGACACTGACTATGCAGGTAAAATGTTATTGACCATAGCATTTTTCAGTTCTTTCTATTCTTCTGCTCATTTTTTTTAACGGTTAATGACAATTTAGTATCAAGTTTAACCTAAATTGGGATGGTGCATCTGCAGTCAGATCGATTCTTCAATGCTCTGAAAGGCCACGGGGCTCTTTCCCGCCTCGTGGTTCTTCCATTCGAGAGTCATGGCTACGCTGCACAAGAGAGCATCATGCATGTCCTGTGGGAAACTGATAGATGGTTACAGAAACACTGCGTGTCTAACACGGAAAAAGATTCCACTGCTTCACCCGACGATAATATTTCACAAAACGAAAGTTCGGGCTCTGAAAACAAAGTAGCTGCTGCTGCTTCTGCTTCAGGTGGTGGCGGCGACCCAGAGAGAGCAGCAGATTCTGAGCACAGCACACGCAACTGCATACCGTGGTCATCTTTATGGTAATAACATCTGCATCCAAAACACTGAAATCGCCATTATTTTTCAACTAATTTGTTCTTGTTACGTACTTTTATCTTAGATCTTCTCCATATGATATGACATTTGAAAATAGTACATTGATTCTTCATTGGATTAAATCTGTTTTGGTTTTTTTCTTGTAGATTTTTAAGGGCGATCTCATTTCAAGTAAAGATTGGACATGAACAGTTGCCCTATTCTTCAACTACCCATCGCTTTGATCGGTATCGGGATCGAATCCGAGCTATGTGAATGTATATGATTTTGTTGCCACTTAATTTGGTGACTACAACAACATTGAAGTTGCACCTCCTGTTTCAAAGAACATGACATCGTTGTTTCTTTGTTTGGTAGAAGACATCGTTGTGGAGGTGTTGGGGAGATGGATGGATATTTAATCATAATAAATAAAGTATCAACGTCATGATGTTGAATCTGTGTGATCTCACCAACAGGCTGGCTTCTGGCGAAGCTCAGCTGATCTTCTCTGACTTCATGTATATTATTTGACTAATTTGGTCAAAGTTGGGCAATTTTTCAATAATTTGTTTGGCCTTAATTTTTCAATAATTAGAAAATATAAACTTAAATTATATTTGTTTTTAACTATCACATTAGACTTTTTAATTATTAATATAATTAAGGGTTAGTAACCAAATTGCTACAACTTTGATTCGGTTACAAATCGATATCTGAACTTCAATGTTTTAAAATCGTCTACCAAATTATCAGTTTTCAAGTAAATTGTACATTTGTTTTAATTTCTGTCAAACTAGATAGAAATGAGCATATTTTGGCAATGTGATGTTATTTTATATTTACTCAAGATAAATTTAACATTAATTGAAATGATTGCATTGAAATACATTCAATTAGACGGTTAATTTTTCTTCCAATCTCAAAGACGTCTTTCAATTCTCTAACTAAAACTATATCGGTACAATCTTTTCAATTTATATTTGAATCAATATTGAATACGCATGAAAATACCAAAATATGGATGGAAGAATCAGAATATTATTTATTTCCCGTCCAATTAGACGGGAACTAAAACAGACAATTTAGAAAAATTAAGTTTCGAATAACAATTAAGTAAAAAAAAAAAATTAGTAATTTGGTTATTAACTCTAATTAATTAGTATATTAGTTTTTTTATCATGGCCAAAAAAATTATTATTTGTTTCTTTTATACAAAATATGTATAAGACAAAAAGTAGCACAACAGCCATGACATTAGTATATTCGCCTCCAACTAAAATAATAAGTCCCCAAAAACAAAAAAAAGAATGGATTCTAATACTAATAAACTAGTGGCCAAAAATATTCTAATAAATTAAGAAGTTAATTAATAGAGTTACTTAAAAAAAACCAAACAGTGTCCTTTTTAATAAAAAATCAACTGCCTTAGTTTTATTATGCTTTAAAATTTGATAGGGATGATAATTTGTTCTAAAATAAAAAACTTCAGCTAAAATTGAGTGTCCATTTTGCCTAACAATTTTTTTTTAAATTTAAAATTTGGCTAACAATTTAATAGTTGATACTTTTTTTTTTTGGCTGAAATTTTAATAGTTGATACTTAATACAATAAAGAATAATTTTCCTACATTTTCCCAACTCTCCCTCCAATAAAAGGCTCCTCCTCTCTAAACGAATCGTTCTCTCACTCTCTTGCCATGGCGATTTCACTCTGCTCCGTCAAGTCTCTCCTCCTCTTCTTCGTTCTCTCCGCCGTTCCGATTGCCTATCTGATCTCCGTCGAGATCGCGCCTCCGGCCACCCACGTCTTCCACTACCACAGCTCCGGCTTCCTCCGGGAGTGCGCCAAGTGGGATGAATCCAACCGCCGCTTCCTCGTCTCCTTCCTCGAGGGCGGAATCGCCGCCGTCGGAGTTCCCGGAGACTACGCGCCGGGAGCCGTCCTCGAGGAGGTGATCGTAGTCAAGGACGGCGACTTGGCCGGAAACGCTTCCCTCGGCCTCGCCATTGATCTCCCCAGAAACCGCCTCCTCGTGGCAGTCGCCGACGTGCTCGGCAACCGGTACTCTGCGCTGGCGGCCTACGATTTGTCCACGTGGGAGAGGCTATTTCTCACCAAACTCAGCGGCCCCAGTAAGTCAAACAACACGTCGTATTATATTGCATTGCACTAATTACGTATTATTATTATTAATATTATTATGGGTTCTTGCGTGATTGCCTGATTGTTAACATATAATAATAATAACATAATTACTAAAATGTCATTAATAATGGGCACCCATTTTTTGGATACATTTTTATGTTTATTTTATTTAATAAATACCCACTTTTGTTTATAAAAAGTTTCCACACTTGCATTCTCATGATTTGATTTTGCATATTCTGATACTATTAAGAATAACTAATAATAATATCCATATGTTTGGAAATTAATTCCAAAAATTGGATTTGATTGAAACTTTTAAAAAAATAAGATTTAATTGAAACATTGTTTTAAAAGTATTAATCTACTTCTGCTAATGTTAACCAAATTTGTTAGTTTTGGACATAAAATTGCTTTGGCAAAAAAATGGACATAAAATTGCCAAAATAGGAAATAATGCAAAACAAAAATGGTAAGAAAATATTTATTTATAAGAGGGGCTTCACTTTAGGACAGACACTGAGTTTGGGACACCTTTTAACATTGTGCAATTTTAGTCCCATAAAATGTATTTATGTTCAATTTTGTCCTAACTGTCCAAATAATTTTATTAGAGTATGATCTCATGTTAGAGGGTCCACAAAGATGGTCCATAACAACAATAAATTATTCAATACCACAGTTCCAACACGTGAAGCTTATGTGTTGCATCTTCAACTAATTATCAGAAAAAAGCTGTTTATATGTCAGATAATATCTGACACGTATCAACTATTAATTGGTTGAAAATACAACACATAGCTCCACGTGTTGGAGCGGCGGTATTGAATAATTTCTCCCGTAATAACGGCTCACGAATTCATCACCCGCAGGCAACGAGAAAACCTTTGCTGACGACGTGGCGATCGACGCAGAAGGCAACGCTTACGTCACCGACGCAAAAGCCAGCAAGATTTGGAAAGTCGGGCCGAACGGAGAGTTCCTAACCACCATAACGAACCCTCTCTTCACCCCAAAGGAGTGGTACAAGACCTTAGTCGGCCTCAACGGGATCGTCTACCACCCCGACGGCTACTTGGTCGCTATCCACACTTTCAGCGGCGACCTCTTCAAGATCGATTTAGCCAACGGAGGGGCGGAAGTGAGCTTGATCGAGGTGGCCGGAGGCCCGTTGAGGTTCGGTGATGGGCTTGAGCTTGTGGGCCCGACAAAGATCGCCGTGGCCGGGAACCCTTCTGGGCGGCTCGTGGAGAGCTCCGATGGGTGGAAGACGGCCTCCGTGGTGGGCAAGTTTAAAGGGCCGGCCCACCGGCTGGCGACGGCGGCCACCGTGAAGGACGGCAAGGTTTATTTGAGTCACTTGGTTGGAATGGGGTATCCGAAGAAGAAACATGCCCTTGTCGAGGCGGTTTTTTCTTAGTGTAGATGTAATGTTCCGACCAGTGTGTTGTCTGTCGTGTGTGGTTTTACTTTTTTGGATTATGTTTATGTTGTGTACTGCCTTTTTCACTTTTATGTATTTTAGGGTTGAGATTCTTCTGTTTCAGCTTCTTTGTTAGGAATCAAACTGATACTATACGTTAAATAAATTCTCGAATATATAAGACCAAGTGTTAATTATCAAATTTGCTTATTTTCTCTGACTTTCCGTCTTTTTTGAACGTAATTATCTAAATAGTGAACACATAATGAAGAAAATAACTGACAATTTATTCATCTGGCAAAAGATTCAGCTAGCAATTTGGTCAACTGTTCAAATATCAACATTTTTTTTCATCAAGTGCCGGGTATCAAGTACTGGGTACGTGACCTATTTCGTATTTTGTCTAAATTAGTCAAAAATCATAACAAAGCTAGAAATTAGTATATATATATATATGAAACTTGAGCTAACAAAATGTTTAAACTATGTAATATATTACTACACTTCATACCTAAATTAGAGATTTCGAGCTCAAAGTTCATCAGTACCAATGTAAATGAAAAAATATTCATGATCAACACCTTACCCTTTACAGGTGACGTGATATGAATGTTAGTTATTTTAAGTGTGGAATGAACAAATTACGGGTGTTGCTCACTCAATAGGCTCCCACACATCATGTGAATATTTTTAAAATAAAACAAAACTTCATCATAACTGCATACTATCAGCCAACACAATGAAACAACTAAATGAATGACATAAATGCAGTATGTGTATAGGGCCATAAGCATACTACCTTTTATTGCTCAACGCTCTCAGTGTAGCAAAATGCAGACATTATTATTCATATCAGATAGTGTCTTAATTGTTGTATCATGTTGTTCCAATAATACAACACTATATATATATATATATATATATATGCAGCTAAGGCAAGGCAGATGGTTTCCCAATGAAAAACATGTAATTATGTAGTATGGGATTATTAAGTAATATAACCTGTCTGTTCATAAGTATGAGGCTCAATGAGATTGGTGTTTCTTAGCTCGACCTTGCGGGTTTGACACGTCATCTCTCTTCGAACCCTCGGGTCTGCGGGCCCATGCAGGTGCCTGATCCGGTCCGTAACGGTAATCGTAGAAAAGCTCTTCACTTGCTTCAATGTGCTCCTTTGCGAATATCCCTACCCGATGATCTCCCGCCACAAGCATTACCTGACATAACCGACACAATTATAATAGTTGCCCGAAAAAGATTAGACGAGCCACGAAGTGATGATAAAACTGAGACATGGGGTGCCGATAATGGTCAGACATAAGTGCAAGATACGAAAAGCTTGCCGGATTAACCCCAAGAGCAACCAAATATTGTAGTTCAGAGATCAATGACTATTATCTTCTAATAAATGATGCACCATTGCTTATAGTTGACAATTACCTTAGCATAGCAGTTCGGGTTTGATGAGTGGTTCGCAAACTTGAGCTTGTCTCCTTTGCGATAAGCATCAAGCACATACTGCATAGAGAAGAGCTGTTAAGGCGGCTGCTATGCGCATATGCTTTTGCAGTGTGTCTCGAATGAGAGAAAGAGAAGGAATCCCACTTGCCTGATCATTTAAATCAAACAGAAATGACGAATTAGCACGATCGTAGATTTTACCACGCTTATCAGCTTCTCTGTGAGATATCAATTCACCAGTATACTCTCCAAGATATTCATTCTTGTTGACGGGTTTCTGGAAACATTAACCAAGCGATGTTAGTAAACTACATACGATTGGAGAGAGTTGCAGAACAAACCATTACGGTTTCTTTTAGATGTAATAGAATCCGTATAACCTTGAGAAATGCTCCCCATCCAGCCACATCAGACTTAGACAAAAGGATCTGGGAAGAAAAGAAATATGTATATAAGAAATGATGAGCTCTTCAAGTTTTTGATCAAGAAACCGAGTAAAAACCGACAACTGAACTGACCCTCTGTTGTTGTCTCAGTAGGAGCCTCATGTTCCCACACTGCCCATCTCCTCTTCGGGGAGGCTCGCCTAACGAACCATCCCCACAACTGTGATGCATCAATCAAACAAGAAAAAATTGTAAATAATCTCGTTAATTGGGATCATCAGACATGAAATCGCAAGCATTAAAGAGTCGACTTTTTACCTGACCCAGCAGTTCCGACAAACATCAGGGTCACACTCACGCCCAGCAGCAAAGCATGGACATTGGCGACTTCTGCATTGACTCTTTGCGCAGTGACACCCCCTGAATCTATTCTTACAGCTCTTTGAGCACCTGAGGAACCAAGCAAGAACCTTAAAAACCAAGGGAACAAAGAAAGAAGGAAATGAATATGCTATAGCCAGATACATCATAAATTGTTCCACCACAACCTTCTGGAACTTTGTGACACTTGTTAAGTTTTTGCCTGGCATCAAACTGTAATGCTCAATATAAATAAGAGAGAAACAAAAAACAAAAATTGTCGCTCACCCACAATACTTTTCACAGCAAGTACCGTTTTCTAGACACGGGCATTCTTTTCCACACATGGTTTTGCACCCACAAGGTAAGTACTGCTTACAGGATCGGTGTTTTCCATCTGCTATTCGTTTCCACATTGAAGGGTGCCCTGCAGACTTCCAGGAGTATTTGAGCTTCCTTGTTCTCCCTCTTTTACGGATAAACCGAGATCTTGTTGGCATCTCTAGTTCCTAATACAACGTAGTAATCTATTAGAGACAGCACTAGTAATTTCAGAGAGTCCAAGTATAACAAAATTACTACATTTCCAAGCAGATCCATCATATAGCTAAATTTAAAAAGAGAATTAGCATCTGGAAGAACACGATTAAGTTACTTCTCAAGTGTTGATTAACCAGAACCCGTCCAAGTTCTGACAGCTTTAAGTCATGTGATGAATACAGTGTAACAATTATAGAGCACGTGATAGCCTTACCAGAGCTATGTCCACTATGCTATACATCAATAGCTCCTGGACTTGTGAAATATCACAAGTTCATTCAGACAATTGAAAGTTCCTCTCTTCTTTGAACTGAAGAAACGGTTGGCATAGACTATGAAGAAAATACTTCAAGAATAAATTGATTGCAAGTCTTCAGTTCTACTATAATTTTACATAGTCAGCAAAGTGATGCAGCAAACTTACAGTATAGTCCATATAAGCATCAGTGTTTTCATCATATATCATATTTGATGCAGTAATTGATCTATGAGGAGCCCAAGATCCACCATTATGCATGTAACTGGACACTTCTACACATGTTTTCAAGCCAGAAAGCATGTTTCTTGATATAAGGCAGCTGCAAAAGCAATTCTTTTCTTCAGCATCAAAATAAAAAAATAGTCTCTGCATCTACCTAACGTTTTACAATAGGCATTCACCCCAAAAAGGACGTTATACATGGCAAACTATCAATCTGCCACTCATCCATTTGGATGAATTAGCAAGGTATAAAGTACATTCGCATTACAGTCTATTCTCCATACAAACTGCCACGACAGAGCACGGTCCAGAAATTGGATAAGTACATAAAACCTCACCATTCTCATTATTCATGGGACTGAAGACTTGCACTAGAGCAACAAGCCTACTCTTTTTTTTAAGTAAGATTAATCTGCTCCAAATATTAAACTTTCTGGTTTCTATCAAGCAAACCAAGGTAAACTCTGGTACAAGAAAAGTACCCAATAAGAGCTCAAGCATGGTCCAACTAACTAATAACTGACAGTTTCACAAGCATGGTCCAACTAACTAATAACTAACTCCTTAAAAATCTCTCAAAGCAAATCAATTATTTATGACTAGGATAGAAAAACTTCTAGACGGTACCTGTTTCGTCCAAATATTTCTATGCCTTTAAGATAAAGTTCTTTCTCAATAGGTCTCCACTCAGAGCTGTTTGGTTTCGCTTGAACTACTTGCGAAAGAGAGGTCCCCTCTACTTCTGCTCCATCTCCCATATTATCATGTCCTCCAGAATTATGGGGCATCTCAATGAGCCCCTGCTTAACTTTATTTTCATCTACTTCACTGGTCTGACCTCCAACTTCTGATGTATGTTTATGGGACCCAAGTACAGGTATATCAGCAGTACGAGAGTCAACTTCAGGACTTTCTGATGACATTAGTTTCTTCTGCTTCTTAGAAGGATAATTGCTGGAACCAGTAGGAACTGCATCTGAATCATCTGATCCCAGATGTTTTTGTACTACATTTTTCATTCCCCCAATATCCTGTTGGTTCAAATTTTGATGGTCATCCTTTGCAGGTAGGCTTGGGGAAATGGGTTTTGTTTCTGCAGAAGTGCGTTTCTGATTGTCAAGGATAACTGTAACTTCAGTAGTTGCCTGTTCTTCAGCATCAGAGATGACTTGTATTGTTTTACTTTTTCTCCTATAGATGGTGCTAATGACAGAACCTTCTGTTGATTTTCTGATGGATTTTAACTGTAATTAATATATTGGCATTGAAGTTAGGACATCGCTTCAGTATTTGCAAAAAAAGGCAAAATATATGGTGTGGTAGATGATAGATAAACACATAATGCCATTAACTAAGTAAGCGCACAAAATAGCTAATTATAAGAGCTGGATGTCTTAATTTCTTTGCGACCTCATATTTGAAAAGATCAAGCACCAGAGAGAGATCGTACGTGTCTGTGACACTGGTCACTACAAGGTTTCCCATCATCAGGTTCAAAGACATATGGCAGCCTTTCACTCTGGCAAGCAGTATATCAACCTTATTAGGATGCATTAACTTACAACATTACTTGTAAATTTAATAAAAGGTGTTTATCTACTCACAGGATTGATAATGCTTTGAGAACAGCCATGGAGACGGCAATCAAAGACCTGTTATAAATTAAAATATACAGTAAAGAGTTATGAGATGAGGAACTGAAAATTAAACTAATTACACTGAACAAGACAGGAAAGGATATAGTGGTATACTTATTGCAGATATAGACATACCAAACAACGACGACAAAAAAGGTTGTCAAATGAATCTAAAGAAGCACCAAGCGTCTTCTCCAGAGATATCCCTTTAACAGGCTCAAAGCCTGCAGGATCTTTACCGCTCCGATTATTTTCTTCATGATATTGCTGTTGAAGTACTTTATACCTCTCCTGCAGATGCACAAAGCCCATGATATCACTGCATAACCAGAAATAGACTCCACTCCACCAAACTCAAAACAAAAACAAAAACAGTAACTAACTCCCTTTCAACTCAATACATTTAGATACTGACAAACCCAGCCTTAGTAAGTATTGCTACTCCGACAATGTTGGTTACCTGGATCTCCAATGCAATACCACGAACAAATTGGCTCACAGTTTTCAGTACTTCGTCACTATGGCCGTACTCCTCAAATGCCATCCTGGAATATAATATTGGCTAAGAGATAATCACATTAACGACAAACGAAAGCACAAACAAAAGCACTAGTCCGGCACTTGAAAATTTTCCAACTCTCCTTCAATGGAATTTACCTAAATGACGATTTTTTTTATACTACCTGAGGTTTTTTTTAAAAAAAAAAATCATTTTAACGCTAAAAAACAAGATAGAAGCTCGCTTGGACAAGGAAATTCTAGATTAGTCATATCATAACAAGTAACCATATACAGTAAATAAGTAATATACCTTCCAGGTCAAAATATGTAAAATCTAGGTGATAGAAAACTTTTTTACTTAAACAAATTTGTGAAGGAGACGTCATGCTCACTTGTTTTAGTTGCAAATGGTTTGGCCACTCAACTTCTAAGGTTTAAAGAAAATTACGTTGGATATCACTTCGTCTAGGTGAAGAGAGAAAAGTATATTTTCTGAAACGGCAAACTCAATACGAAAGAAAAGGCCTGGCCTGGCTTAGCCCTCAACATATATATATACATATATATTCAGTACATAAAACTGATTATCCTATTGTTCAAGCAATGACCATATGTTCTACATGATCTAAAGGTTTTATGCTTACCATATTAGCCGATCCTCCGCCTCAGAGTAAACTTGCTTTTGTTCATTAGGCTCTGCAGCCTCTTCTTCACTATCACTACATATCAATGTTTCACTCCCATGTTGATCATAGTAGATTCGTCTCCTTCCAACCACTGACTGGTCATCAGCCATTCTTTGATTTCTGTGCTGCGTGAGACAAATTTCTGATCAGAAGAAAGATAACATGGATTCAAAATGATGACACGCAAAAGGAAGAGTTCCTCTGCTTAGTGACTAGAGATAGACTGTCATCAAGAGACCTGGATAACAATTGAAGTAAGTTTTTTACCTGTCCAGAAATATCCACGTCGTATAAGGCGGTAACCTCTCAGCATATGGGAGCTTGGTGACTGAAGAAAATACAACTTCATGAATTTGTAACACGTCTTTATCTCCCACTCCATGACTGAACCCACTAAATTTGCAGAGAGGACTGTCGGTTCTTGACGCAAGAGTACAAGCAATCCCTTCATTAGCAGAAGCTGATCGTAACAACTGATCAACATAACTTTCCACTTTCTTTCCATTTTTGTAAATTTTTTCCTATTCAGAAACAATAGAAGGTGCATTCCCACATCAAATTCTTGAATTTCATAAATGATAGAAAACAGATGAAATACAATCTTTTTTGGGGAAAATCAATTAAGTATAATCTCCTACAACAAAATTTCCCTAGGAAAAGATGATGACTTACTTTTATGGAATCGACTCTCTCTGCCTGAATTTCTTTCACCAGCTGGTTTATTCTATTTGGCATTCCCGCATCTTCGCCAATCCGCTCTCCTTGCCATTTCTATCAGTGATCATCAAAATCCACGTCTGGTTAGCTCAGAGATTACATTGATCAACGAATTCGAAAGCGGACGGGGCAGAAAGGTAAATAACAGCGGAAACTCGGGGCGATTACACAGTAACTAACTATACAGAGAGATGAGCCGATTGAAATTGACTTCAACAAGAAAAAGCTAGAGAGAAGAACTGACTCTGAATTTCGAGGTGGAGGCGATGATCGCCGCCTTGGACGCCATAGCTGCTGCTAGAGAAATTGGACTGGAAGAGGACTACTAGGAGGAGGAGAGCACTGTAAATTATGGGTTTAATAAAAAACTATGAATTTACAGATTTAAACCAATATTGGAGTTTTTAAAGGTAATCAATAAGATTTATTAAAAAATATTTCAAAATTAGTCTTAATAGTTATTGTGCATGTCATACGTTGATACTCAAATACGAATACGTTACATAAATTATAGCGTGTTAAGCGTAGTTGTGTTATCGTTTCGTCATATGCTAACACGAACACGTTACAGAAATTATAACGTGTTAATCGTAGTCGTGTTATCGTATTATCGTTTTGTCATAGGCTAATACGAACACAATTTTTTTCGTTCGTGTCGTGCTATCGTGACGTATCACAAACTATTAAAAATGCGAAAGCGTTTCTAGTCGTTGTGAAAGTTAGGACCGACACGTGTCATGAACAGTGACGTGGCCTCTACCCGGTAGTTGCTCTCGCACGTGCGGTGTGTGTACGGACAAGAAAATGAGACCATGTTGAATTGGGCCCATAGATAGAAAAGGAAACTATAGCGTAAAAGACTAAAAGTTATACAAAGTCCACAATTATTTCTTTAGCCAAAAAAAAAAATCCACAATTATTTAATTCTTACCGACAATAACTAATTCGCGCCAAGTAGAGACTATCAATTTAAGTTATGCAACTGCTTAAACAATAAATATATTTCATGAATCCAGGTTCTAAATTATATATACATGTTAATATCAGCTTTTGCCTTCTTTTAATACACATGACATAAGATTCATGTTGTTCCACCAAGGAATGATATTTAATTTATCCCATCAACTAGTTTTTCAAGACCTGGTAAATTCAACATAACATCATATATAAACTTTCTCAAAACTTCTTTAAAAAAATAAAGACAGCTATGAACAATAATGAAAGTTTTGCTTACACAAATTTGACAAAAATATATCCTATTTGCATTCTAGAGTTTACTTTACTCAGTTAAATATAATTTTTTCCTCTAAAAATCACAAAACTACCAACACTCATCATTTCTTAATTGCATTGGTGTTAATTAACACCAAGTCCACCTAAGAATTAACCCATGACTAGACCATGCTCATGTCATGGTCCTTAGGGCTAGCTGTGAAGACACCACACTTAGGGTTTTGAGGGTTTTTAGGGTTTTTAAGGTTTAGGTTTTCCTTTCTCCTACAAAACAAAACCATAACCACCCAAACAACCCCTTTCACAATCCTCACCATTCCAATTGTCTCAATGAGGTAATACAACCACCAGTTGAAAAAGTCAACCATCCCTACTCCCATGACCATCTCCTTCTTCACCTCAGCTACAATGACAAGAGCCTCCACCTCATCCCTCATCATCAACCACCACAGGCCGCCATATGCGGCTGCAATGACCGCCCTCTCGGCCCACTTTTCAGCCACGGCTTTCCCGTAGATGGTGTCATCGACCACCGGCTTAACCACCGCTCGGCACCAATATAGCGTCGTTTCGTGCATCCCTAGGAAGAAGATCATCTTGCTTAACATGCTTCTCCTATGGGTGTCAAAATGAGGTTGTGCAATCCCTGAAGAGATGCTTCCTTCAATCCCTAGGCCAACCAATACCTATTTATAGACAATAAATAAGTTATGATTATGATCATAAGTATAGATATGTAATAGTGTTAATTTAAAAAGTTATTATGTGTGTTGTAATTAGTCCAAAGAAAAATTATTGTTGGATTTAAGTAGAACGCTGTATTGGCGGAAAAAATTGAGCGAGATCATACCCACTATATAAGTCCAGTAAGGTTCCTTACTTGAATCAAGCGGTGATATTATGAGTAGTTCATCGAACTCATATCGTTTTTCAACTATTTTACACTACCTGATGTAGTACTATTTATTAATGTATGAATCCTAACACACTGAAGAGAAATTATTTTATGGGGCGGAGCCAACATGTGGATCCTAAGGTGGTACATATTCAGCCAACCAACATTTGACACGTGTCATTAAATGACTGACACAATGAGACATGTCAGATGTTGGTTGGTTGAAGTTGTACCACCTAGGATCCACGTGTTATTAGTTCCGTCCCATAAAATAATAATCCACACTGAATGTACCTGTAAGACGCATATCAGAGCCCAAGCGACGCACAAACGAGGCTTATGAGTCGCATTAGGGGGATTAGGCGACGGTTCTTCGTGCGAAACAATGATTTTGCTAGTGAGGCTGTGCAGAAGGGCGGCTAGGGTTAGAGCTGCCGCCGCGGCGTGGAGGGGGTTCGGGTAATTGTTGGGGTGGAAGAAGAGAGAAAGGAGAAAATTAGGGTTTTGGTGAGGTGTTAAGGTTGTGGGAAATAGAATGGAGAGGAAGCTAGCATAGGAGAGTCTTGCAAGGAGGAGAAATGAGAGGGGAAGCAAGAGGCTAATGAGAGTTAGTGTGAGGACATGAAAGGGTTTTCTTGCTTTCTCCAAAGTTAGTTCCATTTTTAGGGTTTTGAAGAATTGTTCAAGAAATTGAAATGGCATGCACAAGTTGCATAGAGGAAAATAATATGATTAAGGGAGAAGGAAGAGGCCAGTTATTTATATGTATGTATTGTGGTATATATATTACAAGTCAATGAATAGGAATGTATATATTTATATTATATACATAAAAAAAGTGGTGGCCACGTCCATTTGTTAAGAAACCACCAACATTCTTCACGGTCTCGCCAAGGAACATATGTATTTTTAAACATTTCATTCATCGTTATCTTCTAATTAGAGTCCACCCTTAATTAAAAAAAAAAAAGTTAGACTAAAATATGTTTTTGCTAAAAAAAATGGTAAATGCAGTCGAATTTGTAGTTGTTAGATTAAGGGATAAAATGAATTAGATTTCATGGAAGAATTTTTTTATCATACCTCAGTTATTGCATAGATATCTATGTGTATGATTTTGCGACTACAAATTCAACTGTAAATACAGTCGAATGCAATTTAGTCGTACCCAATAAAAAATATCATAGATAAAAAAAATGGTATATATAACGTTACTGACTCGCACTTTGTATGTAAAATAGTTTTTAAATTTAAAAACATAAGCATCTTGTTTTTTTTAATTAATTTGTTGTAGTAGAGTGTCATTAATTTAGAAATATATGATATCATGTCATTCGAAAGGTTTTCATATCTACCTACTTTCACATGAATAAATACCAATTATATATGATATTCGACTATTTGATTATGATACTCAAGAGAAATAACCTTATGTAGTGAATGAAAGTAAATAAATTATATTTATATAATTAAGTATATAATATTATTTAACTACATCATTTTTAATGCATTTTAAAGTTAAGAATTACTGGTTATGTCACGTGTGGCTCAATAATTCACTTATATTTTAAACAAAAAGCTCTAGAATTGATTTCTCAACCCTGAAATTGTCGGTTTAATACGTGTCATTATCTAATTTAACCGAACATGATTATACTGTACATTTAAGTACATGTATATGTTATTAATAAATAAATATTGTATTATATATGTGTGGTTACATTACATGTGTAGCATGTAGGGTTGGTGTTATATAAGGCGTGGAAGCATGAAGTTTATTCAGCCATATGGTTTGGAGGAAAAGATTCTCCTCTTTACTTTGAGATTCTTTCTTTGGTACTTGGATTGTCTAAAAATAATAATCATTAATTATATTAAGGGGTTATCTTTTTGTTGTTAGTTATTCTTAATTAATACTCGATCTTAGTGCAATTTTTTAGATTTTGATTATAAAAGTTGAAAATCTGAACTCTTAATTATATGTGGGACTACGTTGATGGTTTAACGAATGTACTAGTTATTTTCTAAATCTGATCAGATAAAACCTCAAAATATAAATAAGAAAGTCTGAATATTATGTAGCGAAATGGTCATTAAGTCGCCTTATTATTCCATTCTTTTTTATTTTGAAAAAAGAAATATCAATTCTTTGATTAAACGTACAAAAAAATATTATTATATATGTGAGATTTAAAGAAGTTAATTTGTGACGCATTGTTGTGATAAGTACATGTAGCAAAGTGTTGTTCACCAAACAATTTTGTTGGACAGTTGAACTACCGTTACCTTTCTTCTACAATCAGTTGAAGAGAGTCAGCAGTGTTAAGAGTTCTTATTTTCAAGTAATTTGATTTTAAAATCTCATATTTAAAACTCATAAGTGAGTTACTTTATAGTTACGATGATCTGATTAAAATATCAAGTTCTTAGTGACTTACATATCACATCAGAGATAAAGAGTCGAGCAAAATAGTGTTTAACGAGTCAGCATATTAACCATACTAGGATGCTTGTGGAGTTACGTTTACATTGTCAGTATATGACGTTGATTGTTTACTAAGTTTTATCGGAAAAAATTTGAAACCGCAAATAGAAGAGATCGATAGATGTGACTAATGTTGCAATTACTTGCCCATTTTTTTTTAAATAAAATTAAAATAAACAAAATTGTGGAGAGTCCATGTCCATGTTGGCATTTAGTATCCACGTGGCGGATATTCGACACAAACCTGACAACAGAAACCAGAACCCATCGTGTCATGAGAAATTATTGGCTACCTCGGTGCCAACAGTTGGCATACAGCTGTTGGTACGGTGATCAATAGTAGAGTGACATGTGTCACTCACTTTGTCCATGTGTCCTCTAAACTGCCAGTTGTCGCTCTACTATTGGTCACCGTGCCAACAGTTGTATGCCGTAGTAACTGTTACTTATGAACTAATTTCTTTATTAGATGATGATATTGATTGAGATAGAAAAGGAGTAGGCAACTTGGGAGGGGTTCATAACATCTGGGCCTGCTCTTGATATCCACATATATGATATATCTCTTTCTTTATTATTGATATTAAATACTTTCCCTACACTAAAAACAACTCAAACTGTGTCTTTTATAGCTTCATTCACTAGCTACTTTACCAAAACCATAATAATAACTCTCTCCATAAGAAGAAGAAGAAGGGATCCATGGATGAAGAAGCTGCTTCAAAACCAGAAACCCAACCCTCCAAAAAAAGGTGCATTAATTCTGTCTTGTTCCAAACATATATTGCATGATGTTTTGTTTGCATGTCTTTTTTTGTTTTTGTTTTTTTTGTTTTTTGTTTTTTTCCTATTCATCATCATCATAACAGGGATTACTACAGAAAGTTTGCAGAGAACAAGAGAGTTATTAGAGTGAGAATTGATGAAGAAAGCTTATTATTAGCTCCTCCACCTTGTGATTCTTGGTCATGGAGGAAATATGGTCAAAAACCCATCAAAGGTTCTCCTTTTCCTAGGTTGGTCACTTGCAGTAATTAATAATCATCAAATATTTACCCTCCATTTTCTTCTCAACATTATCAGAAATTGTTACTACATAAATACTAAATTTTTTTTTTTTTTTTGCATGGCCATATATAGAGGTTACTACAGATGCAGCACAGCAAAGGGTTGCTCAGCAAGGAAACAAGTGGAGAGATGCAGTACAGATGAATCAGTCCTTGTTGTCACTTACTATTCCTTCCACAACCATCCAGATCCTTCTAGAACTTCCACGTCAGCAAAGAGGAAGAAGCTGGATCTGGATGATGGAGTGAAGATGAAGAAGAAGACAGAAGTTGATGATGATTTCATGACCATCAAGACAGAGGAGCAGCTAATGTTGGAGATGGAGAATGACTTCTTTGAGGAGCTTGAGGAACTGTTTCCCTCTACATCTTTCAACACCATCTTCTTCAAGGAAACTGTCTCCTCCTCCTCTTGATTATGTTTTCCAACAAAAAGTCTCATGTTTTTCTGTTTCTGTCGGAAATAAACTGTAAAGATGTCCCATCAAGTTTTGGATGTGTAAAATATATGCATGGATCATGGCATGCATCTTACTACTAGTCATACTTGTTGCCAGTGTAGCAGACTATTTTCCTAGTTTTCTGGGTTCAAAGTGGTATAATGGTAAATCCCACTATGCAATGTTATTTGGACTATAATGGAGTTTTTCATTAGGTTTAGTGAACTATCAGCGCATGTATGGACTCTATTAATATAGTCCCACCAACAGTTTAATATAGTTAAGAGGTCGGTCCGTCAAATTTAATATTGTATGACTCATCTTATGTCTAACGGGGTATGTGAGTCAAATCTCTTATGTCTAGTTTGTTGACTCTATCAACGTAGCCCGATCCATAGTTTAATATAGTTAAGAGGTCGGTCCGTCAAAATCGATACTATATGACTCATCTTATGACTGACATGGTATGTGAGTCCAATCTCTTATGTCTGGTGTGTTGACTCTATCCATGTAGCCCCATCAACAGTTTAATATAGTTAAAAGATTGGTCCGTCAAATTCAATGTTGTATAACTCATCTTATGTCTGACGTGGTATGTGAGTCATATTTCTTATGTCTGGTGCGGTGTATGTGCCAGAAGAAAACTTAATACATTTGTTTATTGGATTGGCTAGAAGAAAAAAAGTGGCATATTTTTAGAGAGAACCAAATTAATGGTTGGATAGTGAATACAGACTCTCCATAAGTTATAATATCTATGGCAGATAAGAGAGTTTAATGCTTCCTTAGCCCACTCAAAATGAAAGATAGGTTTTTTTTAATGCTTTTGATAGAGAGGGACCCTTCCACATACATGATGGATATGGGTTTGGTTTAATAGGCAGCTACCCATTTCAGTATAGTTGTAGGAAGTTATCCATTTACTACTGCAAAAGATTTCCTCACTGAATTTATAGAAGAAAAAAAGGAAAGATGAATAGCCAAGATAGAAATCATAGTTACTGATAAGAAAGAATAAGCAGCCAAGCTACAGAAAATTTCAATTCTGATAAGAATACATATGGTTTTGATTCTATGTTGCAGAAAAGCAAATAATTCATTCAGCATCAAAACTATCAATTTTGCATCAAATATCCAACATAAACCCGCAACCAGAGATTTTACGAACAAAATCGTGTCTACTGCTCTGCTGCTGCTGGTGCATCTGCCAAGGGCTGGAGAGCTTTGAAAGGATTTGTAATAATGCCATCAATCATACCATAATCTTTAGCTTCGGCAGCACTCATGAAGTAATCCCGTTGAGTATCCCAATTGATCGTTGCAAGGCTTTGCCCGGTGTTGTAGGCGAGGTAACTGGCTAGATTCGCTTTGTGATGCAGAATTTCATTTGCCTGAGAAACACCATCAATTTCACTACCATGGTAATATATACTTGAACAAGACATATTTATGAAGCACAAACTCTTAGGATTGAGGATTTGACAAACCTGAATAGCTATATCGGATTGTTGACCTTGAGCTCCACCAAGGGGCTGATGAATCATTATCCTCGAGTTTGGCAAACTAAATCTTTTCCCTTTTGTAAGAACAGAGAAAAAAACAAACAATCAATAGTATCATCATCATTACCTATAAGTTAACCGGTGTCGCAAATAAGAAAAGAAGTGATTTTTACCTTTAGTCCCAGCACTGAGCAGGAATGCTCCCATACTGTTTGCAAAAAAAGATGAATCCAAAATGAATAAAGGTATCCTTTTCAGATTTTGAAGATGATTAAATAATGTAAACATGCAATTCGGTTCGGTAATATCGATAACTGAAGGAATCAGTCCTAGCAAAGTGGCTTACAGGTGATTTACAAGCATAAAGGAGAAATAAGGGAGGCATGTCACTGAATATGATACCTTGCTGCAAGTCCAACACATACAGTGGACACATCGGGGCGAATGTGCTTCATCGTGTCAAATATAGCCATACCTTAATAAACCAAATCAAATTTCTAAGACAATTGAACAACAGAGGTGTGGCGATTTGATAAGCTATTAACCAAGTGTGAGATGTTAGCTATACCAGCAGTTACCGATCCTCCGGGAGAGTTCACATACATCACAATATCCTATTCAAAAACTAAATATTAGAATCTACTAACAACAAATAGAATATATATGAGCAACCCGGAAACTCATTTTACATTACAAGCTATGCAGACCCTAGATAATTATCAGAGATTTCATCCAACTCTGACGTCTGAACTTGATATAAAAAGCACAGCTGCAAATTGCATCTCAGAGAGAAAATAGATTACCTTGGTTGGATCGACGGCGTCAAGATAAAGAAGCTGGGCAACAATCATGTTTGCCATATCATCTTCAACAGCTCCTCCACAACGTATTATTCTCTGTCATCAGAACCAAATTCCACAATTACAAAAGAGCTAGCTAATGCTGCAGTAGTCACATTAAAGAACAATGTAGCTTTTTTAACAAAAATTATTGGAAAGTAAGTTGTGATCCCTTACATACTGAAAGAGCTGAGTGGCAACACTTTGGAAACGCTCTAGCACCATTGGGGAAGGGCCTCCCTGTGCATATGTCGGGAAGTATGGCGAAGATGGTGTTTGCAAGTCATCTCTACAAAACAGAACATGAAACACAAAATCATTTTTTGTCAATAAGTTATACATAGTCATATCACTTCCACATCAAGATGAAGTGAACTATGATCGAGCCCTACCTTATTGACCAAATACCCTGCCGCTGGCCACTCTTGGAGACCCCGGATTCACCAGAGTATATAGCCTTCGTTACATGTCCAAGATTCTTTCTATTGCCAACTAACTTACTGAGCTTCCTGCAAATTAAATAAATTTTGAGCCTTCATATTGCACTAAGGAAACCTCAAAAAATCTGCAAATTTGCAAACGCTAAGCATTCAACCGTGATGGAGCACAAGTCCTAAATCCATAACTTACTTTTCATGATAATTGAAATCCACTACGTTCTAAGTAACCAATTCTTGGCAACAATAATTATAATTGAAAACAAAGCGGAGATTCAAGATTCACTTAAATCAAGCTACAACCTTGGATTGATAACTGGAAGAAAAAAAACCCAGCTGCAATCCTAAAACCCTAAACTCTTCAATTTCAGGCAAACCATTGACATACCTAGAGCGGAGGGGCTCGAACGGCAGTGAAGCCTTATGATAGTCGACAGAAGAGCCAGGATTCGTTGGAAAAGCGAGGGATTTGAATTTGAGAGAGGACGCAGCAGTCGAAACACAAGTATGAGCCATTTAGTTCAAAATTCAGGACTTCCGCCCTAATTGCTTCGCCGAACTGATTAATGGCAATAGCCAGAGCTTTACCACCACAGCTATGGCGTCTTCTTATCGGAATAGAGAAGAGAAGGAGCGAGAAGGCACTCAACAGCGACTCTTTTGCAGATGTCGTGCTTACTTTCCGAACAACTCCAAAGTCCGAAATCCAGAACGTGGAATGATCCGACCCGTTCACTTTACGGGCCGGATATCGTATCCGAAACTGAACTGGACCGCTGACCGCATAGTTCTCGAGCAGCTGGCCCGGCCCGGCCCATAGAACATTTGTAATTCCTAGTTTTCCTAGATTTGTTGATTGGATTGGCTAGGGGAAAAAAAAAGTGGCATATTTTTAGAGAGAACCAAGTTAATGGTGGAGAGTGAATACAGACTCTCCTTCAGTTATAATATCTTCTTCTATGGCAGATAAGAGAGTTTAATGCTTCCTTAGCCCACTCAAAATGAAAGATGGGTTTTCTTTAATGCTTTTGTTAGAGAGGGACCCTTCCAAATACATGATGGATATGGGTTTGGTTTAATAGGCAGCTACCCATTTCAGTATAGTTGCAGGAAGTTATCCATTTACTACTACAAAAGATTTCCTCACTGCTTATAAGAATAAGCAGCCAAGCTACAGAAAATTTCAATTCTGATAAGAATACAAAATTACAAATGGTTTTGATTCTATGCTGCAGAAAAGCAAATTATTCATTCAGCATCAAAACTATCAATTTTGCATCAAATATCCAACATAAATCCGCAACCAGAGATTTTACGAACAAAATCGTGTCTACTGCTCTGCTGCTGCTGATGCATCTGCCAAGGGCTGGAGAGCTTTGAAAGGATTTGTAATAATGCCATCAATCATACCATAATCTTTAGCTTCGGCGGCACTCATGAAGTAATCCCGTTGAGTATCCCAATTGATCGTTGCAAGGCTTTGCCCGGTGTTGTAGGCGAGGTAACTGGCTAGATTCGCTTTGTGATGCAGAATTTCATTTGCCTGAGAAACACCATCAATTTCACTACCATGGTAATATATGCTTGAACAAGACATATTTATGAAGCACAAACTCTTAGCATTGAGGATTTGACAAACCTGAATAGCTATATCGGATTGTTGACCTTGAGCTCCACCAAGGGGCTGATGAATCATTATCCTCGAGTTCGGCAAACTAAATCTTTTCCCTTTTGTAAGAACAGAGAAAAAACAAACAATCAATAGTATCATCATAATTACCTAGAAGTTAACGGGTTTCGCAAATTAGAAAAGAAGTGATTTTTACCTTTAGTCCCAGCACTGAGCAGGAATGCTCCCATACTGTTTGCAAAAAAAGATGAATAAAGGTATCCTTTTCAGATTTTGAAGATGATTAAATAATGTAAACATGCAATTTCGGTTCAGTAATATCGATAACTGAAGGAATCAGTCCTAGCAAAGTGGCTTACAGGTGATTTACAAGCATAAAGGAGAAATAAAGGGAGGCATGTCACTGTATATGATACCTTGCTGCAAGTCCAACACATACAGTGGACACATCGGGGCGAATGTGCTTCATCGTGTCAAATATAGCCATACCTAAATAAACCAATCAAACTTCTAAGACAATTGAACAAAAGAGGTGTGGTGATTTGATAAAATATTAACCAAGTGTGAGAAGTTAGCTATACCAGCAGTTACCGATCCTCCGGGAGAGTTGACATACATAACAATATCCTATTTAAAAATTAAATATTAGAATCTACTAACAAGTAACAACAAATAGAATATGTATGAGCAACCCGGAAACTCATTTTACATTACAAGCAATGCAGACCCTAGATAATTATCAGAGATTTCATCCAACTCTGACGTCTGAACTTGATATAAAAAGCACAGCTGCAAATTGCATCTCAGAAAGAAAATAGCTTACCTTGGTAGGATCGACAGCGTCAAGATAAAGAAGCTGGGCAACAATCATGTTTGCCATATCATCTTCAACAGCTCCTCCACAACGTATTATTCTCTGTCATCGGAACCAAATTCCACAATTACAAAAGGGCTAGCTAATGCTGCAGTAGTCACATTAAAGAAAAATGTAGATTTTTTAAAATAAATTATTGGAAAGCAAGTTGTGATCCCTTACATACTGAAAGAGCTGAGTGGCAACACTTTGGAAACGCTCTAGCACCATTGGGGAAGGGCCTCCCTGTGCATATGTCGGGAAGTATGGCGAAGATGGTGTTTGCAAGTCATCTCTACAAAACAGAACATGAAACACAAAATCATTTTTTTGTCAATAAGTTATACATAGTCATAGACTCATAATTTCCACATCAAGATGAAGACATGAACTATGATCAAGCCCTACCTTATTGACCAAATACCCAGCCGCTGGCCACTCTTGGAGACCCCGGATTCACCAGAGTACATAGCCATCGTTACATGTCCAAGATTCTTTCTATTGCCAACTAACTTACTGAGCTTCCTGCAAATGAAATAAATATTGAACCTTCATATTGCACTAACGAAACCTCAGAAAATCTGCAAATTTGCAAAACTTCAGCATTTAACCTTGCTGGAGCACAAAGTCCTAAATCCAGAACTTACTTTTATAATTGAAATCCACTAGGTTCTAAGTAACCATTGCTTGGCAACAATAATTATAATTGAAAACAAAGCGGAGATTCAAGATTCACTTAAATCAAGCTACAATCTCGGATTGATAACTGGAAAACAAAAATCCAGCTGCAACCATAAAACCCTAAACTCTTCAATTTCAGGTAAACCATTGACATACCTAGAGCGGAGGGGTTCGAACGGCAGAGAAGACTTCTGATAGTCGACAGAAGAGCCAGGATTCGTTGGAAAAGCGAGGGATTTGAATTTGAGAGAGGACGCAGCAGTCGAAACACAGGTGTGAGCCATTTAGTTCAAAATTCAGGACTTCCGCCCTAATTGCTTCGCCTAACTGATTAATGGCAATAGCCAAAGCTTTACCACCACAGCTATGGCGTCTTCTTATCCGAATAGAGAGGAGAAGGAACGAGAAGGCACTCAACAGCGACTGTTTTGCAGATGTCGTGCTTACTTTCCGAACAACTCCAAAGTCCGAAATCCAGAACGTGGAATGATCCGACCCGTTCACTTTCCGGGCCGGATATCGTATCCGAAACTGAACTGGACCGCTGACCGCATAGTTCTCGAGCGGCTGGCCCGGCCCATTGAGTTATTAAGGCCGGAGAGTATTGGGATCACAATATATATATATATGGATGGTAGGAAATGATCTATTTAAAATGAAAAATACAGTCGAATTTGCATCTATGAGAGAGATAGATTTTTGAAATAGTTGAGACATGATTAAGTTTTCTCATAAAATTTGATGCATTAATTTAGGTACATTAAAAGTGTGCAACAGCTAAGATCTGAGATCAAGTTTCTCTTCTAACATATGAATTATTATTTTTTATAATCTAACAGTTGCAAATTGAATGCATTTTAACCTAGGTCTAAATGAAAAATATCGTCCTCAAAATTAGATCCATGTGTATTGGCCCTGACTCACCCTCCGTGGACGAACCTTGGTTTCGTCATTAATTTTTATCGATTTTGAGATTCAGTTTTTAAAATTTTCATTATATTAATAGTTTTTATATTACTATGAGGATAGATCGGCATTCATATTTGGGTGTAAGAATTGAATCGTGGATAAATATTCAATGTAAAAAAAATTAGTGGAACCGTCATCGAGTTTTAAAGGGACAAGCTGAAAGTAATTACATCTTTATAGTAAAAAAATTACATATCATAAAAGGTTGAAGGGGGCAAATGCCTCTTCGTTTCCACGTAGATCGGTCATTACTTACAATACTAATAATAATATAAGTTTTAAGATATATATAAGTAAGCTTGATTGTATTAGATAATGACATGTGTCGAAACCATCAATGTTTGAATTCAATTCTAGAAATTTTAGCTCCAAATTGGTAAAATTCTACCACATGACACAATTGACGATTCTAATATTTAAATGCGCCAAAAAGATTCATGTCATTACCGATGAATGTTACGAGAACCGCCTTTCTGAATGTAAATCAAATATAAATATATTGTAAAAACAAAATAAACTGAGAGTTGGATTTGCATAATCAATCTCTCTACATCTCAATTTTGCTTCATATAGTATCATATCATGTATATAACGCACGCTAAGTACGTACGTAATATTGGCAAAAGGGGGTTGTACTTGTAGGTACATATAGTTTCTAAAACTAAAGCCATTTGATCACCACTTTAGTTGATCGGTGATGGCAAGGCAATTGCTGCCAAGGTGGCTAACCTCCTCATCATCTGCGGTTAAAGGCGAAGTCTCGCCGGGGTTCTCGGAAAAAGTGTCGTCGCAGGTGCTAGCGTAGGTGGTCACGGCACTGAGCTCACTGTTAATCGACCCGAGGTCGTGACTATCAATGGCTAGCTTCGCTTTCTCGAGACTGTCGATGGCGAATCCGTAGTTTTCTTTGCAAATTCTGAGTGAGTCCCTCGATACGGACGGTTTGAGTTCAAGTAGGGTGAGATGGGCCATGGCGATTTTGACTTTTTCGGTGGTGGCTTCGATTTCAGCCCTGAGTATAGCTAGAGGGTCGAGGTGCCCGTGCAATCTTGCGCGGAGGGTGTTGACGCATAGAGGCGGATAGTCGGTCTTGGCGCAAATCGAGTCGATTGTTAATGGCCCTAGAAAAATTCATAAATAGTAAAATTTGGTGCTTTAGTAAAAATAATAATATATGATTAAATAAGTCAAATAATAACTCATGTTAAAATTCACTAATTTCTGTTTATTTGTTTTTAATCCAAATCTATATTCAGCACGTGACACAATTAATAAGTCTGAATTTTTAAATTGCACTAAAAAAGTTCATATTGAATATAATTATAATTATATTATCATATAGTAGTTATAGATATATATATTTATTTGCATTAATTTTTTAAAAATAAATTAAGTAACGTAATTAAATAAACATAAATACTTATACGAACATGTTGAGAATTTTACTAACGTGTAAATGTGTATAAATAAATCTATGAGTTCTATCTAACCATGTAAGCCGACTCCGATGCCGATGCCGAGTTTTTTCTCGGTGTGGACGATGGGTTCTTGGCCAATTAGCTTGCGAGGCAAGCAAAGAGCTTCCGTGAAGAATAATGTAAAGATGATAATGGACACGATGAACTTTTTATTGAGCTCCATTATTTTCTTTTTCCTTTTATATTTTGTCTCTTCTCCGATGAAGGATTGCAGTAGAAGAGGAGGAGAGACAAAATAGGTAAAAATGCTTATTGTTATTATTATCTACGCACATGGCATGAAAAATGTTTGATTTGCTTATATAGTCGTCTCTATGCCCTAAATTAGTTAGGGTTTCAAGACTTGCAAATACTGAGGAGAGCTTTTAGGAAGTTTGACTCGGGAAAATAACCGTATTTCAAGTTTGTAAAATGTTTACTAATTTTTTTTTTTTTTTGTAAACCGTAATAGTAAGGCATCTCTAATCGTGGAATGTGTGGGATTCTAATTTAATTAAAGCTTATATTATTATGAGAAAGAAGTCGTCGCTTCTGAGGATAATAACTTATATAGATGGGACTAATAAGTCACAGCCTCATAAAGATGATGCAGCTCAAAGAATTAAGCATTATTAAAAATGTTATCGTCCCTGAATAAGATGACACTTAAGAAGAAAATCGTTACTCCCGAGAGTGACAGCTTATATAGGTGGAACTCATAAGTCACTACCTCATGAAGATGATTCAACTCAAAATATTGGGGGCAAGGTCTCCAAAAAGGCGTCGCCATCTTCAAAATGGATCAATTATTAAAACTAAACCTTTTAGACAAACCAAAATCACTATATACAAAAGGGATCGTCATAAAACTGACCATCAAAGAAGTCAGTGTCATCTACAAAATGGATCAATCATAAAAATTCGTCTTAAAGAAGTCGGCGACATCTACAAAAGGGAGCAGTCATGAAACCTTAGCCTGAGAAGTTGTCGCCCCCAAAGGCAAGTATTATATCTTAATTTTTATCTTGATACATATAATGCTAAAAAAAAAAACTACCCGAGTCTCAGAGGCTAATGTCGTTTCTTAATTTTATTAACGCATGATCATTCAAGAAACTTCATATTTTAGCGACAAATAATCGATGACTTAAGAAAGTTGGTGTCGACGTGTCGTCTATCCTGGAAAGATATAAAAGCAAAGTTGGTGTCGTCTATTCTAGGAAGATAAAAAAGTTCGCATCGCTTACCTGGGAAGGTAGAAAAAATGGTGTCGTCTATCTTGGGGACATAAGAAAGCTGGCATCGCCTATCCTGAGAAGACAAGAAAGTTGTTGTTGACTATACTGGAAGATAAGAAGGTCGGCGTCGACTATTCTCATTACAGGTGGCGACAATGCTTGTCATCAACAACATGTGGCAACCTACTTGTCATCAATAACATGTGGTAACCTACTTGTCATCAACAATGGATAACAACCTACTTGTCACCAATACCCACCATTATCAGCTAATGACAGGCCAATAGCCGCCACCCCTTAGGCCAATCACGAGTAGGAGTCACCGCCCTAATGACAGTATCTAACCCCTATAAATAATAACCTCATTCTACTCCTTAAAAATTACCATCACTATCACAATTTTATACTTACTTAAGATTTGGAGAGGAATTATGGATCAAACACCCACTATTCATTCTTGCAGGTCGACGCCAAGCGGCGAAGCTGGTGATTTCATGATCCAACATTGTGATCATTGATTAATGCACTACATAATATTTAAATATATGCATCTTATTATTGATTGATTTGTTACACTAGTATAAATGAGTTAGAAATATATATGGTATCATTGTATATAATAGTTTCATCATTAGTTATACATAAAATTTAAAACGATCAACTCTTTTAGGTATATGATTTAGAACAGTGCATAGTATAATTAAGTGATAAATATATAATATCATGTATAATATAGTTTTACAAATTTCAATTAAGTAAAATTTACAATAATCAATTCTTTTATGTATTTAGTTTTTAATTAGGTCCATTATTTTATTTTCTTTTTCCTATTCTTTTTATAATATTTCTTCTGCAATTTCAGATCATAAGTATTAAAGTTAAAGCAATCTCAATGAGGCGGCGAGAGTCAAAGTTATATAATTTGGCTAAAAGAATCTCATTTTACTTTACTATTGGTTCAACCGAGAATTGTGTATGAATGTTCTATTAGTTTGCTAATTATTTTTTTATACCACACTCGTGCACAACTTTATATATATATTAAAAATAATTATCCATTAAGATTAATTGAGTCTCTATTTACCAAATTCAACAGTGTTTAGACAAAATAATTCAAATGAAACAAAAAAAACGGAAAGAAAAAAAAGGTAAAAATTGAAAGAAAAACAATGGCGGCATGACAGAAATTGGATTCCGACGTAGGGTAGTTTCAGTTAATGGTATTTTTCCATTTGATTTTTTTTTTTTTTTTACAATTTTACGATTTTTTCAACACTCTATATTCATATAGTTTAGAAATGATTAAAAAAAATATTTGAACAAGTGGTATTGAAATATCAATAAATTGGGGAAGTAAATGCATGATCATATCATATGTTGTTGCAATGTATGAAATGCGCTTACAACCAGAAACTCGTTGAATGAAATTACAAATCGAGATCCATCCCTCCACTAATTATAACTAATAATAAATATATGGTAAAAGAAAATTGAGATTTGGATTTGTATAATCCCAATATATCTCAATTTTGTTTCTTAGTTATATATATGATGCACGCTACGTACGCCATATGTATCTATGCATGGCGTACGTACGTACATAATATTGGCATAGCGAGGATATATAGTTTCCCTATCTCTTAATATTTAATCACCATCAATCACCACTTAAGTTGATCGGTGATAGCAAGGCAATTGCTACCAAGCTGGCTAACTTCTTCATCATCTTTGGCTAAAGGCGAAGTCTCCCCGGGGCTCTCGGAAAAAGTGTCATCGCAGGTGCTAGCGTAGGTGGTCACGGCACTGAGCTCACTGTTAATAGACCCAAGGTCGTGACTCTCAATGGCTAGCTTCGCTTTCTTGAGACTGTCGATGGCGAATCCGTAGTTTTCTTTGCAAATTCTTAGAGAATCCCTCGATATGTCCGGTTTGAGTTCGAGTTGGGCGAGGTGGGCTAAGGCAATTTTGACTTTCTCGTCGGTGGCTTCGATCTCGGCCCTGAGGATAGCTAGAGGTTCGATTTGCCCGTGCAGTTTTGCGCGGAGGGTGTTGATGCATAGCGGCGGATAGTCAGTCTTGGCGCAAATCGAGTTGATTGTTAATGGACCTACATATTTCATAAATAGTAAAATTTGATGCATTATTAAAAATAATAATACATGATTGAATAAATCAGATAATGATATATGTTAAATTTCGTTAATTTATGTTTAAAATCATTTATCAGAGTTTTAAATAAGTCTGAACTTTTTTTATTATATTAAAAAGTTCATATCGAATAATATCATATATTTTTAAGGTTATATTATTATACTAGATATAAATAAATTTCTTTAATTTTAAATATAATAATCAAATAGATACTAATATTTATATGATCCTCTTACACATTTTATTAATATAATATATGAAGAACTTTATGGGTTTTATATAACCATGATTGCCGATGCCGATTCCAATGCCGATGCCAAGTTTCTTCCCGGTGTGGACGATTTCGTGGCTAATTAGCTTGCGAGGCATGCAAAGAGCTTGCGTAAAGAACAAGGTAGATATGAAGATAGACACGATGAACTTTTTATTGAGCTCCATTATTTTATTTTCCTTTTATATTTTGTCTCTTCTCCGGCGAAGGATAATAGAAGAGGAGGAGAGACAAAATAGGTAAAATGCTTATTATTGTTATTGATGCTCTTGGCATGGACAGTGTTTGATTTTCTTATATAGTCGTCTCCATGCCCTAAGTTAGTTAAGGTTTCAAGACCTCCAAATATTGAGGACAGCTTTTAAGGAGTTTGACTCGGGAAAATCACTCCATAATAACCGCGTTTCAAGTTTGTAAATTGTTTAAAAAAAAGTTTGAAAATTGTAATAGGAAGGCGTCTCTAATCGTGGAATGTGTAGGATTCTAATTTAATAAAGGCATATATTGAAAGAAAATTAAGGTGGGACTCATAAGCCACCGCCTCATGAAGATGATTCAACTCAAAAAGTTAAGCATTATTAAAAAGGTCTTCATCCTTGAAGACGACGACGACACATAAGAAGAAAATTGTCACTCCCAGGGCGACAACTTATATAAGTAGAACTCATAAGTCACTATCTCATGAAGATGATTCAACTCAAAAGATCGGGGCAAGGTCTCCAAAAAAGGCGCCGCCAACTACAAAATGTATCAATAAAAAACAGACCTTTAGTCAAACCATAAGTCGCCATCTACAAAAGGGACATGTCATAAAACTGACCCTTAAAGAAGTCAGTGTCATCTACAAAAGGGATCAATCATAAAAATAGTCTTAAAGAAGTCGGCGACATCTACAAAAGAGAGCAGTCATAGACCCTTAAAAAAGTCGGCGCCAATTATAAACGAAAAGATTAGCTAAAAAGCCAACATTAGCCTCAGAAGTCGTCATGCAAAAAAGATGGTGCCGACTAAAAATGTCAAAAATGATTAGTAAAAAAATTTAACATTAGCCTCAGAAGTCGCCAGACAAAAAAGTCGGCGCCAACCACAAAGGCCAAAACGAATTAGCAAAAAAGTTAACCTTAATCTCCGGAGTTGTCAGGCAAAAAAATGGGCATCAACTACGAGACAAAAATGATCAGCAAATAAGACAACCTTAGCCTCATAAGTCATAAGGAAAAAAAAATCAGTGTTAACTGTTAACTACAAATGTAACAAATGATTAACAAAAAAAGCTAATTAGCCTCCGAAGTTGTCAGAAAAAAAAAAATTGGCTCCAACTACAAAGCCAAAAGAGATTAGCAAAAGATCTAACCTTAGCCTCAAAAGTTGTAAAAGTAAAAATTCGACGCCAAATACAAATGGCAAAAAAGGATTAGCAGAAAAGCTAACCTTAGTCTCGAAGTTAGCGCCAACTACAAATGCCAAAAATGATTAGCAAAAAAACTAAACTTAACCTCAGAAGTCAAAAAAAAAAAAAAAAAAAAAAGATTAGCAAAAGAGCTAACCTTATCCTGAGAAGTCGTCACCTCAAGTGCGACAACACCAACGAGAAAGTCGTCGCTCCCAAGGGCGAGTATTTGGTCTTTATTTTTATCTTGACCTGTATAATTATGAAACAACACCACCCGATTCTCAAAGGCAAATGTTTTTTTCTTAATTTTATTAACACATGATCATACAAGCAATTCCCCATTTAGCGACAACTGACTTAATCAATGACTTAAGAAAGCTGGTGTCGCTTATCTTGAAAAGATAGAAAAGTTGGTGTCGTCTATTATAGGAAGATAAGAAAGTTGGTGCCGCCTAGTTGGGAAGATAGAAAAGATGGCGCTGTCTATCTTGGGAACATAAGAAAGCTGGCATCGCCTATCCTGATAAGACAAGAAAGTTGTCGTTTACTATTTTGGGAAGATAAGAAGGTCGACATCGACTATTCTCAATACCAGGTGGTGACATTGTCGTCATCAACTGCATGTGGAAACCTACTTGTCATCAATAACATGTGGCAACCTATTTGTCATCAACAACGGGTGACAACGTATTTGTCACCCTAGCCACCATTATCAGCCAATGACAGGCTAAGAGCCGCCACCCCTTGGGCCAATCACAAGTAGGAGTCACAGCCCTAATGACAGTACCCCTAATAATAGTAACGTCGTTGTACTCCTTAAAAATTATTCACATTACCACAATTTTATACTAACTTAAGATTTGGAGAGGAAATATGGATCAAACACCCACAGTTCATTCTTGTAGGCCGACACCAAGCGATGGAGCTGAGCGGAGCTGGTGATTTCATGATCCAACACTGATCATTGATTAATTACACAATATTTAAATATATGCATCTTATTATTGACTGATTTTTTTATATTAGTGTAAATTAGTTAGAAATATATATGATATTATTGTATATAACAGTTAAAATTTACAACAATCAACTCTTTTATGTATATAATTTAGAACAATGCACAATATAATCAAGTAAGAAATATATGATATCATGTGTAATATAGTTTAACAATTTTCTATAAATAAAATTTACAATAATAAATTATTTTATGTATTTAGTTTTGAATTATGTTCATTATTTTCCTTTTTTCTTTACTTTTTATAATATTTTATGCAATTTCAGATCGTGAGCGTTAACGTTAAAGCAGTCTCCCATGCGGCGGCAAGATTCCAATTTAATTAATTTGGCTATGAGAATCTCATTTTACTTTACTATTGGTTCAACCGACATTTGTATGTGAATATTCTCTTATTCTGCTAATTGTTTTTTTTTATACTACACTTGTGCAAAGAAACTTCTATGATAACTTGTCCTAACTTTTCATATATATATATTAATTTTTTTTTATCCATTAAGGTTAATCCAGTCAATCTATTTACCAAATTCAATAGCGTTTAGAAAAAATTATTCAAATGAAACCAAAAATTGAAGAAAAAAGGGGTAAAAATCGAAAGAAAAACAACGACGGTATAACATAAATTGAATTCCAACATAGGGTAGTTTCACTTAATGGATATTTTTCTATTTGAATTTTTTTTTGTTGATAATTTTACGAATTTTTCAATACTATAGTCTTATAATTTAGAGATAATTAAAAAAAAAATTATACAAGTAGTATTACAATATCAATAAATCAATAAATTGGGGAAGTAAACACATTATCATATCATATGTTGCACTGTATGAAATGCACTTATAACCAGAAACTCGTTGAATAAAATTACAAATCGAGATCCATCCCTTCGTAAAAAAAAAAAGAGATCCATCCCTCTACTAATTAACTAACAATGAATATATTGTAAAGGAAAATTGAAGTTGGATTTGCATAATCCCTCCATACCTCAATTTTGTTTCTTAGTTATATATATGACACACGCTACGTACGCCACGTATATGTCTTTGCATGGCGTACGTACGTACGAAATATTAGCATAGCGAGGACATATAGTTTCCCTCTCTCTTAACATTTAATTTCCATCGATCACCATTTAACTTGATCGGTGATGGCAAGGCAATTGCTGCCAAGCTGGCTAACATCTTCATCATCTTTGGCTAAAGGCGAAGTCTCCCCGAGGCTCTCAGAAAAAGTGTCGTCGCAGGTGCTAGCGTAGGTAGTCACGGCACTGAGCTCACTGTTAATAGACCCAAGGTCGTGACTCTCAATGGCTAGCTTCGCTTTCTCGAGACTGTCGATGGCGAATCCGTAATTTTCTTTGCAAATTCTGAGAGAATCCCTCGATATGTCCGGTTTGAGTTCGAGTTGGGCGAGGTGGGCCTGGGCAATTTTGACTTTCTCACTGGTGGCTTCGATCTCGGCCCTGAGGATAGCTAGAGGTTCGATTTGCCCATGCAGTTTGGCCCGAAGGGTGTTGATGCATAGCGGCGGATAGTCAGTCTTGGAGCAAATCGAGTTGATTGTTAATGGACCTACAGATTTCATAAATAGTAAAATTTTGTGCATTATTAAAAATAATAATACATGATTGAATAAGTCAGATAATGATATATGTTAAATTTCGCTAATTTATGTTTAAAAATCATTTATCGGAGTTTTCAATAAGTTTGGATTTTTAAATTATATACTAAAAAGTTCATATCGATTAATATTATATATTGTAAGGTTATATTATCATAGTAGTTATAAACAAAATTCTTTAATTTTAAATATCATGATTAAATGGATATTAATATTTATACGAACCTCTTACGTATTTTATTAATATATAAGAATAGAAATTTATGAGTTTTATCTAACCATGATTGCCGATGCCAATGCCGATTCCGATGCCAAGTTTCTTATCGGCGTGGATGATGGGTTCGTGGCCAATTAGCTTTCGAGGCATGCAAAGAGCTTGCGTAAAGAACAAAGTAGAGATGAAGATGGACACGATGAACTTGTTATTGAGCTCCATTTTCTAGTTTCCTTTTATATTTTGTCTCTTCTCCGACAAAGGACAATAGAAGAGGAGGAGAGACAAAATAAGTAAAATGCTTATTATTGTTAACGATGCTCTTGGCATGGACAATGTTTGATTTTCTTATATAGTTGTCTCCGTGACCTAATTTAGTTATGGTTTCGACACCTGCAAATATTGAGGAGATCCATAAACGTGTAGATTAGAGCAGATAGATCACACATTTTTTTTTAGGGAGTTTGACTCGGGAAAATCATTCCATAATAACTACAATTCAATTTAAGCATGTAATATTGTGTCGTAATTTAGTCTTTCATCCATTAACCACATATTAGAGGTTCAAACCCCGCTGAGATTCTGTAAATGGAAAAATATTAGCGCTTCACCAAGTGTGAGTTGAGACTAATTTATTGGAGTGAACATGCCGCGGGGGCTGCCTTCTTGACAAGACTTCTAAAATCACCCACTGAAAAAAAAATATAGTTCAACTTTGTAATGGGAAGGCAAACCGTCTGTTTAGCGGAATTTTAATTCGATAAAAACTTATACTATAATTTCAAAAGTAACAATATATTTAAAAAAATATATGCATTTTATTATTGATTAATTTATTAAAGTAAGGTAATATGTTAGAAATATATAATATCATATGTCATTTAAAAAGAAAAATAGAAAAATAATTACGCCTCTTTTGGATAAATTTTGACTCTTTGATTACGATGGTATAAGTAGATATTATTATAGTAAATAAAATTAAACCAATATATTTATTAGAATTAAATTATATATAATGTTATTGAATCATTTGATTTTTGTTTTAATTTAAATCACATTTGGGGCTAAAAAGTTTAAAATTGATTTTAAACTTAAAAACATGTTAATCTCGACACGTGTTATAATCCAATTTAATCGAGCTGAATAATATTTATATATATATTAGATTTCACCTCTTACCAAAAAAAAATGTGAATTTTACCAAAAGAAAATATATACTGAACCTAGGGATGTTTAGCAAAAAGAAAAAAAAGTGAGGTTTCAAGTTCCTTCAAACAGAAGTTTAGGACTTACTATTCATAAAATAAACATTTAGGGTGCAAGGTATCGACCCGACGAAAGTCCCCGAATAAAATCCGATCCGTTAGGCGCCCGGGGAAATGAGAGAGAGAGAGAGGGAAGGAGCTGAGCTTAGCGTTTACTAGCAGCAGTAAGATCTTGCTTCATCTTCTACCTCCGCAGGGAGATTCTCCGGCGAAAACCCTAAACTTGCCCAATCCACCATGTCGAAGCGGCCATTCGGATTCGAAGGGTTTGGCATCAACCGTCCGACCACATACAGTTTCGAGCGCGAGGAAGCGCCTCAGCGTTTGTACGTACCTCCTTCCTCACGCAGTAACAACAGCCACGATAACTATGAGGATACCGACCTCGATAACATCGGCTACGACGATGGCGCCGAAGAAGAGGCTCCCGAGGATAAAGGCACCTCGGGCCCTGGGGAGGATGACGAAATCGACCCCCTCGACGCCTTCATGGAGAGCATCCACGAAGAGGTACGGTCGGCCCCACCGCCGAAGCCTAAGGAGAAGGCAGAGAGGTACCGTGATGATGATGAGGACGATCCCATGGAGAGCTTCCTTAGGGCTAAGAAAGATCTAGGGCTCACGCTTGCAGCGGATGCGTTGCAGGCTGGTTATAATTCCGATGAGGAGGTTTATGCTGCAGCGAAGGCAGTGGATGCAGGGATGTTGGAGTACGATTCAGATGATAATCCAGTTGTTGTGGATAAGAAGAAGATCGAGCCTATTGCAGCTTTGGATCATAGTGACATCGACTATGAACCATTTAATAAGGACTTTTATGAGGAGAAGGAATCAATATCTGGTAAGACTTACTCCTTGAGCTTCTATGTGGATTAGTAAGCTAATGGTTAAGCTCCCGATGGTTGCTACTCTGTTGGATGTGAACTTGGACACGAATTAGCTGTTCAATTTATTGTTTGAGTGTTCTCATCACTATGCACAATTAGGCTGGTAATATTAGGTGGCTCTTCTTTCTGGTGGTGATGGATGTGTAGTAGAAGGTTTTGCATATTATTAATTCAGTGGAAAGAGTCTGACTGGGTATTTTCAGTCAATTATAAGCAACTAATATCACCAATAACATTTTAATTTCTCTGGTATTTTCTGTTTTCTGCTATAATACCGATTGTACAAACTATTATCAATTATGAGTTGGAATTGAAGTCCCTAGATGGTGATGGCATAGCAGTCTGATATACTGGATTTAGCATGGTCCTTTTCACTATTATATGGAAAATCATGCCAAACTAGACTAAGTAGAAAGTTTGTTTATTACGCATATTTACTATGAGATTGGTCTTTGATATAACTACCAACCAAGAACCTCTATACCATGTTATGCTACAACAGGATTCTATAGTTGCATGGAAACATCATGAAAACATCTTCTGGAGTTGATGATTAATAGTTTTGGATAGATATTGCTTGCTTCTGTTTCTAACTCGAGTGTTTTTATTGGCTCTTTGGTACCTCATTCCATCTTCACTAATTGTATTGAACTTTTTGCTTCAGGGATGAGTGAGCAGGATGTTCTTGACTATAGGAAGAGCTTGGGTATCCGCGTATCGGGATTTGATGTTCCAAGACCTATTAAGGTATTTGATGATTGTGGTTTTTCTTCACAGTTAATGAGTGCTATTGCAAAACAAGGATATGAAAAGCCTACGTCAATTCAGCTGCAAGCTTTGCCCATTGTTCTATCTGGAAGGGATATAATTGGCATAGCAAAAACTGGTTCTGGTAAAACTGCAGCTTTTGTGCTTCCGATGATCGTCCACATCATGGATCAACCTGAGATTGCAAAAGAAGAAGGTCCCATTGGAGTTATATGTGCACCTACTAGAGAATTAGCGCATCAAATATATTTGGAGTGCAAGAAGTTCTCCAAACCTCATGGGATACGAGTTTCTGCTGTATATGGTGGGATGTCTAAATTGGAACAGTTTAAGGAACTCAAGTCAGGATGTGAGATTGTAGTTGCTACACCAGGTAGACTAATAGACCTGCTAAAAATGAAGGCTTTGAATATGCTGAGAGCAACTTATTTAGTCCTTGATGAAGCGGATAGAATGTTCGACCTTGGATTTGAACCTCAAATAAGGTCAATTGTTGGTCAAATTAGGCCAGATAGACAAACATTGCTATTTTCTGCAACAATGCCTCGTAAAGTAGAGAAATTGGCTAGAGAAATTCTGTCTGATCCTGTGAGAGTCATTGTTGGAGAGGTAGGAATGGCCAATGAAGACATTACACAGGTTGTTCAGGTGGTTCCATCTGATTCAGAAAAATTGCCGTGGCTTCTTGAGAAGCTGCCTGCCATGATTGATGAGGGTGATGTTCTAGTTTTTGCTTCCAAGAAGGCCACTGTGGATGAGCTTGAAACACAGTTGGCTCAAAGAGGTTTCAAAATTGCAACTCTGCATGGTGACAAGGATCAGTCGTCTAGGATGGAGACTCTGCAAAAATTTAAGTCAGGCACCTACCATGTTCTCATTGCAACAGATGTAGCTGCTCGGGGTCTTGACATCAAGTCGATTAAATCAGTTGTGAACTTTGACATTGCCAGAGACATGGACATGCATGTTCACCGCATTGGTAGAACAGGTCGTGCTGGTGACAAAGATGGTACTGCTTATACACTCATAACTCAGAAAGAGGCCCGTTTTGCTGGAGAACTGGTCAGTAGCTTGATTGCTGCTGGGCAGAATGTTCCAGTGGAGCTTACAGATCTTGCTATGAAGGTAACTTTCAGCTCATAAACAGTTTTAATCATGTTTTCTTACTTAGCTGCTATTCCATGAGTTTGTGTGGACCAGGTCCTTTTTGTACATGTTGATTTTCTACCTTTGCTTATTATAAACATATCATAATGTTACTGGACAAGATGGAAAATGCTGATAGAATCATTGCTGTGCGCTTCACTGTGTTTTGAACAGTACTGTTATTTTTATTGCCTTTTGACTACATATTTTTCATTGAACCGTTATAGGATGGAAGGTACAGATCTAAACGTGAAGCAAGAAAAGGAGGTATGGCTGCTTTATCTCGCATGAGAGATGTCCATTCCTTGTGTACCTAATTGTGCCGGCTCTCCTGTTCTTTATTCTTACATATCAATTCCTTCTTTGCAGGTGGGAAAAAGGGTAAAGGAAGGAGTGGTGGTGGTGGTGCAGGTCGAGGTGTGCGTGGAGTGGACTTTGGTTTGGGTATTGGTTATAATACAGAACCCAGCAATTCATCATCTCAATCTGCTCCACCCCGATCAGCCACTGTAAAATCTCTAAAGACAGGGGTGATGGCTCAGTTTAAGAGTAGTTTTGTTTCTGCTTCATCAAACTCCTCCCAAAATCAAGGCTCAAATAGCAGTTTTATTGCAAACAAGAGACCAGCTTTATCAGGTTTTGTTTCCGGGGGTACAATTGGAGGAGGAGGGGAATTTAAATCTCGTCCGTCCATGAATTCATCTGCTCCTCCCTCTGCACAAGCCTCAGAAGCAGCTTTTGCCAAGCAAAAAGATTCCGAAAGGTTAGCCTCCATTTCATTTCGTCCTACATGCGAGTAGGGCTGAGCGTAGTCTGGTCCTGGTCTATGACCAACCAGGACCATGTAAGACCATTTGAAAATGGTCCTCCTCTGAATGGTCCAGGACCAAACCAGGACCATTTAAAATGGTCTTGGTCTTTTTGGTCTTGGTTTTGGTCCAGACCATTAGGACCATTTTTATTTTATTTTATTTTTTTAATTTTCGGTCTTACCAAAATTAAGACCAGACCAAATAAGACCAAAATAGAAGGACCAATGTTGGTCCAAAATGGACTTGGTCCTTTGGACTCGGTCTTGGGCGGTCTTGGTCTTGGTGGACCATTGCTCACCCCTACACGCGAGCCTCGTTTTTATTTTTATTTTTTTAATAATTGATTAGTGCGTTCGGAGTCTAAAATAAATATGTCAATTCGTACAGTTCTAGAGACAGACCTAGAGAAAGACGCAGACCCTCTGCCTGGGACCGGTAGTGATTGTTAGTTCTTGCAATGATCAAAGCTCTCTGGAGTTCTCAGAATGTGCTGGTGTGTAAGTTATTGTACCTTATCTGATTGTGCATGTCTTTACAACTTTGAGGTATCAAAAGTTTTACTGACTCAATTTTCTCGCCCACCATGTACCAAAACCGTGTTCGATGTTCATTTGGTAAAGATATTTTCCTAGAATGTATGACTGCATATATTTTCATGCCAAATGCTGTTAGTATATATGCATTATTCTGCATCGTAAAAGTTTTTGCAGCTATCGAAGGGGCTTGGACGACACCGTACTATCCGTGTTTATGCTTTTGGACATTTTAAAACATCCTTGCTTTGAGAAACTTGTTTTCGCCTTATCGCATTAGGGCATTTCTACAGGCATGGTTCCTTGAGAGCTGTATCACAGACAAAGAAGAACCATTTCTCAGCTATATTTGTGGATAAAGAAATAAAGGTTACGACTATTACAGTCTTCATTTTCATCTCACATGGCAACTAAAGTCAGTGAAGTTGGGCTCCATGTGTAATCCAGTCAAACTATTTATGAGCGTGATAGGCTTGAATTTGAATTTGACTCATTAAATTCGAGTTGAGTTGACATTTTTTTTTCTGGTACCAAACTGAGTACAAGATCATTTATACTCGACTCAAGAGGTTCATGAGCTTAATTTGTTTGTTTGTTTGTTTTTTGCCAAAAGCCTATTTGAGTCGATTTTGAACTTAATCGTGTGTTACATAATATTATATATATATTTATTTACTAGCTATCGATTCGAGTGTACACTTTTAAATTTAACAAAATAATTTTTAATAGAGTGAGCCAGAGTTTGAGCTTGAAAAAATCAAGCTTGATTGATTTTTAGCTCGAGTAAAATGATTTAAGTCAAGTTGTGTTTATTAGATACTTAGCTCGATTCGAGTTTGCAAATATTCGACTAGTTTACACATCTAAATGTAATGTAACAATAATTATTTATCAAAGATACTACGTCAAAAATAAGTAACCACATACATAAATTGTAAATATAAGCAAGTCTCTGTAGAGTGTAGACTATAAAGTCTTAAACCTCGCAAAAACCTCTGATAAACGTGAAAAAATGAATTGCAGACGTTCGGTAACCCTTAAGTTCCCTCAGGCGTGGCGGCGAAATGCGGTTGCTGTGTCTACCTTGAGTTCCGCCTCGCCGGACAAACCGTCCCCTTCTGAGCCCCGCCGCCTCTACCAAAGGCTGTCGATTTTAGGAAACAGAGGAAGCGTGTTCGAGACGCTGGATAAGTATATAGCGGAGGAGCGACGTTTGGGAAAGACCGATCTTATCGGCTGCGTGAAGCAGCTACGGAGATTTCGGCACTATAAGACTGCTCATGAGGTGAGCTTGCGTTTTCATCTCCGTAATACGCTAGGGTTTACATTTACAAATGGAAGAAATTTCTGGGCTCTGTAGAGTTTGTTGGTTAGGTTAGTATATTAAAAGCATTATCTTACTGAATAGTACTATTCCAGCTAATTGTTTACCTTGTTAGGTTCTGCTATTTCATTGCTAAGCAAATGTGAATTTTGGTGATCAATTAATTCAAGGGATCATGCGTTTTTTGTTATCTTCTGCCTTGAATTTGGTGGAGTTGGTTTGGATATAATCTGATTAAGAAGTGTGTGAGTTACCAGAATCTGATTGTCATGAACTCTATGGTGAAGTATGAACCTCTGCAGAAATAGGTTTTCAATTGTATTTCCCGTATCTAGGGTTTCAAATGCCCCGTAAAAAATGCTTGAATTCTCAATTGTATGTGATTGTGTGCTAGAATTTCCATAACATCTTCTTTGTGCCATCATTTTATTGCAGATAATGTTATGGATGGAGAAGCAGAATGTCCAATTGAATCATGCAGAGTTATCAATTGTTGTTGATCTCCTGGCGAAGGTCAAAGGGGTAGCTGCAGCTGAGGCCTATTTTGACACCCTTCCAACACCTGCCAAGAACCGGTTATCGTATGGAGCTCTTCTGAATTGCTACTGTAAAGAAGCCATGGAAGACAAGGCATTGGATCTTTTCAAGAAGATGGAAGCATTGGATTTTGCCGCTGCCACATTGAACTACAACAATTTAATGATTATGTACCTGAAATTAGGTAAACCCGAGAAAGTTCAGCATCTAGTAGAGGAAATGAAGCAGAGAAACATTGGAAGGGACACTTATACTTTCAACTTTTTGATCAGCAGCTATAGTATTGTGGATGACACTGAGGGGGTAGAAAGAGTGTGGCAAGAAATGCTGGACAATAATCCAACTCTCTGTGATTGGACTTCGTACAGTACCTTGGCAACACACTATGTCAAGGTAGGACTCTATGAGAAGGCTAATTCAGCACTTAAGAAGCTCGAGAGCTCGATGAAGCGTCCAAGCCGTGAAGGCTACAGTTACTTGATGACTTTGTATGCAGGTACTTGTAACCGTGAAGGGCTTTACCGAGTTTGGGAGTCATTGAAGAAAGGTTTCCCTTTCACTGCCAATAACAGCTATCTTACAATGCTGCAATCTCTCAGCAAATTGGGAGACATAGAAGGACTTACCAAATGCTTCAGGGAGTGGCAGTCTAACTGCAAAAACGCTGATTACCGTCTAGCAAAGCCTGTTATCAATGCTTACTTAAACCGTGGCATGATAGAAGAAGCATTGAATCTTTATGACGAAAGTGCTGCAAAGAACAGGGAGCCACAGCCACTGTTTGGTTGTATCGAGTTGTTTATCGTTCATTTCTTGAAAACTGGTCAAATGGATAAATCGCTTGAATTTGTTAAAGCTGCTATATCTGCATCCCGGGAAGACAAGGAGTGGAACCCGAGTGCAGCTGTGACTGATGCTTGGTTTATGCACTTTGAGGGAAGCAAAGATGTTGGATTTGCAAATGAGTTGTTCAAGATCATGAAGGAGGTTGAGTGGCTTAAAAGAAGTGCATACATTTGTTTGCTCAAGGCGAATGTGGCTGCCGGGGAAACTAATCCGGAGATGCGCAAGATGTTGGAGGAAGATAAAGTCGATTTAGATGCTGAACTTGATGACTTGCTTCATAAGGTTTGCCCTTCTTGACTTTGATTAGTTGCTTCTACATCTATGAACTTGATGAGTTGCTTCATAAGTAGCATCCTATTTGAGGTTTTAGGGAGAAGTGTGAAAAAATCTACTGCATAAATTGTTATGTTGCTGCAATATATATGCTTTTTTTGTTGGTTTGGGTGATCTATATTATTATGGTTGTTTTATGTCATTCTGCTAACTTGCTGTCTAGAAAGTATGAAATAACTTAAAAAGAGGATAACAAATCTTTTATCTGAAAAATGCAAAAAGTCAAGGGATCAAATATAATAATTGCCTTACTTAGAGGGGTGTATTCTTTTAATACCTTTCATTTCGGTATTTCACTTATTTGAAGTGTTAATTAATGGGAGGATATTCCTAGCTTGTGTTAGACCTGGTCACTAAGCATGACCCGAGCAACTTAAATATATTTCGATACAATCATTTCAATATCCTAACGAATTCATTTTGAGTACACGTCCAAAGATCATGTAACCGACATGTACTCATTATTCGTCTAATTTAACAGAAATTAAAATATATTAATTCGACTGACAAATATTCCATAATTGATACTTGTACGTTTTTCAATGAGTGTTTTATAATTTAATCGTAACTCTGTAAATTTAGATATAAAATATTGGGTAAGTGAATAAAAATTGTTTTTACCTCCTAATTTAGGCGCTAAATAAAATATAGAAACTCTCTACCTAATAAATATAGAAAATAATTAAAAATTTCTATTTAATTTAAACTTTTTCTATGATGTATCTATAATGTTTGTTTGTTAGAAAATGGTGTTCCTATTTTTAATTAAATAATATATAAATATAAATACATATAGTACAATATAAAAACTTATTACGACCAACTACATAAATATAATATATGTATATATTATATACATAAATAAAGAATTAAAAGTTTATTTTATATATATAGCTTGATTATGAAATTTCTATGATCGTCATGTATGCGTTTTTATTTTTAATCAAATAATATATAAATATAAAATAAACTAATATTACATAATAATTATAATAAATGTCTTGTTGCAACACCTTAAATCTACATATAAATTTTTAGTAATAATATTATTGATCACATTTTTACAAGTAAAAAAAACATAAGCATTTTATTGTCGATTAATTTGTTACAGTAGTGTACGTAAATTAAAAATATATGATATTATATGTCAGTCAGAGAGTCTTCATCTTTACTTTTATATGAAAAATCTGTTCGTAAATCAGAGTTTGTAGAAAAAGTTATTGATTTTGAATTATGATATTCAAAATAAATTAATAATACAATAAATAAATGAAAGAAATATCATAGATGTTAAAATTATAATATAAAAAAACTATTTAATGGTATGGATTTTATAGTGAATTTGAAATCTTAAAATCACTGCTTAGCCACGTGGTGTAATGCAAAGAATTTGAAATTATAAATTTTAAAATTAATTTTAAATCTCCAAATTACCGATTTCGATATTTAGTCATTATTTATTTAATATATTAAAGCAGAATTATATTCCTTTAGATAAACGAAATTTTTCTGTCATGATTATAAATAAAAAAAAAAAAAATTGTTCTGTCACAATTGGAGTAAAAATGAGAAATAATTATATATTTATATATTTACATATACATATAAAATAGCATTCGAAACAATGTGACACATACACAAGCAAGTAATTTTTTATGGTCAAGACACCTTATAGATGATGTTTAATCTGTGTGCGCCAGGCTGACAGACACACCCCCCCGAAAGAATTTATTTTTGTTGTTTTGAGCGATTTTGATATAGTTGAGTTATACACCCGGTTCACGCAAATATGCCCTTCTGTCTCCGGAAATTGAATCACTCTGGCCTCTGAGTTTAGTACATATCCAAATTTGTATACACCCGGCTCACGAGCACGCAGTTCCAAAAAGTTGATTTTAACAGTTTTAGAGCGATTTTGGGGGGGTTATCCATTCCCCCGGTGTACACAACTCAGATAGAAATATAATAGCAAGGAGGCGTCGTGGTGGTAATGATGTCCGGGCCCGCCCCTTATAATGGGCCAGTTCTACTAACTTTCTTGGGTCCAATTCTAATATTTTTAACACATAGCAACACTATTTCGGCCCAGTAACTTAAGAAAATTACGGTCAAAATCCATCATAAAGTTTAGTTCGGTTTGGGAAAAAAACATTTTTTTTTTAAATCTTATACATTTGTTTTGTTATTGCTAGTTGAAATACCAATAATAATAACTACGAAAGTAATCTGAACTTTGGGCGATGTAATATATTTCGCAGTTTAATTAATAAATAAAATTATATATATTTATAAACTGCTTACTGACTCAACTTAATTATTGCTTTTCATAAATAAAAAAAATAAAATTAATTATTGCTAACTTCGCGTAAGGTGAAACATATTGAAATATATAATTTAAAATACTTATTATTTCTATATATATATATATATAACAAAGTTTACATTATATTAACATATTTATCTTTATTATTTTGTTGGAAAATTGGAAGTAAAAGTTTAAGTTTAAAAAGGCACAATTTATATAGTTTTTTTTTTTTTTTTTTTTTTTTTTTTTAATAAATAGATGTTAGTACTGCACACCGCACATGTAGGAAAACCGAACTTAAAAAATTTGAGTTTACCCAAAGTAAAATCGTTCAAATTTGATTTGAGAAATACAAATTATTTAAAAAAAATTATAGACATAATATTGAAAGTTTTTATCTATCTTTAACTATATTTATATTGTTGGTCATATTATTTGTGTTTTATATATTTTAATTATGTATATAATATATATATTATTTATATAATTAATCGTAATAAGTTTTTAATACTATATATAATATATTTATGTAATGTTTGTGTATTTTATAATAAAACTGTATATATATGTTTTATTAAAATAGAAACTTGTAATTCTTTATTATTTAATTTGTATATATAATATTCAAATCTATATAATGTTAGTGTTATCATATTTATATGTATTATTTCATTAAAAATAAAAAGTATATGTAGCGACTTTACACGGCTTCACAATCAAACTATATATATATATATCATTTAAATAGAAACTTTTAATTTTTATTTCTATATATATATTGAGAGTTTCTATATTTATCTAAAGCCTAAAATGAAAGTTTAAAAACTTTTTTAAATTAGCTCTTACCATATCTAAATTTATAAAACGGTAGTTAAATTAGAAAATAACTAAAAAAACGTACATGTATGCCCCCTTATAAAATACGCATCAAACGAAGTTTAGTAACAAAATCGAACCTTCCCAGTTAATCAATCTAAACGCTACGCCTACTCTGCCCAAAATCAACTGCAGTGAGGTTCTATTCTATCATCTATATCCGGCATGAGGACTAATACAAAGTCCGAACCCCATGTTCCGACTACATCCGACCAAGACAACAGTGGCAGTGAATGTAATTATTGTCAACTTTTGGGGCAAATGCATTACCTTTCACATTCGGAATACATCGGAACGTGAGTTTCGGAATCCGTATCATTTTCCTAGTAGGTCTTCTTTCGAACGACCGGCTTTTTCACTTCCTTTCTTGTCGCCGCAGCGAAACCCGAAGCAGATGATCCTATTGTGCCTTGATACAAGTCCTTCAACCTAAACCATATATACATAAACAGTAAGCATCAAATCTTGTACTGAGTTCGAAAACAGAAAGTGGGAAGCTTGCTTGAGCTACAAGTTACCTCGGGATACTGATGAACAACAGGATCACAGAGACTCCGACAACCAGAGGCAATACTGGTGCAGCCGTCAAATCCTGTCCACGACAATAAACCGAGGATTAGCCATTAGTGGCATAATGGTCTAACGATTAAAGTTACGAAGATCGAACCTGTTTGTTGTGATCTACGTCGAATTTGAATCTGAGGGGACCCACGTGGATTTGCGGGTTCTTTTCCAAGTCGACCTCGATAATGTCAGACTCGAATCTGTGAGCAGATGAAGGAAAGTCGGTGCGGAGCTGAATGACGTGTTTACCCCTTGGAAGATCCTTCACCTGGAAGAAGTTGGAGAGTGGAAGTGGAAAGACTGATATAACCCTAGACGGGTCGGTGGCAGACTTAATCTCTACTTTTAGATGTGAGTGCAGTTCATCTGTTTTCTGCCCTTCAACATGGGAACTTAGGATAGTTCTCTCTGGCTGTTCAAATACCACAAAATCCATTCCTTTGATATCCTCTTTCTGGACCTGCATATATTAAGTAATGGCTAAATTAGTGGAGCTACAAAACATTATCTAACATACTAGGGTTTAGGAAAATCATGGCATGTCTGCAAATGAACCTTAATAGAAACAGAATCTGGAGAAGCGCGCTCGATTTTGGTGCTTTCCAAGCCATCCTTGCTCACTACTCTGATGACATATGGTGTGTCCGGAAGAAGCCCTCGCAAACGGAAGTTTCCGTATGAATCGGTTAATGTTGCTTCGTAGTAGCCTTTTGATTCTGAACGGGCTTCGACTGAAACTCCTTCCTTTGGCTGGCCTGACAACAGAGTTACCGTGCCTGTGGCACTGAAGGAAAGACGGACGATGGTCAACTTAATGTATGTAGTAAATAAACATTCGACTTAATTTCCTACGAATAGTTATACGGTTCACAAAAAGATTATAATAGTAAATCGATAATAGTGAAAATCGTTTTCGTTTGTTTTCACTTATGTATTCCTTATTATCGACGAACTGAAATATATCATGATATGTTGGTTAGAACGTTAGAGCTGAGAAAACATATTATGCAAACGAATTTCTTTGTTAACATCATAATCAGTTAAAATGCAGATTGAATAACGAAAATACAAGCATGAAAGACGGGAGAGAAGTAAAAACCTGTATGCAACACGTGTTGCCTGGAAGACTATTTCTTTGGATTCACCAGAACCAAGTTCTATTGCTTGTGCTGCTGGTGAGAATGCATATTCCTTCAAGAAATATAAGAAAATGAGTGATTATTTAAGGGATGTGAACTTGGTTAAACTAAACTTGGTTTTTGAAGCTTCTCTTTCTCATCATAGTGGTCAGAAAATTATAAGGTGAGAAAAGACCTCTCTAACTATAAGCAATGAAATCCAATATCCTTTAAGTAACACAAAAGCATTAAGGATGCTACATTTGTAATACCTTAAGCAGAGGACGCAAGTAGAAACTTCCAGGGAACAAGTTATCGAACTGGAAATTTCCGCCAGTGCTAGAGACAGAGTTGTTTCTATAACCATCATCACCACTCAGTGAAAGTAGAACAGAAGGGATGGGCTCATTAACATTATCCTTGGAATACACGCGTACAGAGATTTGACCGAGTTTCTGACAACTAAAAGTATTCGGTCCAGTTCTCTTTAAATGATAACTAGGCTGCAGCAGAAAAGATATTTGATTAGGACATCAAAGTTCAAGATAACAATAAATGCTAGATAAAGCAAATGAGCTTAGAAGGAACTACGAGAAGACAGAATTCTTTTAATAACCAAATAAGCACCATTCCAAACCTTAGAACCCTCAACAGTGTAAGAGATATCGTCATACAGTGGCCCGGCAGTAAAGGAACCATCAGTGTTTGTTGTAGTTTGAAGAGCCAATTCACCCTTCTTAAGTGCAGCATTGTCACTATTTCCTGCAGCTATGATCTTAATCTCAACACCAGCAAGAGGGGGTGAGACTGATCCTTCAATGTACAGCCCCAACCGACCAGAGAATGGAGCAATGGAAGATTGACACCCATCATTGGTTACGGAGACCTACGAATATTAGGTTTCGTCAGTATGAAATATCTAGAAATAGACATTGGCCAAAAACAATAAAAGGCGGAATGGTGGTAAGTCTGAATTGATGCTTACAAGCTGTTGCCGAGGGTAGAATAGAATCTTCTTCTCACCATCGTCCCTGAAATACAGACAGTATGTATTACACATGAAGCAAAGAAGAGGTATTTAATTGTGAAAAGAAGCAGACATCACATGTAAGAGCATTAATCTTATGAACCTGGAATCTCTAGGTATGAATGTTATTTTATCTCCAACATTTGCCCATACAGTGTATTCGAATGTGGCACTTGTTTTTTGTCCATCCACATCGTCTGTAAGTTTTGCTGTCGTGCTCTCTATTGAATTGCCGCTGCTGCCAACAATATCCACCAGGATGTCGTCGGGCAACTGGACTGATTTAGAGACTACGTTAATTTGTCCTTTCAGAAGATACTTCTCCCCCTTCAAATGGATAGCCTGTTCAAAGAAAATTACAGAGTGTCCTTAAAAAAGCATCCAAAGTGCCGGCAAAATTGAATGGAAAGGCAACTGCATAAACAGCATACTGAAGGATTTGATGTATCAATCTTCACAGATGAACTCCCAAAGAAGATACATGAATCGATGAAGTGTAATTCATGGACACCAGGATATTCGACGCATATTTGTTGAGGTCCTCTCTGCACCTTCCAATGACAAATTAGTTTCATTTGGTACATGAGATAACACATAAGTATTGGGATTCAAACTTTCATGTAACAGCAGACAACCTTTAATTTCAAATTAAGAGGTGAACCATTAGGCTGAGTCATAACGGCATCCACATCATGAGTTGAGATGATCTTGATCCAGTATCCTTTTTGAACGAATACTACTCCATTGACATCATCAGCACCAACATCAATATCGATGAAGTTCTGCTCCCAGCACCAATCATCCTTGCCGGAATTTGCATTTAAGGAACTATGTTTGACCTACAGAACAAGAATTTATAAAGAATAGTATTTTGCATCATTAGTGCCCAGTCATATAGAAGGGTAGAGAGAGTAAATGATTTTCCCCTCCCCCAAAGGTAACTTGAAAAACAGAATGTACACTTACCTCAAGCCTATATTTTCCAGGAAAAACCTTAGGAAAGCTAAATTCACTGCTTTCATCAGTTAACTCCACCATCTTCCGTTCTTCATCACGTTTGTTACCAAATCTAGTGAGACTAACTGAGACAGATGATCCGCATTTCTCCTTACAGATCACATTACCATGTATATTGACCATAGCCTAAATTAAGAAAGGAAAAATAGATCACGGCAGAGAAATCTCAGGTCCACGCAAAGAACAATATTGACGCAGGTAGTGCTTAAGCTTTAAAGCTTCACAAATAAGTGGTATCTTAAAACACTTCAGCACAACCGTGTTACCTGAGAAAACTCCAGATTTAGTACTGGACTTTTAACCACAACATCAATCTCGCGTGGCAAGAAAAGAAGTCCACCAACACTCGTGGTACTGGCCACAGCAGATAAGCGATATTCACCAGGTGGAACCTAATACACACGAGAAACCAAGAGGAGCTAAAATACCCAAAAACAATGTATGAATAAGCATTTTAAAGAACAAATAAAAAGTCCGAAGCTGCTGGACTATAATAGCATATTTAACCGACTAGCAATTATCTTATCCAAAAAATACAATCTGATGACATTCATTTCCAGTTGATCATTCAAAGGAGATTATAGAAAAGTGTTGATTAATGATTTATCTGTCGAACATGTGAGCGACACCATTTGGCAAATAAATTTTCTACAGGCTAACTACAAAAAGGGTTAGTAAGCAAAAGTTCCTATTCAGTTCTTAACAGTATGAGTCAATGGTCTAAGTACTTTCAGTTAACTAGCCATTAGCTATAGCAATTCCAACTTGGAAACACCAGGATAGCCCCTGCATGGCGGGAGTGATTCTGATTTATAGCAATGCAATCCATCAAGGTTCAATATGTGCTTCTAGAAATTAGGCATGACCTATCAACTTGTGTTGACATACCTGAAAACAGAAACTTCCGCTTTCATCTGTCTGTTTCACTTGAGGTTTGACATTTTCCGGACCATGAGTCAGGGCTACCTGATAAAAGTGAAACTTTCAGACCCCATTATCCACCTCAGTTATAAGCAAATTGGAAAAAAGAAATTACATTACCTTTGCCAATTGACCCACTGCTACTGTTCGAACTTTACCGCAGACATCATAAGAAACTGCCTTAATATCTGCTATTGAAGCCATATTGGGCAAAACCTGAACATATTTATAGTGATCAGAACACTGTATAAAGCTGATCCGTGAATAATTTCCCTTGTTATATTCAGAATATTGGCACCAGCAAAAGAATATGAGTGTCATAATAAAGCAAAATGACAGCAAAATTTTAAGTACTAAACATACCATGTATTCCTTCAACAGACTGAACTTGTAATGTTCCTTTACAGCTTCGATTGTGTAACGATTTGAAGTCACCTATCATAAATTTCACAGAGGAAAGGATAAATATAAACAGTAACAGTTATTATCATAAGATCAGTTCCAAAACACAATTGTAATTTGTACTGCTGTTACTGCATGTATGCCTACATGTGTGTGTTTGTTCCTGTGTGAGAGAGACAGAAAGAGCAGAGAATGCCCACATGGAATTTTGACAGTCAATTAAATATAATGCACAAGTTATAATGCACAAGTGAAAGCATATGATCATGCAAATATCAACTCATGTTCTGTGAAAAAGTACACCTACGGGAAAGCCACATGCCAACAAAAGCAAAATGAAAAGTAAACAAAAAGAACAAAAGTCATACCTGGTCAAGCTTGTAATATCCTTGCTTGTCAGTGATCGACCTTTCTTGACCATCGACTATGATCTTGACACCTTCCACACCCATGTCATTTCCATCAATAACACGACCTCCAACAGAAAATCCAGTGACCTGTACAAATAGTAAAAGCAAACTTGAGATAAAGTTTACTGTGGAAAAGTAATCAAAACACTATGTCAAGAGCAGAACAATTTCAAAGAGATAAAGCTTCAATAATAATTGGCATTAGCTCAGTCATATAAAATATAATAATACAATTTAAACATACTTCCTCCAGCTCATATAAGAATGCCAATTATCATCGATCGTGCATTAGAATTATCAAATAGGTGCAAGTTTTATGTGAAACTAACATAGACATAAAAACAAAGTAAATAAACAGTATGATCATGAAGAATAAATGAATCAGATTGAACACACTGTGTTCAGGTAACAGACATTGTAAGCATCGATCAAATAATCGTCCAGACCCAATCGCTTAGGTCTATCTGCATCCAGACTCGATACCAATAATCTTAAGTTTACCTCCCCACCCAACCACCCACACACAAAAGGAAAAAAAAAATCTTTCACACCTCTACTCACATATTACACATATATATACCATAAGTATGAAGCGGTAATAAGAAACCACACTCAAAGAGAAGGTTAAGTTTCTTACAAGCACAAGGGAGAAGGCAAGAGAGTAATCAATATATTGCTAAAAAATGCTCAGGTATACATGTGGATAGTAGGGATCTCGTTGTCTTGACATTTAGCTCTAAGACTTAGTCATATATGAAGAGAACCTTATTGTAAGCAGAAGTGTATTTTAAGCTTCAACCCTAAGCAACAAAGACTTACCTGGAACTTTTGAGGAATAGAAACATGTTGATGCTTGACAGAGACTGTCTGGATAGGAGGTGAAACATCAAATACTGTATTTTCACCCTTGTAAAAGGGCTTCAGCTTGTATGTGCCTGTATTTTTCGGAAACTGATTATGATCTCAGAAAGAATGCGATAGCAAATTTATCTGCTTCCAGTCAGCACACAAAATGATCTCCTAGACAAACTGATTGTTAGTTGACCATGTTGAGACATCTTTTCTTAAAAACCCATCTAATGGGGGCGTCTATTTCAAGAAATTGACTTTTTGAAGAAAAAATCTGTGGCTAAATGCTATAAGTGTGATGATTAATTTTTATTGTTCCTTGCCAAGTGTCAAGTTGCAATGGGCCCATAAATAGAACAAGTGATAGCAACTTCAAAAGCTCAAAGTGATAGTTGGATAGGCAGAGCTCAACGAATGGTACCATACACAGGTACTTTCAGAAAGTTGTATTAGCCGCATATGGAATACGAACTAAGGATTTGATATAGATGAAAATAATAAGCAACTTTGACATATCATATAATGTGGTTCCCCAAAATATTATCGTTACTCCTCATCATTAGACTAAACTCCTCTAGATGATAAGCAAAATCAAATACACTAATTGGATTGTAATCAATAGTTTAAAAGCTCATAACAGAGAAAAGCAAAGAATGAGAAGATAAAGGTAATCCGTATGCAAAAAGGAAATGAGAGACTTACCACAGGGTAGAGACTTGAACGAGAATGTCCCATCAACGTTAGATACAGTATGACAGAGAGCTCCTTCACTAAATGTATCATCAATGTCTCCGGGACAGTTTACGTTCACAATATCATCAGAGTACAGATACATATGGACTCCCAATATCGGGTTCCCCTAACCAAAATAGATTATTTCAATCACTTATAGTGTGAGGGATAAACAACAACAAAATAATAGAAGACCATGTCAAAGAAAATGAAAGTCCAGCTCATAACTCAACTTCCTTATGAAAAATTGTGGACTTGGAAGAGTCCAGATGGTCAGTGGTCAATCAAATCATAAGAGCAGCTCATCTAACTATTATATCTTGGGATGCAGTGATCCTCCATGGCAACAGCCAACATTTCAAGAATCAAAACAACAAGGGGAAGGGGATATCATTGAAACAAGGCATCAGGCTACTGGTGGGATTCATATCCAACTTTAATGGTTTCCATTTGAGAACCTAGAAGGCACCAACCTAAACTTGGACCGCTTAACACAAATAATGTAAAGAAACTAGATAAGTTCTACACATGTTTCTGCCTAAAGAATTACCTGTGCAGCTACGGACCCGTGGATATCATACCCAGGAACGAAAAAGATGTCATCTACCTCGCTGTTTCCAAATCCCAGTTCAACCTAAATAAAGGAAAATTGTGTAATTACACATACTGATCATGGGTAAAGTACAATAAATATGCTTATATATGACCTCAATATTGAAAGATTTGAGTCAGCCCATGATCTTTACATCTCAAATGTTTGCATCATAATCAGCTCTCTTTTTTACTTTAACAGAGATAAAACTCAACCAAATGGTACAAAATTCTTAAGGAAGTAAACAGAAATGGTAAAGTGTTAAACCTCTGTGGGACCTCTGATGTCAACCTTCAATTCTGGATGTGAAGCTCGTAATGCATACCCCCCTACACCAAAGGGCATACCTTTTTGTTAAGTAACAGAGCATCTATAATAATAATAAATAAATAAATAAAAGCAGAAGCTAAAAGTTACATGAAATCCTACAAAAACATATAAATAAGCCATAATGAAATGAAGCAAGTTACAGCTAAACGATTATTTGAGAAATCCCCAGATAAAGCTTTATAAAGGGTGATTAAGTTACACAATTGATGATTCTGCAGAACCAACAAATACCCATTATAGCCACAGATGCAACCCAAAGTCTTTGAGTCAACGGAAAATGGAGAAGAATATGGTCAACAGATTCCTCATCGGGAGCACCTGCAAACCAAAACCTTCTCTTCTCTCTTCTTTGTAGAGATAATCTAAATTTGTTTCCACAGGTTCTTTTAACCGAAGCTCATCAAATCGAGTGTATCCTTTAACGTTACACATTCATCGTGCTTATATAACCTATGGTCTGCTTAAATTATTTAATCTTACACAAAAAGAAAAGGTCTGAAGTCCCCTTACATGAAAACTATCCATGACTTAAGTTTGTTTTTATCAATAGACCAATAGATCAAAACATTGAACTCTTAATAAAAAAATAATTTCATTAACGGCAAAAATGTGAATAAAAAGGAACTACATTAGGAAGCACCCATACCTGGTACTACATTTTTGAATATGTACTTTCCTTCAGGTGATGTTGAAGCAGAAAACACAAGGTCTCCATTCGCAGACAAAAGGTCAATCTGCACGTTTGAAGGACCCCCATTTTTCTGCTGACAGCTTTCTCCACCAACAGCTCCAGTGACCTTTCCTGATATTGTGAAGCTAAATTTGGGGGGAAAGGTAGCAACAGAAGGGTTACATCTACGAAGCTCGAAATTATCAGGTTACTGAAAATAAGAGCAGGTTTAAATACGCACCCAGTGAACTGAAAATTGATGTCTTCATTGCCATTACAACCAGCATTATCAACACTTACAGGAACCTGTAACATAAATTGAAAATTTAAAAGAAGAGAGTGGAAAACACCAAAAATATGATAAAGAAAAAATATGAGGAATTGATCAGTAAGACATATATGTACTTCGCATTTTAACTATTTTTCTAAAAGAGCCACCAGAAAATGTCTCACCTTATCCGGAGACCATGACCAGCCTTCTGGTCCATTGACTTTAAGAATGAAAGAACCCTGCAAGTACAAAAAAAAATGAGAAAGGAATCTTCTGGAGCATGAGAAGAATTATAAGTTAGAACCCAAAATTCCATGCCCCTTAGGCATATCATCAAGAAGAATTTATACCTTGTCATATACCGGAATGAAGTAGTAACCATTAGGAGCACATTGAGTGCTATCCTTCACCAACCCATCAACAGTTCTAAGTTCAACCTGCATATGAAATTATCAAGACCCAGATCTCTCATTATTTGTGCATTAAGAGACTATTCTCCACTGTACTGATGCAGTTATTTTAACAATAGCATCATAATACTAGAAACACCCAGTCATCCATTTCACTATCAAGATTTCATTACAGCTGCTTTTCCTGATATCTCCACAACATAGAAAGCATACTTTACACTGGAATATCAAGAATGTTCTTTTTCATATCTCGAGCTGAAAAAGAATGGTGAAGACTGTTCTTAAGAATTAGCTTCACTTTACATTGAAGCAAGCTGGATAGTAGAATTAGTTTCTTAGTAATCAGGCGATAGTAGAATTAAACTCTTAACCATCAAATAAACACTACGGCAACATAGGCTTCACCGCCTAAGATCAAACAAGAAGATTACCGTGATATGAGAATAGTCCAGCTTCCCATCAGTCGGCTTCCTCGCCTTGATCAAAGAAGAGCTTGCCTGGAACAATGCATAGATGTCAATGCCAATCGGAATCTTGAAATGCCCGATTCATAGCTACCAAATTAGTTAAATGGCAATAACTGAACCGCCAATCAGAAAAACGAACTAGATGGACATTAAGATACATAGAGCATGTATCCAGATTCACAACAATAGATCTTAGCAAGAGATGAATATGGTACTTACCTCGATAAATCCTCCGCAACCATTAATGGAATCAGCAGAGGTGTAAACTACTGAATGAATTGCCAAGAATAAGCAGATCAAAGAGAGCGCAGAATAGGCCATTTTCGTCAACAGGTATTGGAGGCTGGATTAGAAGAGGATCTGATTTGCTCAGATCAAGGTCCAAAGCTTCAGCACCATTGATCAAGAATTGAGATCGCTTCTCTTCCGTCGCAGCTAAGAGAAGAGATGGGATACTCGTAGATTGTAGTGGTGCGGCTATGAAGCTTGGTTTATAGAGTACACACATACACTGCAGTCCACGAGCAAAGAAGAGCACGGACAATGCCACATTACAATTTACAGGGTCTAAAATCAATGAAAAAATATATTTAGGTGGTGAAAACAAATATGTGCATTTTGTTCTGGTCCTCAAACTTTATTTTCTCTGTTTTTTTTTTTATTCGTGTATCAAGAGAACAACACTCATAACATGCTTTGTTATACACTAACTCACTCGTACCAAGTCATTTTAAGAGATCGACAATATATTATTATGTGGGTTAGCAATTCATTTGTGAAAAAATCATTAGTTTCGTCAAATATTTCATCAAATCTAAACGGAATTGGTATCGTGACTTGCATGTGATTGTTGAAAAATCGAGAAACTAACATAAAATGACGGAATTGCCCTCAATTTTTTTTATAAATATATATATTTACTTTGTAGTTTTAAATTTTTTAATAATGAGATGCGTGAGATATAATAAAATTAAAAATAATATAAAGATTCGAGTACACATTTTTCATTTTATGTCAATTTCTCAATTTATTCAATCACGCACACACAACGTAACCATTTTTTTTTCAAACTGGACGTACTATTTGACGAAGCTAGCAATTCATCAACCAACAAGACCTAAACTAGTAAATTATCGAACAAAAACTTTAGCTATAAATTTGTCTAAAAATGCTCAAAATTATTAGATTCAAATCTTAGACTAATTCGCAAATTAGGATAATTCTAATTTCACACTTGCATAAACACTAGGTTGTTTATAAAATTTATAATAGTGTTTAAACTCAAAGTTGGTTGAACCAACAAGTGTATTGAGTTGAGTTTTTAAAAGGGAGTGTCGAGTTTGAATTCGAATTCGCTGAACACCCCATCTTCGGAGTGCTTTAACTTACCGCTACCAGTTTAACATTGCGGAAGCAATATTGTATCTAAAAAAATTGAAAAAAAAAACTACATTGATCTAATTTACCATAATTTATGTTCTATGTAAAGTAAAACTTACAGAAATTTGGTTAGTTTTTACTTTTTACAACATCAGTAATTTAGTATGGTATATAGTTTCACAAACTAGGAATCTAGAGACAGACAGACAAACATTACTATCACATGATCACACAACTTTCCAGTCAATGAGGACTTCCATAAGAGAGTCCTTCTTCAAAGGCTTTTCCAGGTGAAAATCCATCCCAGCTGCATACATCTTCCTTGTCTCTTCACCCACAGAATGAGCCGACAATGCGATGATCGGAACATGAAGATTATTACACTCTTTCTCCGCTTCTCTTATCCTTCTTGTAGCTTCAAATCCATCCATTTTTGGCATCTAATATTTACAATGAGTAATATATGTTTAGACAACAAAGAAACACAAGTTTTGCTTGCCAAATGGTATTCTTTCATGTAATATAACTTCAAATTTAGGGCAATTTTAAATAAAGAGCACTGATACACGTTCCGATTTATGCCGACTGTCTCACGGTGGTAGTTACTGTAAATTATAGCAACTTTTGGGGTGTTTACATCGATAGGCAAAGTCGGCACACCTCGAAACAACATATTCAGAATGTTTATCATTTCTGTTAAGTAAAAGCAGAGTAAAATACCCATTTAGAGAAAAAATGAATTCAAGAGGTACCCGAAACTGGTTGGTATTAATGTTATGGGTAAGAAACCTTATTGCACAGTGCTAAAGTGACGGAATCGGTGTGTTAACAAGTGTACACTGATTTTATACCGAAAAAAAGCCTGTGAGAAATGATCAGCATAATTGTACACCGAAAATTCCTAAAATTATAAGGTACCCGAAACTGTTGAATATAAAATGTCTCGGTGCCACCAAATGGTGTTACTTCAGTCCCCACAGCAACGAAAAATTATTGAATGGAACGGAGCCAACATGTGGCTCAAAGCTGGTGGCCATTCAACCAGTTGACGCTTGACACGTGTCAGTGTGCATGTCAATTTGTGCATTATCACAATCTGGTTGGATGAAGAGCCACCAGCTTTGAGTCACTTGTTGGCTCTGTTCCATTCAATAATGTCTCCACAACAACAATGTTGTAAGACCCAATAATGGGACCCACATAACTGTTGTTGTGGAGAAATTCTTCAATACATCGGACCTAACATGTGGCGTCACATGTCAGATCTTGATTGGTTGAAGATTCACCATGTAGACGCTACGTGTTAGGACCGCTGTATTGAAGAATTTTTCGTTCTGTGTGGGGCGAGCTAGTAAATAAAAGCTCATGCATGCATGGGAAGAAATTACCTCGCAGTCCATCAAAATGAAATCATAAAGGCGATTAGGTCCTCCAACTTGGCCTTGCCTCATCGCCTCAAACACCAATTCAACCGCCTCTTCTCCATTTTTACACCTCTCAAAGGTCGCCCCAAGTTGCACAACAATAGTCCGAGTTGTCAATGCAAGAACCTCATTATCCTCGGCTAGCAACACCCGTTTCCCGGTCAACGGCTTGTTCGAGCTCGAACCCGAATCAACATCCACCTCTTGATTCTTTATCCCAGCTTCTTGTTCTAAAGGACTAGCAACTTCCCTTATTTCCCCACTCTCCCTTCTTTTTTTACTCCCCGAAACCGAAAACTCCGGCAAGATCTTGATCACATCGAGCAATCGAGTCCCGTGAAACGGTTGTGACATCACAATGTCGCTCGGATCGAGCTTACCCTCGTTAACGACACCCCTGTTAATGACTCGACTCGACGCCTTATCCAACCACACGACTCTGCAACTACCGGATTGGAGTCCTTTTCGGAATTGGGACACGAGTTTCAAAAGTTGCGGAAACGGTCCCGAACTCGTGTCGATCACTAGCAAGACAACCCCTCTATTCCTCCGAAAAACCGGTAAAATCTGGTCCGATCCGTCCATCGAGCTTAGCGGGAAATCTTTGGCTCCGCCGTAGGACGGCGGCGATCGGTCATCCGATTTTCCCGAAGAACTATCGCGCGAGTGGTTGAGTTTTCGCTTCGTGTGTTTTAAAACGGACCGGAGATCATCCACGTCTTTTGGTATCCTTACTTTGATGCCAAGTCTCTCCATGAAAGCCTGCGCGACTCGGCGGCGTTCTTCGTCTTGGATTAGGAGGATTATGGTCGAACCGTCGGGTCTCGGGCTTAGGAACCTCGAACTAGACCCGATGCTCTGACCGGAGTTTGTTCTCCGGATGGTTAACGTCGGGAGGCGCATGCTATGGCATCGTTGTTTAACGTCATCTTCGCATGGGTCGGCGATATGATCGTTTTCGATCGATAGTTCAAGGAAAACATTGAATCTGAAACACGTCCCCTTTTCGCCGATCTCCTTATCAATAATCTTGATGTCACCTCCCATGAGACGTACCTAGAAACAGATAAGAAACTCATCAGTTCTGATACCAACTGTTATAAATAAAAAAAATAAAATAAACGTATTTAAAGGGTTATAACAATTTAACGCTTTCGGTTCGAAATTACGAATCGTAAAAATATATACCAGTGATTGGACAATGCCAAGGCCTAAGCCAGTGCCACCTAGGCCATGAGAAGTCTCCTTAACTTGTATATAGTTCTCAAACACCAATTTCTGCTGCTCTTTAGGTATGCCTTTACCAGTATCATCAACCTCAAATGCAAACTCCATTGCTTTAGGGTTCCTCTCAAACACCTTCTTCATTTCCTTTGCACCTCCTTCATTATTATTATTCTTGCGAAACAGCCCGGCGAACTTTCGGCGCCACCCGTGCTGATTATCGACTATGATGGAGGTTTCTATACTGGGTTTTCGAGCCCAGGCACGGACCGAGATGTGACCGTCGGGGGTGAACTTAACCGCGTTGCTTAGTAAATTCGATAGGATTTGACGGAGTTTTAGCTTATCGCCGCGGACGATCGAGTTCCTGATGATTGAGCCGTCGCACGGGTCGAGGATCAAGTCCACGCCTTTCTTTGACGCGACGGTGTGGTAGGAGTCGACGATGTCTTCGAGAAGTTGTGCCAAGTTGAACTCTTCTTCTTCGAGCAGCATTTTTCCGACTTCGATTTTGCTCGTGTCGAGGACCGAGTTTAGTAGTTCTGTACCACATTGATCAACACAGCGCGATCGACATTAAAATCGCGTATTGCGGATAAAAAAAATTATTCTCTAAGGTAAATTATGGCTAAAAATCCATTTTTGACATTTGATAGCAATAAATATGATTATTACCATATACTTATGTGGAGAAATTTAGTTACCTAAGAGGTCTTTTGCAGAACCATCCATGAGGTTGAGATTCTTCTCCAAATCGCTCCCCGGAAGAACCTCGGAATAACTGATGTCGATCAAGCCGATGATTCCGGCCAACGATGCACGAATATCGTGGCTGGCGCTGGCGAATGCCGTGCTCTTGCTCATGCTCTTCGTCTCGGCCTGTCGGGTGGCTTCCATTTGGTCTATGAGTTTTGCACAAAGGTGCATTTCCCTCCGAGCCGCCCTCATCGTTACGAATATCGAAACAACGATGGCGATTAAGAGCGCAACGATTAGTACCACGAGAATCACTCGCACATCCTCCATCTTCTTGTGGATCCGACCCATCGGGTTGTCGACCACCGCTATAACATATACCTGAAAACGAACCGACTCGTTACACCTATTATTTGTAACAGTTGGTTAAGTGATTCGTCTAAAATTTCACAGTATATACTAAATAGAGTATAAAGATTGTGCGTACCGATCGTACTCCGAGTATTTCAACCGGCGAACAAAACAGTTTATACCGCTCGGCCTGATACACGATTGATGCGGTCGGTCTTGCCGTTTGACGATTCGTCGAACAAGACACATTTGCAGTTTCGATGACTTCCTCTCTTGGACTGACCACTCGAACCAAAACCGAACCACCGAAAAGCGATAGTTCGGTATCCCGAAAGCCACGTAATAAAACGGTATCACCACTAATCAAGAACAAGCTCCCGGACCGAACATCCACATTCGAGAGCACTCCGACCGGACCCTGAACCCCAAACCCTAACGAAACCAGCCCGACACCCCCAACACGGGCAGTTCGGAGAAACATAAGATCGCGGTTCTGGTTCCATCCCGGTTCCAACACCGCGAATTCCCCATCGGAACTCTTAAACGCTTCTCGGAACCAACTCTCGTTAGTAGTAAGCAGTGCACGATACTTAACCGCATCGCCGCTAGGGTTTCCGGTTACCGGGTCGACGATCTGTTTGTACCAAGTTCGGTTAGAAGATAGTGAAGAGTTAGAATATAGTGAATATGTTTCGTTGCCTTCGGTGAAGTACGAAAAGAACAGTCCATCCACTCCAATGTACGAAACCTCGGACAGGTTAGGAACTAATGACTTTGCTTGGAACATCAATGGACCCATCTGTTTCAAAACAATACCAAAAACAAAACAAAAAAACACTTATATCAATCAATATATTTACAAAAAAAAAATTGTTATTAAAACATAACTGTTTAATTATTACCTTAGTTTGAACATCAGAGAAGGACAAATTTGTTTTGACAAAAGAACTGCAAGCCTTAGCCAAATGGGTAGCTGTTGGAGTGATAGACATTAGGGTTTCTGCAGTTTGATTAACCTTTGACATCATGACTGAGTCAAAGGCAGCCGAGTTTGAGTCGAGTTCTGTTCCAATGTTGTTCATAGTACTGTTCCAGAAAATAATCCCTACTATTGGTGGAACCAGCACCACTATTGTCTACATATTTAAAAAAAATTAAAAAAAATAAATCAAACTACATTTTAAAATTCGTATACGAAAATTTCTTAGGCAAGCTTCGTGTTTATATAAAAATTCACAAATTTCAAACGTGTCTAATTTATCCACTGTAGTTTCAGCCAGCCCAATAGTAGCACTTCATGATTTAGATTACATATCCCGCTTTTTCTGTTACAGCCTGATCGTATATCACGTTAAGATCTTAACGTGTGTCATTAGATTTAATATTTTCCATCTACCCAATAATTTTTTAGAAGAAAAAAATTACAAAATTAACAATACATGTATCAAAATGTACACATATCAAGATCTTAACAGTAATTCAATGTCTAAAATATGCATACTGGGACAGATAATCTGAATCCAACACTTCAACCCTCACAGAAATAGTTATGCGGGACCCACTATTGGTTCTCGCATTGTTGTGAGTGGCTGAAGGGCCATCAGCTAGTGACATCGTGTCGATAAAATGTCGCCCAATAGACAAAACTACCGTACACATGTCACGTTCTGATTGGATTAGTGTAACATCAAGCCCACCGAAGAATTAACCACCGTATCTAGTTTAAAGGAAAAATTACCAGACATGAGAAGAGGCAGAATGGCCATAACGCCGCGAATCTGCGGAGAGTCATACTGTTTCCGGTCACAACTTCCGACAAGGAAATTCTCGAGGGCCTGCATCGATGTTGTTCGGTATTGCACGTAGAAGAATCATCAAGAACATTTACATTAGATGTTTGGATTGTATTGTTTATGGCATGATGATATTTGTTTATGATATAAGTTGATGTCGTATATTTAACGAAATCATTACTTTGTCCTAAAGAAGGAAATTTAAGATAAAAACATAATGGTATTTACAAATGAAGCAATTTTAAAAAAGGAAGGGTCAAATAGGGAAAATCAAGAAAGATGCTTAATTTTGAACTCTTATTATTATTATCTCTATGACGCGCCATAAGAAGTTTGTAAAAGTTTATTGTGTTTATTTATTTATATGGTAGAGAATCTCATGTAATTAATTGGATACACTTTTTCTTCTCGAAATAATAATTACTGCTTTTTTTCTATTGGGAAAAATTATCATTGGTCGAAATAATTATTGGTTGTAAATAATATTATGTCTTTACTTAAATATTTATTATCTTTAAAAAAAAAAATCGTATCTTCGCGTACTTAAGAGGTCGCGTTTTGTATTTCATAAAATTAATTATGTCAATAATAATTAATTTTACGTAGTTCCGCTTTTTGATAAGTGTCAAGTGGAAGTACATTGATGTATAAATTTTATCTATATTCTAAAAAATAATATCTAATCTGATCTAATCTAATCCGTAAAGTATATGTTATATTGTTTCGAATGAATCATCATCTACAATAATAATTATCTCCAACGGATAATAATCTCTAATACGATCGATTTTTTCTCTACATATATGTAAGATCACTCGAAACTCATATACAATGCTTTCATTAATAAGAAGGCAACGGATCTTCAATTAAGATGTTTATGTCATGTGCATGGATCAATCTTGGGATGCAAGGAATTGAAACATCGACCGATGAAAAGAGTCGAAAAAATAGCCGAATACATGGATAGGGGCAATTTTGTGATTATGGTCATGTCAAGGGGTAATTTCAAATATCGAACGATCATTTTTCGACCCGTTTCGGCAGACATTAAAATAGATGGTCGGATTTGCAATAAATCACGAACAATAATATAGGTTGTTTGAGATGACTTACCTTTGAAGAAAACGAAGGATAAATCGCTTTTGTTGTCAATTGAGATGTCTCTTGAGAGTTGAGGATAATGATCGATTAGTTGAGTTAATAGATGAAAATAGTGAGGTAGAAATATAATGGGGTTGAGCTGATTATAATAATTTTAGTGCCAGAGAAAAATAAAATAGCTATTTATTAATTAATTATAAAAAATATATATTACTTCCTTAAATGGTTTGCTTTAGATTGTATTATTTCATAAATGAAAATTGTAAATAAGTTCAATATGTATTGCATAATAAACGGAGGAATTGAGAAAAATAAGAATTAAGTTTGATTTTGTTTTTTTATTCTTATATGTAGTTATTTAATGAAAAATAATAATTAATCAACCATCGATACAAAAATCTCCATGATGGAGATTGACTCACATGAATTCATGATATACAAATTTCTATATTAACGTCCTGCTGTGTTCCGAATCACTTATAATAATTGTATGATCACTTGTACGTACGACCAACTTTTGGAACATTTAATATTGTCCATTTTTTAATAGTAATAATAATATATATACCGCAATTCATCACGATTCCTATTCAACAGTGGTACACAAGTTAAATCTGCATTGGCTTCTGAACTGGGATTCAATTTGTTTAAAAGAAAAAGGAAAAGTTTAAAAATAAAGAATACTGTATGAATCATACAGTAAATCTTTAAAGTGTGAAATGAGTTGTGAGCTGAAATGAGCTGGTGTTTAGCTGCATTGTTCTTCTCACTGCTCGTGTTAGCGTTTAGCTGCATCTGTTATTGGACGAGCTACAACTGTTAATTGAGAGCCTAGTTAAGCAAGATGTATTCCCTTTTAGAAAGAATGGATTCATTGAGGAAGTATCTGTTCACCAATTCGATCTTGATTCAGAAGCTCTTTCTTTGATGAATTTTTCTCAATGCGTAGATAAAGTATGGGTATCCCGCTTCCAAGCATTAAATACAATATACATGTGGGACCTGCACTATGAGCAAGCTGTGCGAAAAGCCCTTTCTATTTTTCGGTTCCATAACAACTTGGGCGAAATAAATAATGAACATAAATAAATAATATATAAATATGATTAAAATATTTTTTCCACGTGTCATTTTTTGTTTGTTATACATGACACTATCAAGTCGGCATTTGACTGTAAATTCAATAAAAAATTAAACGGGTAAACTGTTATCACTAATACTTACGTTACAGTTTGAACTCAGGATCTGAATTGACCTATTTACAACAACTCACTGCAAGTTCACAATATCATTTGGTTTCCCCTGTTACTTGTTACTTGACCAGGACGTGACCAGGACGTGCTCGATTCTCTACAAGTCATGTCTTGTTAAACTTCTTATTTCTGAGAAACCCGGATCTCCTTCAGGGGCGGATTTATGGGAGGCCATATATCCCCCATTCCTAGCTAAGTTTAGTTAGGTAACTTAAGTTTTTGTAAAATATATATCTATATATATGTTTGCTTAATTTAATATGTAATGAGATAATGAACCTCTATTTCTCACCTTTTTAGTTGTAAATATTATATATTTTCTAAATTTGTATTTTTTTTTCCTTTTACATAATATGTATAGGAAGTGAACCCCCCCCCCCCCCCCCCCCCCGTTATTTAGTTCGTGGTTCCGCCACTGATCTCCTTCGACACCCCCAACAAATAGTCCTTTTAGGATATTCCTCCAATAGGAGTGTGCTGATAAAATGGCATTTGGTCGTGTTTTCCAACACATGATTACAACCTACTACCTCGCATTTCCCAATTGGCTTTCCCTGTCTGTTCGTTGGATTTCTTGTGATTTTGTTTTAAAGGTCATCCCCGCTCGACCCACATCAACATCCGTCATCACCATCTCTACTGAATCGATCACCACATATATTGTTGTACCATCGTCTGATATGCTGCTTTCGGAGGATTATTTGCTATTTCGGTTTCTTACCTTTATAGTACTCACCATATTTTGAGAGAGACTTTAGCTTGCAGAACGAGCCTTATTTTGGTGGCAGTAAGATCATCGACACCTCCCACGGTGTATCCGAAGGATCCCCTCCTGCTATTCAATATATTTAGGTCTTATTTTGTTAAAGAAGTACTTTTTTTATTTTTCTTATTATAAAAATTAAAAATAAACGGTAAAACTATTTAAAAATGAAACTAATTAAAAAAAGTATATACAAAAAATAAGATATTTTGTTAAAAAGAAAAAAAACTGTAAAACAAAAAAATAAGGAACTTGGAGAAAAGAAAAGGAAGGAACTTGGAGAAAACGAAATGAAGGAAACTTGGATAAAACGAAATGAAGGATAAAACCCGAATATTATATTTTTAAACCAAATATATATTTTTCACCATTTACTCATTTTTTAAACAAAAATTTATTATAATTATTTCAAATAATTTTATATTTTTTAATAAATTTATGATTATTTTACTATTTTAAAAAATATAACTCAAGGATAAAGTTGAAATAATAATATTTTGTGGTATGTATAAAGCAATTAAAGATCTACGTATAGAACTTCGGATCTAATTAGAAAACAACCGTCTATTATTATGTTTCTTTTTTTTTTAAATGTTACAGGAACTTGATTTCGATCACTTATTCGGTGGTGCCTTTGCGTTTATCCGTTTTATTTGTAAAGTTATGTTTATTTATGAGAATCATTTTTAAAAAAAAAAAAAAAAGAAAGAAATCTAATTACTATGTACACCCTAAAATAAAATCTATATTTTTGCCACAAATAAAATCCAATTAATATAACAAAATCTTGTATATAAAAATTAAATAACATTATTTTTCATGCAAATCTGAGATTCTATCATTAATTTAAACTGGTGACACATGTCCATATTTTAGATGTATGAATCCATCAATCAAATAATATAAAACTTTGGCAAAATAATATATAAACTTCGGAAAAAATGTTAAACTCCTTCCGGCCAAATATATTCATATTCACTATGTATTTTGCCAACCATATATGTTCCAATCAATATTACTAAATTTCCGAATTTAAAATTGAAGCCCGCTTCCTCATTTTGAAACTGAATGAAACAACATTTTTTATACCACATACATAAAAATAAATCGTAAGTTAACTCTCTATATACTGGAAAGAATAATGAACCAATAATAACCATATTAATTAACTAATATACATATTCGAAGAACACGGTATCGAAACTCTACGTTAGACAATATGGTCCCTTTGTCGATCACTCTCTTCATCCTCTTCATCATCGACATTCTAATAAATCACAAATATAACAAGCTTAATTTGACAATGTGTTATAAAAATCCGTTATTAATTAATTATTAAGTGTATAAAAAACAAGGTGGTGGACTTACATTACGGCGGTTCCTTACAGAATCACGAATTGCTGAAATTATGCAAATCAACACGTACATTGGAGCAATAATACCAAGTAGTCTTAGTAAAAGTACCTGCAACATTAACTAACTTTATCAGACCATTTTTTTGCGAAATTACTGCACCGAATAGACATTTACGGATCATGTTTGAAAATTACCGTTACAAGTGTGAAGGGGTATTCTTCTGGTCTACCATCAAGAACGTCAAATATGTGTCTCCAAATTAGAAACACTGTGAACTGCACACAAGAAAAAAAAATATATTATATTATATATTGTAAATAAATATCAAAAAATTTTAAAAGTAATTTTAATTTTTGAAAAAATATTACTAGAAAATAACGTTAAGACATTTTAAGAGGAGATATTCCCTTTATAATACAACAACTATCAGCTGCTTGTTCTCAACTATCAGAATTGTGATTATTTAATGACGCTTGACTCATTTACCTAATTAATGGGCTCGTATTGGCTCGAGCTCATACTAGATCTGATTACATAATCTAGGAGAGCTTGTCTATTACGAGCTCGGGTCAAAGCGAGTCATCTAACTCAACCAATTGTGTCATGGCCGATTTAGAGTTTTTATCTTTCAAGGTAAGATAGGAGGCTCGACCTTGCCCGACCTCGTGCTAGAGGTGGTGTCCGTGATCACATCTAGCATTAGCTTAAGTCAACGAAAGACTCCAACTAGATGAATTAAGTCATTCGTTATTAAATAATCACCTTTCAAATACTTAAAACATAAAAGTATAAAAAAGTTTAAATACTAAAAAGTCAATGATAATTGTGATACTAAAAAGATAATTTTTCTATTTTAAGAGTATTTTAGCCAGTCCATTGTATGGGGGGCAAAACACAATTTAGAAAATAAACAAACAAAAAGAGGAAATCCCAAGTCTTAAACTATGAACAAACTTGGTCCGACAAAACTGGTGTGCACACCGAAAGAATGCGTGGTCGGCAGAATCTCAATAAACGGTCGGCCAATAAATTCCAAGACGATTCGCACTATGCGCGCCATACTGAGAATGATTGTCGGAACATAAAATTTACATGCATGGACGACAATCAATCCCTATGATTTCGAGGAATAATTAAAAACTTACCGTAAAAGCAAACGTCCGACAAAATGCGGCGAATTTATAGATCACCGAAGCACATTCGGCATCTGCTTCGGCTTCTTCTTCATCGACTGCCATGAGTTCGTGTTCTCTCCGCCCGACTTGCAAACTATCCCTATAAAAAAAAAATATATATTTCACAGTGTTAATTTTTTTTAATATTCATACTTAGTATATATAATATGTACCTAATACCTAATAAGCATAGTCGTTATCATGATGCCTATATATATTCAATACGCACACCGTCACATCTATAATACTAATAACTATTTATTATAGCTCTCGAAAAGGGACTTTTTAATTAATTCCTTGTTGCGGCAATAATTAGTTGTAACCCATGATTGTCCATCTTTTCTTTAACAATTTTTTTCATGCTTAATTTAATACTTAATCTAATACTTAATCAACGACATGATGGGTTAAGACAAGAAGTGCGTTTTTTAAGGATACCACATTCTAAACGCACCGCAAATTAGCGTAACATAAATTCCACACTAATAAACAATATTCATCTCTACTCAATTAAAAAAACGTGGTAACTTCATTTATTTAATGTATGTATATATAAACATCAAAATGTTAAATGAATTTATAGTTACAAAATAACCTATATTAATAATAATTAATAAATGAGAAGTAATACATAATTAATCAGATAAAAGGATCGGAAAAATAAAGATATCGGACACAATGACGTAACTTATAAATATTATCAACCTTTGAGATAATTTAATAAAAGTCGGAACAAATTAAAATTTCATTTTCAGAATTTAAATTATCCCTCATAATAAAATTCACAGGACGTATTTGGATATATGAGGTTCGAGCATTTTTACTTTAAAATAACAAAAAATTAAGTGTCGTTATTATTATAATTTTAAATGAGTTTTAAAATTTGTAAAATAGATAGATACATAAATAAATAAAGTAATAAAGATGTACCTAATTGTCACTGCAGACTCCATCATCTGGAACTTCTTTGAAGGCTCTGCAACGTATCCAGGTTCGAAGTTCTGTATCACATTATAGAGAACCGTTAAGGAGAAAACGAAGAAGAAGAAACCATTTGAATATCCACGTAATTTTATTTTAATGTCTTTTTCAATTTTTACTTTTACTTTTTTCAAAATTCAAGCTAAAGCCAAATTTACCGGTCCTAGCTTTTGATGTAAAATTTTCAAAAGTGTTGGTAAATTCATGATTCTTCTCTACAGAGAGAGTAACCGAAGGATGAATCTCAAAGAATACCAAAAAAACAAAAAATCAGACAACTAATCCGAGGAAGAACATGAATTGTAATCCGACAACAGCTGCAAATCAATATTTCCCAGAAAAACAGAACGAAATCGGTTGTACCTGGAGACATATTTCGCAGGTGGTGTTGCCCTTCTCGTTACACCACCTCTGTATACAGTCCCGATGCGCGTACTGATCAGAATTGAATCATACCGGACATCAGAGGAAACAATCGACGATCGCCGATCCGACAGAACACAAAGGATGTCGGAAAAATAATCGAAATTTATGAAACATCGATAAGATGAACGAATTTGTGTACCTTGACAGTGCCGGAACAAGCACATGGAGATTCTAAGCTGAGACAGCTCTCGAACTCGGCGTCGTGGCAGATTCTGCAGTGAGAAACCGCCGTGCTTGATTGCAGTTCTTCAACGAGCAACGCCACTTCCTCCATAATAATAGTAATTTCTCTCGATTCAATTTCTGTTATATGAATGAGTGGAGATTCAAAATTCAATTTTCTGAGCTGCGAAACTTCAATTTCTCAGCGTCTCTGTTGTTTGTCTGGGGAGCTAGCGACGAGGTTGGGGCTTAAAAGCAAGAAAGACAGAAGATGAAATACCGAGAGTGCCCCTGAATTTCTCTAGAAGACTTGGATATTATTATGACTACTGTTATCCATTATCTCTAATTTTGTTTCCTGAAATAATTAATATTATATATTCTCCGTTAAGGACATATATTATGGTGGCTGCCAATTGTCTGTCTTTATTAATTATTATTACTGTCCATTTCCTAGTTTTGACATTGACTAGTCGTACTAATCACAATTAGTGATGATGAGTAATAAAAGATTAGTACATAATACATGTTTAGTTTGTTATTTAATTACTTTTATTTTAGGATTACATATTAAATGGTTAGTTAATAGTTTAATATTCACATGTACAAATTGCTTGTTTCTGTTTAATTCGGATGGAATGATTCACTTGTCTATCACATGATGAATAAAAATGCAAAAAATTATTAGTCGATTTTTGAGTTGTCGAACAAATTGCTAATTGATGTTTTGACAGTCTAACAAATTGCTAGCTAATATTTGGATAGTCTAACAATTTGCTAGTAATTTTATTCATCACGTGCGTAGTCCGTGTGTGATTTCCTTCAAGAAAGATTGAAATCCTGACGGAGATAAAACTTTCGTTCAAACTGCTTGTTGTTTTCTTTGTCGTGTGCGTAATGCGTGAGTAATTCAATCCAAAAAGGATTGAAATCCTGACAAAAATAGCAACTTTCGAACAAATTGCTAGTTGTTTCTTCGTCATGTGCGTGAAGATTGAAATTCTGACATTATTAATAATTTGTACTGTAAACTTGAGCTAGCAAAATATTAAAAAAAAAAAAAAACTTTAATTCGATAGTTTATTCAACTATATCAACTAACAATTTGATAATTAATCTTTTATTTTATCACATATATAAAGACATATGTGACTGTTATATATATATGCTTACTCATATGAATGAAGTAATACTAAACCATCAATAGTTGGTAAAAATCACTCGCTCTTATACGATTTAGCTTTAGAGTTATGAGTTTGAATCCACCAAGAGACTTAATTAAAATAATTTTCTTAGGAAACAAGGATTATTGCTTAACATACCGAACAAGAAAAATATGATATGAATCCACTGATTGTTCAAATGTATGATATGCTCGTAAATAAACAGGAAAGACCGAACATTATGTAGCAGGATGTGTCTAAAGTTGTAACTAGTGCTTTTGTTAATACACTCTATTTACCATTAAATAAATACTATGTATTATATATATTATTATATAGCATACGTCTCATTATTAATTATCTTTCTCTACATCCGTCGCTATTGACCGCATTCGTCATTCGTTATTATCTGCTCCGTTTAATATTATTGCTTGCAAATTTGTTAAGATTTCACCATTTATCTAATCAATCAATTGATCAATAAATATGGTCTTAGTAAGTATACGAATGTGGCAATCAAGTCATATTTGAACATTGAATTGTCTCATGAATTAAATGGTACGTAGACGCGGTTTTAAGAAGCATTTGACCCGATGGACGTGGAGGATGGCTTATTATGCAAGGTCAAAGTCAAACAATATCGTCGAATATATAGCTGAAAAGATTTGCCGATGTGAATTATATAGCTGTATAGAACGTAGAATACGGTGCTCGTATAATTAGCCTAGCTATATATGAGACTTAATTATTTAATATGGTGTATCGATTTAATATCTATTATTTTTATTGAAATATTACAATTACATTATGCCGGTTGGGAAAACATATAGTTTTATATATTTAAAATGCTCTTCATATTCGTCTTCGTCTAAGAAATATTAGTAAATAAAACGTCATAAAAAATGCTATTTCTTTACTCATATAATATTTAAAATTAGAAAATATTATAATAATAAATAAAAGCAGTTAAATATATGTATCAAAATATAATATGAAATTAAAATAAAATAATAGGCTATATATATATATTATAATATCATATTATTTAATAAATAATTTTTTTTTATAATTCGAAATTGTCAATTGTACGCATCACAAAATTATATAAATTTGTATCCATAAACTCTAAAACTATTTATAAACTTTCGAATTACAGGTTTATGTCATTATCCATATTAATTAGCGGAGATAATTACATTTATTATGATATATATCGGTAGCTTCTAATTTATAAAAGACATATATAAAAGTACTTTTAAATTTAATAATACTATATGATATATTATATATATTGGCGGATATTCTTATTTATTCAGTTTTATTATCATCAATATTAGCTTGAACACGAAAGGGCAAAATCGGGATAGAGTTTTTTCTAAACTAGAAAACAGTTACTGGAAAGCATTACAAAATGAGGATACTTGTATTGTCATTCATATCCAATAACTCTTGCTTATTTTCGTTTATATCCTTGTCCAATTCAAATATCTCTTCCTTCTCCTCGTTTGAATGCTACCCGTACGATCTGAGATCAACGGTCTACAGTAGCCAAGATGAATTATTATTATTATTAAGCGGGTCCCACTGACGGATAAAAAAAAGTGCGAAACGCGGTCACCGAAAAAAACGAGTGAGTAGCTGCTCGCTATGCAGAGGCCCCACGTTGCCACGCTCAATGACGTGCTACTATCATTCTATATTTCTATATATTTATATTATTATAATAGTAGTATTATGTATTAATTATTTATTCATTATAACTTATTTTTTAAAAACATAGAGTATGAATTATCTTGTTTCTCACTTAATAATTTCAATAATAATGCACTGCTAAGAATAAAATGTGTTTTTTAATTAATTATTTCAGACGTTCGAACTTTTGAATAAATATTTATAAACTTATATGTAAAACATATAATTAAGTTTATTTTGTATATAGGTGTAATCATAGAGGAGAAGGTGGAATATTTTTCGTGGTTTATAAAATGTGTGACTAATAATGCAGAAATAATTATTATATAAAAAAAATAATGTACAATAAAAAATAATGTACAAGGAAAACGAATGCACGAATTTTGCTAATGAGAAGTCAAAGTGGGATGCTGACACTTGTGCTTATCCCACCAATCGATCTTATCGTCTATTTTGGATGAACTCTAATTAGAGCCGCCCCAATACGGCGGTTCAAATATGTGAGATTGACAATTAATTAGTTATGGTAATTTTTCCATTTATTTACCATTTATTTAGAATGAATTATACTATTTATTTACATCGCAATAACTATATTAAAATATTAGATTTCTAATGTATTTATTATGTCAGATATAAAAAATTTGGTACATCTGAATTTTAACTTTTAACTATACTAAAACTGATATTGGGTTTACATTAATGAAACTAATACGCGTTCTGAATATTTACTAAATTTGGTCAGAATTTTTTTTTTTTTTAATTGCGAAGCTGAATATCTAACTGAGAATTAACAATTCCATATTCTTGTGAAATTTGAGTCGGTAAAAATGAAGGAAAATCATTATGTAAGCAGTATAATAATAAATAAATAAATAAATAAATAAGTAGATGAAGTCTTTCCTAATATATATTATATATATAAGACGAGTAATGTTCTAAATTAACATCTTCACTATATTAAAAGAAATAACAATCAAATTTAGAACCACTGAAATTTAGTGGTCGGCTTGGGGTTGCGGCTGTGGGGTCACTTCATTGCTCATACCGACTTGAGTTTGAAATGTATATGTCATTTCATAATATAAAAAAAAAAACAATAAAAAAAAATGTGTATGTCACGGATACGTATAGATACTAATCATTACCATATGACTCATGGTATAATTCTACATGTATAAAAAAACTTAAATGTTATAATATTATTGACTTTTATATTTACTTTTATATTAATGTATTTTTACAAAATATCCATCTTATTATTGAGTATAATTTGTACGGCTGCAAAGTGCAACGTGTCACACACCCATTTTAAGTTACGAAGCATTAATAATTATTATGTTAACTAAACGAAATAAAAAAATGTAGCTACTTCTTGGTGATCTAATGATTTTGATTAGGTACGTGTGCTCACGGGATTAGGTATATCCTAGATCATGCTAAGAAGTAACGATTGAAGACTCATATGCTCGTTTTTTTTTTTTTTTTTTAATTTCATATAACAAATATATATATATATATATACCTTTCGCCTACCATCAATCCCGTCACATCGTTGTTATATTATTATTTTTTAAATATATGACTCATTAGTTAATAATAATTACACAATAATTATATGTTAGCCCATAACTCCTTGGCATAATGGAAAACAACTTAGAATAATAGGTAAGCAAACGGGAGTTTTGTCCCTTAATGGTATTCTTTAAAGTTTTACATGTAAATTGTCCCTTAATGGTATTACTCCTTGGCATCCACAATGGTTTTACCTAAATTGTATTCTTTAAAGTTTTCACGTAAATATTTATGTACACTTTAAATAATACGTAAATTTAAAACACACGTAAAAAATATTTTCTCTGCAATCGTATTACTTAAACATATTCCTTAAATATATTTTATTATTAAATTTTCCAACAACCACTAATAAGATATTACCATTAATTATAAAATGAATTAATTTATAATAAAAAAATTGGTTACGTAATACATAGTGCATTACTTAAATTTAAGGAATGCTTTATGTAAAAACATAAATTTACGCGTGGGTCCCATCTTTAAGGAATGCTATGTAAAACCACTGTAGATAGTTTTTGTTGCTTTACTTAAATAAACATGTAGGACCCACGTTTACGTATTCTTTACGTAATACCACTGTGGAGGCTCTTAATTAGACATTTCAATTTCAAACATGGAATTTTATGGTAAATTTCTAAGCTTTGAGTATTTTTTCACTGTTTTACTTTTTAACGAGCTGAGTCGGTATTAGTTATGCAAATTACTAACTAATCCAACTATTACAAACTACTAATTAATCCAATAATTATTACTTTATGCATGAGTTGACTTACGAAATCAACTTACTTAAACTAATCGAGAAAGAGAGTATATCCACTGATCAAATCTCTGACACGTGTGAAATGTTGAAAATTAGTAACTCAAGTAACACTAGATGATCACAATAGTATATATATAGAGATTACCTACCTCAGTTCCACCACGTGGCACTGACCGAGGTGTTGGTACTAATGTGTTGCCTTTTCAGTCAATCAGAATAAAACATGTGTTAGTAAGGTATTGAGTTATGTATACGTGTCTTATTTTAGTTAGCTGAAGGGGCAACACCACCATGTGTCCGACAACGAATGACGGGAGTAATGTATGTGTAGCTAAAAATGTGATATACCCAATTACTAAAAAAATGTCATATACCCAAAGTCAATTTTATTTTTTTTCAGGGACCAAAATGCAAATTGATCCTTTACACGGTACCAAAAGGCTTTTAACGCAGTGAAACTGTGAAAGACATGTGCAACAACGAGTTACGAGTTTAGGATATCTTAGACTTGATAAATTTAAAATATTTATAATCAATATTTTATTTCTTAGTGATGATCCGTTGCTCTTACGCGTTGACCCGATGCAAAAAAAAATATTAATTTAAGAGTAAAGTAAGCAAGTTACATTTTTTACCCTTCTGATGACTCCTAAAACCACTCGGATAAAAATGTAATCGGTTACCACAAAGTAATTAAGAGAAAATGTACATAATAGCTAATAGCAATTAGCAACATGATAAAAAGATTAGGTACTAATTAAAAATATTTTTTTACCCTGGGTTTTATTTGTAAGTAGATATGTATTGTTACATCACATGCATCAAAAGTTAGTTAAATTGCTCAAAAGTTGAAGTAGGAGAAATTCATCCATCTCTAGATAGTTATCTTCTAATTGAAGGAAGGAGGTTAGATCTAGCTAGATATAGAAGTGGTAGAAAAGTTAAAGAATGTGTTGATGTGATTAGAGAAACCAATATAGATAAGTTAGGAGGGAGGTGGTTGAGCAGTTGGAAGGGAAGAAAAGTAGTGTTGTCTTGAAGAAAAGTTTTGATATGGTAGTGGTTTAGTGTTTTATCACTAATCAGAAGTTTTAAAGTTCGATTTATAAGAATGAAAAATATTTATGGTCATCATTTTAGGGTCGAGCAAAGAGACCGTCCTGAAATTGTGCTCGAGGTCGAGCAAGCAGGTTTTTTTTTTTTTTTTAAAAAAATTCGGGTTTGGATTTTTCAGGCAAAATCCTGAAAGTTTATTCCTGAATTTATAACTAATAATATCTTATACTGTTAGTTATCTCAACTAAACTATAATTATCTTAACTTTGAATATGTAGAACTTGATGTTTGTTTGAGAACTTGATGTGTTATAAAATTTGAAGAATGTAATGATATGCGGTTTTATTTTATTTTTCCAATTTTGGTATAAATTCCAGGTTGACCAACTCGTTCCGAATACAAAATTTCAAGACGTGCGCACCTTTTTTTTCCTAGACTTGAGCTTGGGCTTAGGATACGAGTTAGAGATGCATAAAATTTATACTTGTGCCTTTTTTAAAAAAGGTTTGCCCGTTGGCCCAAGCTTACCCCTACCTTACACCCGAATTCTATGCGAACGTGGATTATTCTAAATATAAAGCGAACATGTAAAGATGTTGTCCTTCTGATGGGAGTTTTGGACATCCTACCCAAATTTAAATAACCGTAGAAAATAAGACGTGCGCCTTAACCAACGTGAATCAGCCCGGCCATCATGGTATTGACCATCTCTGTGTCAAACATAATAGGCTTCATTTTTAATAGGAGATAGAAATCGATCTCGTGCGCTCTGATACCATATAGAAAATAAAACTTACGTCTTAACCAATTATTAATTATGTTATAAATCTGAACTTATAAGTGAAGACATCAGCTACGCTCTTATATTTCAACAATAATGATAATATCCGGACACTCACCAAGATGATGTCTAAAGCCTTTCTGCCTTCTGGTAGTGTGGCCCAATGCTGTTTTTTTCATTGGAGAGTGACTACAAAGATTATCTGATCCCCATATATAATTAGATGGATATATGCAATGTCCTTGTGCATACGTGTATGGACGGATTGTGTTCATATCCTGATATGTATTAATAACTTGATGCATATATATCTTCATATACTTGCCAAGCACAACATATGACGTGCCATATATAAGTACCATGAATTTTGGCATTTTATGCAAGTACACCGACCATAGAATTGGAAGGATTTGCAATGTTATATTAATTTTTAAATTATTAATAAATATATTCATAAAATATAATATTTTATTTATGATCAATTTATTATTATATATACACGATGTTATATATAACTGAAAACCACTTCAAATCTAGTTTTACTCGGAAAAAAAATACTCATAGATCTAAATAATATAAAAAATTATATTTTCTTACTATGATATCCAGAATTAGATACTTACTACTATATAATAAATAAAAGTTATATACATTAAATTTATATTATATTATTTAATAAAATTATTTTTCTAATATATTTCAAAGTTCAGAATCACATTTTTTTTTTTTTAAATTTTCGGTATAGATTTGTTTCTCATTTTCATTATTATATGAAGTAAATAATTAAAGATAAAATTATGTGGAATATGGTTTATTTAACAATATCAGAGGCTGAATAATAATAATAATATGTCCTTAATTGAGTTCGAGTCTTAGGTCGAATATCTCTCGGCCGATCGCTTACGTAAGTAATTTGCATGGATCCAAATATATTGAGGTCGAGAGGATGTGTGGGCAATTGGTTAAACAAATTGGCCCAATAACTACAAAAAGTCGATTGTGAAGCCCAGCCCAACTTTATGGCCAAAGCCCAGCCCAACTTCAAATCTCTGCCATAAATTCAATTCCAGCTTCAGTTTCAATGCCAGTGACGCAATCGTCGATTTCTTCCACCCTATAAGCGGCGATCATTCCCCTTTCGTTCACGATCGTCACGAATCCGATCCACGGCGGTCCGCCTCTCATCGGAGTTCTGAATCGGAGCCATGTTCCTCTTTGATTGGTTCTACAGCGTGCTCGCCTCGCTAGGCTTGTGGCAGAAAGAGGCCAAGATCTTGTTTTTAGGGCTCGACAACGCCGGAAAGACCACACTCCTGCACATGCTCAAAGACGAGGTTTGTGTTTGTCTCGTTGGATGATGAGTCGAAGTCTGTGGTGTCTCCTTGAATAGCTCGTTATGATTGATAGTAGATGAGTTGATACTTGATAGGCTAATTCCAGCTAATTATGCTAGAGATTGTGGTTTGAATTGAATTTCTTTCTGCTGATGTATTTCAGAGATTGGTTCAGCATCAGCCTACTCAGTATCCCACTTCGGAAGAGTTGAGTATTGGACAAATCAAGTTTAAGGCGTTTGATTTGGGAGGTCATCAGATTGCTCGCCGGGTCTGGAAAGATTATTATGCCAAGGTATCGAAAACTGATTGGACTGCAGTTTCAGCCTTTCTCTTTGTTCATAGTTTATGCTAGAACCTTGATAGTTATAGTATTTATGTGTATAGATAGGTGGTTCATTGCTTATATAGACCACCATTTAGTTATGAGTAATTTTGTGGGCATGGGCATACTTTTAGGTTATAGCTGCCGCGCCTAGCTCCTTATTGCATAATTTCTGCAATGTTTTGGTATTGCTTTCGGTCAGCTTTATCTGGCATATCATTCAGCTTAATTTTATGGCGCTCATGACCGAGTAAGAACAGAAAAAGCTGTACTCTACATTTAACGAGTCTGATTTTCCACCATATGCTAATTGTTTGCATTGATATAACTACCTCAAAAGTTCTTTTTGAGTGTTTTATATATAGTTTGCACTAGAACCTTGATATTTATAGTACACTTTTATGTGTATAGAAAGATGGTTCAAGTAACTTTATGGGCATACTTTTAGATTATAGCTGCCATGCTGGATCGTTTAGGTAAAATATTATAGCTGAGATGACATGAAAATTCGCATCTGAACTTTGCATAGCTTCTTATTGCATGATTCCTGCATTGTTTTAGTATTGCTTTCGGTGAGCTTTATCTGGAACATCACTCAGCTAAATTTTATGGTACTCCTGAGTCCCGACTGAGAAGAGAACAAGCTGGATACTACATTTAGCGAGTTGGACCGCAGTGCTTTCTCTTCATAATAGTTTGCACTAGAACCTTGATATTAGTACACTTTTATGTGTATAAATGGGTTCATTGCTTATATAGACCGCCATTTAGCTATTGAGTAACTTTATGGGCATACTTTTAGATTATAGCTGCCGTGCTGGGTCGTTTAGGTAAAAGAATGTTATGGCTGAGAGGACATGGTAATTCTCATTTGAACTATGCATAGCTCCTTATTGCATAATTCCTGCAATATTTTGGTATTGCTTTCGGTTAGCTTTATCTGGCATATCATTCAGCTAAATTTATGGCACTCCTGACTGAATAAGAAGATAACAAGCTGGATACTACATTTAACGAGTCGAATTTTCCACCATATGCTAATCATTTGCATTGAGAAACTACCTCAAAAGTTCATTTTGAGTGTTTTGCTTACCTCAAATGCATTTTATAGCACATTTCACCATATTTGTGATCCTTTTCTTGTTTGCTATCACGGTAACACTAAATACTTGCACATACTTTTGTGGATAGGTGGATGCTGTGGTGTATCTAGTGGATTCCTATGACAAGGAGAGATTTGCAGAATCGAAGAAGGAGCTGGACGCGCTGTTATCAGACGAAGCACTCGCCAATGTCCCATTCCTCGTGCTTGGGAACAAGATAGACATCCCGTATGCTGCTTCCGAAGATGAACTGAGCTACCACCTCGGCCTCAGCGGTTTCACTACGGGTAAAGGAAAAGTAAACCTCACCGAATCAAACGTGCGCCCCATGGAGGTGTATATGTGCAGCATTGTTCGAAAAATGGGCTATGGTGATGGTTTCAAGTGGCTCTCTCAGTACATCAAGTGATAACCGAACATAATATAGGCCAGTCAGTGGTTTGTTGTAGTACAATGGAGAAAATGTGTGCTCAGTTAGTCAGTTAATCTCTTGTTTTTATCTTTAGAGTTGGCTTTTAACTTTGCAATTGACAAAGAAACTTGTTTTAATGGAGGATTTATCTTGGCTTATATGTATGATCTACTTGTGGCTTGGCTTTATATTTGCGGTGTGTTTTGATAAATGTTGGATCCAAAATTCAATAGGTAAACCATTTTATACGAGTGAGATTCTTTCTTAAAATCAAGGTTAAAAAATCTGTTTAGTGTCTCAGATTTATCTCACGTGTCAATTTGGTGTCGCATGATTAAATTGTTATTTCGGTTGTCCAGGATTCAACTTTGTTGCTATTTGTTGTCTTTGTCATGTTTTGGGGTTAAAATTAACAGAATCTTGTCATGTGCTGTTCACATGACCGAATAAATTTGAAAATTTCTAAATTATCCCAAAATGCTCGGGATTACAGAATTGAGTCAGCCTGGAATCAAATGTGGGTGGCCAGAGACGGAGGTCGGTGGTCGGATACGGACGGGTGACTTTGAAAAAAAAAAAAGTACTTAAAATTGTCTTTTTCATCTCAACTTGTCAAAGTTAACTTCAAAATTGGACGGAAAGTCAAATCACAATAAAATTGAAACTCGTGACACTAAATATTATCAATTTAATTATGAGACACCAAACTGATACATGGAGTAAATCTTAAGATTGTTTTATGTTTACGTTAAATCAAATGAAACATCACTTGACCCACTAAAGCTTGACTCGAAATTTAATGTATCCAGTTATCACGGACTAAAAAAAAAGAATAAAAAAACATCTATCGAATTATCTCACTGTCGAAATATGTTTTTTAAACAAAGTACGCAACTCGTGTGAATGGCAGTGAGAATTTGGTACGTATTGCCTTATTGGTCCGTTGCGTGTTGACTCGTCAGGTCGTGATGTTAGGTTAGAAACTTGAAATATAACATTTGGTACGCACAATACATATCCATCAACTAAAATTTTGGGAAAAAAAAAAAACAAATTAGTCGTGCAAATTACAACAAATTGTTGAAACTAGTTTATTTTCCAGTTCAGACCGACAAATCATTCAATTAATAAGAGTGCGTAACAATATATAATATGTAGTGTTGTGTATAGTCGTGCCACTTAAAAAATCCAACCAACTGCACACATGTTGGGTCCATATATCCTTACTACATCCGAGGCACATATTAAGAGACAACATGGGAGTAATAGAAAAATTAATTAATGGACAAGACAGAGTAAGGTCGGAGTTGAGAGCGTGGACCGTCGCAATTTAATTCTACTCCTACGTCACATCTGTCGACATGAATTAGTTAGTAAACTAATTCCAAATATTATTTATTTACAATTGAACCGTTCTCGCATGATTCTCATAAAACATTTCTTGTTAGTGACGCAAAGTATGATCGAATCCATTCTCGTTACACATCACTGAAAATTGTAGGCAGCGACCAACTGAAAATGATGTCTTTTCTGTTGTTTAAATTAAAAAAAAAAAAATGCTTCATTAAATTGTTTAATAACTCAGGACAAAATTGATCAGTTTAAAATTAATTTTAAAATTTCTAATATTAGATTGTGAATTATTATATCACGTGGTACAAATAGTTTTAATGTCAATGAGTATACTTGTTTGCTTAATTATTTATAATATTATTATCTATTCTGAATTTCGTAATAAACAAGTCATACGGTACTCTAATTAAAATTTTTTTTATGTTATATAAAAATATATATGAAAATCTTTCAAATAATATATAAATTATGATTACATATAATTCTAACTTTAACAAATTAATGCAGAATAAAATTTATATATTTATTTAATTTAAATTGGTTTTTTCTAAATCAATATATATTAATTTAAAAACGTATGTTCTCAAATTAAATATAGCATAAGTTTTTACGAAATGACTAATTAATTAATTCAGAAAAATGATGGCCATGAGTAACCAATCTAATTATACACTACAGGAGGCATTGGAGATAACGGCTCCAGCTAACGGCTATATGATTGTTAAGCCGTAAAAAAATAAATAAAATAACAGTTAACGGCTCTACATAAATAAAGCCGCCCTGGACGACTCAATTATTTGGCCTTTGAATAAAAAATAAGTTTACGTCTCATTTAAAGAGCCGCTACATATAAATATATATATATTTTAACTTTTTTGTTTTTGGTAAAAATATATTTTAAGTTACGGCTTAATTTATAGGCCTCAAAGTTTTCTTTTTATGTCCAACATTTATTTATTTGTTTATATCACAAAAACGACGGTTCTTCTCCCCCTAGAGAGAGTATTAGGATTTAGGAATATAGTAAATTTCTAGGGTTCGTCTTCAATCGCTGCAGAGTGGTACAAAGCAGAGGGCGCCACTGCAATTCATTACGTCGCGATGGAAGGTCAAGGGAGAGGCGCACGACTCATGAAGGAAGCGGCTGCGGCAGTCTACAGTTGGAATTACACATTTAATTATCATCTGTCGAAGTGGAAGGCAAAGGAGAGGCGCACGGTGTAGGAAGGAAGCGGCTGCAGCAGTCTACTGTTGCAATTACTCATTTAATTATCACTTGGTGAGTTTTGCTACGATCTTCTGCTATGGTCTGCTGATAGCTGATTAGTTTTTAAGATTATGATTTTGACCGATGTCTGTCTCATTAATTCACAGCTTGTCGACCTAATGCCATTCTCCTTAATTCAATTTTTTTTTGCCACCCTCCTTATTTGTGCGGTTGGTTCACATTTGAAATTGCGTATTTAGAGATTTTGATTGAAATACACGGAGTGCTTTTGAGGAAGATAGGTCAACAGGCAACAAATATAATTGATATGAGCTAGGTGTATGATTTTCTGCATTGTAGCTTTTCAACAGAGAAGTTAGTGTTTGTTTTTATAGGTAAAGTATCTGATTAGTGGAAGAGCCTGTGAAGTTGCTAATATATATCATGCTAGATATTGATTATTAGATGAATTGCGTAAATGCAAAGCCCTACACTGAATGATTTAGAACTTGTAAGTTCACAGTTGTTAGTTACTCATGTTGCAAGACGTGAACTCAATGAATGTAATCCAAATTTTACATTTTGTTCTCACTTTACTCTACATTTTCTTGTTATTAGCTCATCATGGTGGTTTTTTTTCTTTTGCAGTTACCGGATATTAATGAAACCCGGTTTATGTTCTTCATATTTCCTTCAATCAATCTGCAGAGAAGGATCTGCCAATTACTATTTCTGAGAGCGGTATGCAATCAATCCTAAATCTTATTGAATTTATTTCTTTTAGCATTATGTGTTTTCAGTTTCTGTACGTCCACTCTCTTTTCCATGTATGCCTCTTCCTTCCAGAAACTTACTTTGTAGATACTGCAATAGAAGAAAAGAGTGGTATGACACTTTCTTAGCTCTATTTCTCTTGTATACTGACTTATATAGTCTTTTTAATTCGTGGATATATATATATATCATGTCATTGCAGCAGCAGGTGGTAGAAAAGCTCATGGCTTTGAATATAATTACTGCAAATTTTTCTAATAATTTGGGGATCACTAATAGTCTTTCTTGCCGAATGTTGGGTCCATTAGGATGACATTTCTCTTACTTTCCATTTGGACATCAATTTGTTATATATGGTTTGTTTGCCGAACATCTTATAATGAATCTTTTCAAGGTTTCTTGCCTTCTAATATTTCTAATATACTTGAATGTTCTTTTGCAGGTATTTGTCATTCTCTTACTAAAGAAGAGGTTCATGCTAATGGTAACTCAACATGATATTATAAGGTACTTTCTACGGATGACAAAATCAATATGTATAAGATTATTATTGATGCTCTAACTCAAAATCAGCTTCATATACACTCATTGCTGCATATATATATATTCTTTCTCTAAATGAACTAATCAAATAGCATTGTTATATTTTAAATACGTGGCATGACCTGCATCATTTTTATCACGGCATACTGACATAATTTCTAGCAAGCTATACTTGATGTCTATGATACTAAGCCTCATCTATTCTAATAGACATATTTTATATATACTTCTAAATGTTTACATATACTCAATTTATTGTTACAAGAGTGTTTTGTTCTTTGTTCTAAGAGTTTTAATTTGTATTAATTTTTGTTTGTGCAGAGTAGTAATCACAGTGGAAGCAATCTGTCTTCAGATGGTTAGATCGGTAAAGACAGCTTATTTAGAATTAGTTGGATTAGTAATCAGTGTTTATTCCAAAAATATTTTGCTATACCTGTTAGTCTGTTACGATGGATGACTTTGATTAACCATTTGATTGTTAGTTTAATAGATAGATTTACTTAAAATCAGCATTTAATTTTTTTTTTGGCCAAGAAAATCAGCATTTAATTGATGGTTCAATATATATATATACACGAATGCTGGTTCGATTTATATATATAGTATATATGTGATATAATTTTTTTTTTAAAATTAATTTTGTTGCGGCTGTACAAAATTGCCGTGAGTAAAGAATTAAATCAAAATAAAAAATACTTGCCGGCTCTTTTTTCGAGCCGTGATATAAATAATGGCGGCTCATTTTTCTAGCCGTGACATAATAAATGCCGGCTTTACCAATTTGAGCCGTTAAAATCCTCCCGACTAATCATTTAGCGGCTCTACCCCATTAAAGCCGTTAAATATTCCCAGCATTTATTTTGAGCCGTTAATTAATATTTATGGAGCCTTTAACTCAACTGCTTCCTGTAGTGATATATATATATATTAATTAGTTGATTTCCACCAAAAACCATTAGTAACCATCTCTAGATGTAGCCGTTTAACAAACACCCTTCTCTTCTTCCATATAATACCATTTAACGCCTCATTTCTCTTCTGAACTCTCTCTCTCTCTCTCTATATCTCTCTCTATGGGAAACGTCACGTCGAACGACTCGAGAAACCCTAGTACCTCCGGCGGGTCAAGGAAGGTGATATTCTGGAACGGCACGGTGGAGGAATTCCCAGAACCGCTCACGGTGGCGGAGTTAATGCTGGAGCATCCGAAGCAGGTCGTGGTGGAGCTCCGCCCCGAATGCATCGCCGGCAACACCAAGCCGACGCCTCTCCCGGCCGACCAGAACCTCGACCCGAACAAACTCTACTTAATGGTCCCTCTGAATAAGCGCGGCAAGCCATCCGCCTTCTCCGGCGAAGAAGCTCGGAGGGTTCTCATGGTGGCCAACGCCTCCCTCCGGCGACGAACCGGGTCGGGTCTGGTGGCCGGGTCGAGGTTTCTTCCTTTGCTGGTTAGGGTTTGTGCAGGGCGGCCGGGAGCGGCGGCGGCTGCTGTGAGTGATAAGTTGACGGTGAGGAAAAGGAAGAAGGAGAAGAAGGGCGGCTGTGGAGATGACGATGGTGACGTGGCGGTTGTGGTGGAAAAGTGGGGCCCGGAAGCTGACGTGTCCGATGAATGTGGTGGGGGGACGGAGTATCTGATGAGTGGGCGGCGGTGGAAGCCGAGTTTGGATACTATTGTAGAGAAAGAGATGATGGAGAATAAGGTGAACCATTGGTTGTTTTGATTTGTTAATTAGGGTTTTAATTAGTGGTTACAACTGATAATATCAAGTGTTGTATTGTATTTGTCTGTAATCTTTTTAATGATGTTATTATTTGGTTTTTGTGGGGGTTGAAGGGGATTATAGATTAGTGCATTCATCTAGATATGAAAGGAACAACTATTAAATATTTGGGTTCAATTTTTCTGAATAATGCTATCAAATGAATTTAAAATGAAAATAAAGCATTTTTTTATTAATAAATTGTTGACTTTATCAATGAATCATTTATTTTTGAATAAAGTAAGAATTCATTTTCACCTTTTTTTTTTTTACTAAAATGAATGAGTTGGTAGTGACGACCGTATGTTAATCCCGTTACGTAATGTATGGACTCGTTTGATGTTTTTTTCCTGATCATTCTAAGTAAACAACTAGTGCATGCACTAACCGTGTTAACGTAGCCCTACCCGCAGTAGTCATTAGTCTCTTCTTATGTCTGACGCAGTATGTGGGTCATCTTCTTATGTCTGACGCAGTATGTGAGTCAAACGGAATTTAAAGTCAAACCATATAAGAGTTTCGACATGAATTTTGAATTCAAACTACATAAAATAAGCGCTCTTAAATATTAGACCACCAATATTGGTGCTATTTTCACCCATAATTTCATTATAAGTTTTACCCATCATGTTTCTAAATAGCATAAATACATGGCTACTTTTAGTATTTGTACTCCAACCATCATATGGCACGCGTGCTATAATAATAATGTTTAATATGTATTATTATATGTAAAATAAATAATATACGTTTTCCATGTGATGAAATATCATATGCAGTCAACGAAGAAGTCGAAATTAGAGGATAAATAATATTGGGCAGAAAAGACAAACGTGTCGGAAGGGAAATTGGTTAAAACAAGTTTGGTCAAAACGTGTCCATTCCATTTAAGGTTAATGCTCATCAACCAAGACACGGAAATGTTGGGTAATGATGAAATCCTATCACATATGGCATGTTTATTATTTTGGAATGGATATATATATATATACGTATATGGTATTTATTAAATCTGGAATTCTCTTCCTTTTATAATTATATCAATCATTGACTCGCTAGTGGTGCAGATTTATTTAGATAAAAAATTATGTTAATATTGTTAACTCTTAATTTGCATGAAAATTCATTTTTAAATACATTATAAAATTAAAATAATATATGAATCTTATTCTTTATTAAGACGGAGAATTACATGCTGATTAGTTATCAAAATCCAAATAATGAGAATATTTGGATACAACTTGTATCGTATGGAGCATATTCCATTTATTTAATCTAAAGTTGCGATGGTACTTTCGGCCCAAAAAAAAGTTATTTTCTATTGGGCCGAAATTTTTAGTGGGCTTGTTACTTGCTAGAAAAAGAGTAATTGGGCTTTTTTCTTTCGAAATCGGTTCATAAACTTTTTTTCTCCCAACCAGAACAGTTACAACCACTTCGAACCAGTTTAGAACCGTTTGTTACTGCAACCGGTTCAGTCGGCAAAGGTGAAGAGCATAATCATCGTTTTTCAACTCATATATATGGACGTCCACCTAATTATCATTTTCTAACTACCACCTAATTACGATGTCAATCACATAATACAGTGGGATCATATATATTAATATAAGATTATGTCATTATATGGTGGATAAAGTGAAAGTAATCCACGGTTGGTTGGACCAACTGGTAAAGCGAGTTGTGTTCCCAGTGAGCGACCCGAGGTCGAAACACGCTGGAGACGCCTCATTGGGAGGACTTTAACTTTAACGCTCCCGGTCTGAACTTGCGAAAGCAATGTAAATATATATAAAAAAAAAAGTGTACGGGAATTTTATTTGTGAGGCAAGAATTAAATTTCAGAGGTAAAGAATAGAATTATAAGTAAAAAAAAAAAAAAAATTTAAAGATTCAAATATAAGTAAAGTTTTAGATGCCAAATAAAAAATAACTACATTTTTCAAGAATAGAGGTGACTGGTGAGAAGAGCATGACAAAGTGACGACCCATAACGGGCCGTTTCCCAAGAAAACCTAATAATAATAATAATAATAATAAATCTTGGATTGGGTATTTATTTTTTTCCGTTTGACCTTTTTCTTCTTCCCAGTTCCCATAACCATAGATCTAATGTAATCCAATCCAAGATCTACATGACCAATAGAGTATTGGTAAGGTGTTGTAATATGTATATATATATTGTTAAAAGTATTTCCAATACATGCATGCACACTTAGTAACATTTGACATTTTATTTCCCGTTATCCGCAACATATATAAAGAATTTTCTGTAAATATAATAAATTAATCATTAACCCGTACTTTGTTCGAGATTTTATATGTATAAAAAACTTAGATTAAATATAATATTATTAACTTGTAAATTTAAATTTTTAAAAAAAATTAAAAATACACATTATTATTTCGATGCAGTAGTGTTATTTAAAATGTTTTAATCTATACCTTTACATAGAAAAATCAGTTTGTAAATCAGAATATCATAAATTTATTATGATATTTAAAATTAAATAATATTATAGCAACTATATGGTCGAATCACGTTCATCAACTAACTTAGCACATAGCAAAAGATAGTTGAGCATTAAAACAATAAATTCATATCTGACAGCCCATTTGTGAGTGCTCTTTACCTGCCCATTCTTCAGTGAACAAAACAAAACTGAAACAGAACAGAGCAATGGTTTGATAAGACAATATGTGAATATGGTCGCGTTCGACATGAGAAGTTGTAGTTATTTAAGTTAGTGAGATTTTTGCCAAAATAAGAAACAGAGCATTCATTCATTAATGGATGTACTGGCATGATCTCTGCACTTAATATTTTCAATATACAATATTTATTGGTAGGTGTTGCAAAATATACTTTATTACTATGGGAGCGCATAAAATAATTGCTAGAATTTATGAGGGTTAATTTGAAATATTTGATAACATAAAGTATGAGGGTTACTGAATTATTATGTAAGGTCTTTCTACCATGTTAAATATTATTATTCCTTTCTTGGTCAACAGCCATGGAACATAAACAGAGATACTAGATATGATACTATATTTATGTATAGTTCCAATGCAAGTCCTCGAATAGAATTTATATATTTCTAATAAATAAATTGCTATCTGAATTGATTGATTTACAAACTACTGTTCAGGCTTTATTTTTTATTTTAAAAATTACTACATGAGCTTTTTTGCAGATCAAATTACTACTTGCATTGTAACTTTCATTAATTATAATAAAAAATAAATATATCCTAGCTACATGAAGTATTTTAATATGTTTTTAAAAGATAATTTTAAAAAAAAATTGCAGTGAAATACAAATTATATTCATTAACACAATTTTTGTTTTTTTAAAGGGCATGCTTTGAATTTAAGCCAAAGGATTGTTTAATCATTTAAAATTTCACCATCCATTATCCCCCAAATTTCACCATCCATTATCCACCAGTTGAAAACCGCTCCATATATTCCTTATCAAAACCGAACCATTTAAGAACCGGTTCAATCAGAAACGGTTTGTATTGGCTCGGTTCCGGTTTGGTTCCGGTTCGGTTCGCCCGAACCGGTTTTTATGCCCAGCCCTAATGTGACCTCTCTTACAAGTGAAGCTCCATTGCAATTTACATTTGGCTAGAATACAATAGGAAGTTTATATGAGATGATATAAGAATATATACTACTTTGATCATATGATGCAATATATATATAATAATATTTGATCTAAATTTTTTAAGGTAAGCACAATGGACCTCTCTTAAATAACTACCAACCCTATCTATATATACCCTACCATGTATTGTCAAAGTAGCTTATTGCAAGTAATGCCCTCTTTGTAATGGTTGCCAGTTAAGAAATGAGATGAGCATCCAATGAAATGAAACGAATAAGTGCAGATAAAGTCGATCAAATCACTAACCACTTACCTCAATGGCCAGCAACGTTGTGATGAAAACACGAAAAATTATGAATTTTCACATAATTATTAAATTTTGTACTCAAACAATCGGTGATCTGATGAAAATATCAAGTCTAGCCCGAACCACATATTATGTCAAATATAAGAGAATACGAGTAGATAAGGGCTTAAAAGACATGTTTCTTGACTATATTAGATTGCTGTGCTATTTTGTTTAGACTAGTGCATGTAATGGTTATTCGTTAAGTTTGCACGGAAAAAACATCAGTAAAAAATCCCCAATAATATGTAGGGTTAAAGGTCCTTTTGGTACCACATGTTTGCAAAAATTACACTGTTCATACCACTAGTATTTTTTTTCTTACCGAATTGGTACCATATGTTTCCAAACCTTACTGTTTTGGTACCTCCGTTAGGGTTCTGTAAAAAAAAGCCGTTAAATGGCATGTGTCATGCACGTGACCAGCCCAAAACTTTCAATTTTGTTACAATTTAGTCCATCTAATACATCCCTAACTTTTATTTTGTTTAATTTAGTCCTAAAACTTCAAAACCAAACCATTTTCCCAAATTGACCTACCCGGACTTAGACTAGGGCTAGGTTCGACCCTGGGTCATGGTCGCCGGACCCAAGCGACCCCGACCCAGGGTCGGACCTAGCCCTAGGCTAGGTCCGGCTAGGTCAATTGGACCTAGCCCCAATTGAGTTAAATTGGGACCTAGCCGGACCTAGCCATGGGCTAGGTCCGACCCTGGGTCAGGGTCCCCTGGGTTCGGTGACCCCGACCCAGGGTCAGACCTAGCCCATGGCTAGGTCCGGCTAGGTCAAATTGGGGAAATGGTTTGATTTTGAAGTTTTAGGACTAAATTGAACAAAATAAAAGTTAGGGATGTATTAGATGGATTAAATTGTAACAAAATTGAAAATTTTGGGCTGGTCACGTGCATGACACATGCCATTTAACGGCCGTTTTTTACGGAACCCTAACGGAGGTACCAAAACAGTAAGGTTTGGAAACATATGGTACCAATTCGGTACGAAAAAATACTAGTAGTATGAAGAGTGTAATTTTTGCAAACATGTGGTACCAAAATGATCTTTAACTCTAATAATATGTATTAGAGTGTCTAGAATTGTCATTACAACCACCGAATAGTAATCCTAGCTAGTTTTGATATGTATATAATTTTGTAGTTTGACTTTGAAGAATTTGGGAAATAAACGCTGATTTAAAGGAGACGACCTCAAAATCATATATCATACATAATTACATACGAATATTATAATATTCCCCGTCTGGCTAGGCTAGGCTAGCAAAGTGGATGGATCTAGGATGTATTGGGAAATGTACCACAAATCTTTGCCATTTTTCTATGCATGCCTTGCTTTTAAAATTAGTTCTTTTCTTCATTTCATGCCCATGAAAAAGTTGATTCGTCGATCGAGACATGCACGGTGGAATTTTGGGTTATTAATGTGCATGCATCCTTTTCAAAGACCACTCAACCTTGACTTTGAATTATATTTTGAGTGATAAATCGAATTGTGTTTTATAAGGATAAATGGAGTAATTTGAATCTCATTAAGACATCAACTCGTAATGTGGTGGCTAGGAACTTGATGATCATCGGGTATCTAAAATTTGATGCTTTGTGTAATTTGTTTTTTAAAAACTTCTCATATGGTTGGATTTACGATTTTTCAATTTAGTGAGCTTAAACCCGAAACTACAATTCTTGCATATTAATTAACAACGGGAAATAAGTGGCAATAAAAAAAAAACACAGAGGGAAATAAAAAATTTAATAATACTTTAGCTTACCTAAATATGTATAAATGTAGGAAACCATTTCGCTATACCGTTATAGTTACTGCCGCCGTTCACAGGGGCTTCGGTCCTCGGCGCCCCTGTCATCACTCATCAGGTCACTAACTTTCTTAACATTTCGGCACTGGGCAGGCGTCAGCCCCATATATGGTCTTACGACTTTGCAGAAACATGTTTTTGGTAAACAATCGCCCGATCTGGTCATATTAAAAAAATAAAATTAATAAACAACCTTCCTTTTCCACAAATTTACTCATCCCCAAAGAAAAAAAAACCAATTTTAAATTATAAAAAATTTATTTGGTTACAAAAAAAAAAAAAAAAATCCAATGCATCACTTTACCGTGGGCCCCATTTTCTTCTCCAAAGTTCGAACTTCGAACTATATATGCTGCACACACCACACTTCCCACCTTCACTCTTCACTCTAAATCTTTAAACTTCCTCCCCGCCATGGCCGGAACCGCCATTCCCTCCATGGCCGCCACTCCCTTCCTCTTCCTCATCCTCCTCCTGCTGATTCCTCACCGCCGTGCCTTCGCCGGAGAGACCTTCGCCTGTGACCCTAACGATCCGAACACATCAAACCGACTCTTTTGCAGAACCTCACTGCCGTTCCCGGAGAGAGTGCAGGACTTGCTCGGACGTCTGACGTTGCCGGAGAAGGCGAAGCTTCTGGTGAACGGCGCTGCGGCGGTGCCGAGGCTGGGCATTAAAGGGTACGAGTGGTGGTCGGAGGCCCTTCACGGCGTTTCGAACGTAGGGCCCGGTACTCGGTTCGGCGGTGAGTTCCCCGGCGCCACCAGCTTTCCGCAGGTCATCACCACCGCCGCCTCTTTCAATGCGTCTCTTTGGGAAGCGATTGGACAGGTTATTGTTCGTTCCACTCAATGTCGATATTCTTTTTATTATTTTATTTATTATAATATCCAAGTTTGTATAATTATTTATTTTTACACTATTGCAAAGGATATAGAAGAGCCTCAATCAATGTTCTCTTTTACCCAATAATGCTTTATATATATTTTGCCAAAAAGTACTAATGCTTTATATTTACCTACTAAAAAAATGTACTTTTATTATAAAATTATTCAATTCTACTCTAATATATGCTAACATAAAATCCTAAACCTATTAGGTATAAGATGTTAAGTAAGCATCTCATAAACTCGAACTTATTACGCCATTTTTTTTAAAAGTTTGTGAATAATTAAGTTTACACTGAACTCATCACTTAGTTCGTATTATGGGATTCACTCAGTCAATTATCAACCGCATTTTAACACTTTTTTAAACTGATATTTGCGAACAAAATTTGAGTTTACATCGAACTCATCACTTAGCCTGTAAATATGTGTTTCACTCACTACCTCAACCTGAAGATATGTTTTTATTTTAAAATATATATATTTTTTTAGGGTTTTTCAAAATTATTCTAGACGTCATTATAAGTATTTAAGTTGATGTTTTCTAAAAGTTCCAACAGATAAAATATGCTAGTTTATGGATTGGTGTGTTAGTATGGAGAAAATCGAAAAGGAAGTGGATAATATAATCATCATCATTGGATAAATAAATAAATAAATAAATAAATAAATAAATAAATAAAGAGAGAATATTATAAAATAAAGGGTTGCAAGTTGGTGTTACATTTTGCAGGTTGTGTCGGATGAAGCGAGGGCCATGTACAATGGAGGTATGGCAGGCCTCACGTTTTGGAGCCCCAACATTAACATCCTGCGGGACCCGCGGTGGGGCCGTGGACAGGAGACTCCCGGTGAGGATCCCGTCCTCGCCGGTCGCTACGCCGCCAGTTACGTCAAGGGTTTACAGGGAAACGACGGTAACCGGTTGAAAGTGGCGGCTTGCTGCAAACACTTCACCGCTTATGATCTAGACAATTGGAACGGCTTCGATCGCTTCCATTTTAATGCTCTGGTATTTCTTCCACCCACCAAATCCCATACCCTCTTTAATATTATTATTATTATTGCAATTTTTTTCCGAACTTTTAGTATTTTAGTACCATATGTTCGTATTTTGTAAACTTTTATTTTATCCGTTAGTTTGCCGTTAATTTAGCTGTTAATTGGCACGTGCAAGTTACTGACTTGCCATATATTTTTTATTTTATTTAATTTAGTCCATCTAATACATCACTAACTTTTTTTGTTCAATTTAGTCTTAAATAACCCAAACTGAACTACTAGACTCGATGGACCTAATTTGGACCTAGTTTCAACCCTAATTTCGACCCCAGTCACGGTCCCCCGTCCAGGGAACCCGATCCTGCCGAACCTAGCCTTGGGCTAGCTAGGTTCATAAAGTTAGAGATGTATTAGAGAGACTAAATTAAATAAAATTAAAAGTATAGGGCGTGATTTGCATGCACGTGCCATTTAACTGTCAAAATTAATAGCCAACTAACATATTTACCAAAATACTACAATGTGTAAACGTATGGTATAAAAATATACAAAAAAAAAAAAAAAATCATTTTATACCAAAAACCAAAACCGGTCATCAAATATATGGTATTAAAAATTTTTTTAACTCTATATTATATTGATTATAGTTACTATTTTTAGTTGTATTTAACTATTTATGTGCGTGTCTAGTAATAAAAATTAATTAATTAAATAAATAACCCTTAATTAAATACGTTGTTAATGGTACTCATCTCCTACACGACGTTAACTAACCTCGGATGTTGGAAAATGAACGTAGGTGAGCAAACAAGACATAGAAGACACATTCAATGTGCCATTTAGGATGTGTGTAATGGAAGGCAAGTCAGCCAGTGTTATGTGCTCTTATAATCAGGTTAACGGCGTTCCGACATGTGCCGACTCCAACCTCCTCCGCAAAACCGTCCGAGGAGCGTGGCGTCTCGACGGGTAACAACCCTAATCACAATAACACCAAAATCTTATCTATATATAAATCAAAAGTAACCCGGATTTAATTTACATTTTTTGCAGGTATATCGTCTCGGATTGTGATTCGGTTGGTGTATTTTACGAACAACAACACTATACATCCACGCCGGAACAAGCTGCCGCCGATGCAATCCGAGCAGGTCTCTACCATTTCTAAAAAAAATCATTCTCTTTCTTTTTTTGGTAGAAAAAAAGGGAAAAACATGCAACAAAGAGGTTAAGTGTTGTATAAAACAATGTATAAACCTGTCATTTAGAATAAGACGAGCGTTTTAACTGACTATTGATTTCAGGGTTGGATTTGGATTGTGGGCCTTTCCTTGCAAAGCACTCAGAGGAAGCAGTAAAGGGTGGTCTTTTGCATGAGGGTGATATCAATACTGCCCTTGTCAACACATTGATGGTGCAAATGAGGCTTGGGATGTTTGATGGCGAGCCGGGGTCGCAACCCTACGGTCGGTTGGGCCCGCAAGATGTTTGCACCGCGGCCCACCAAGAGCTCGCCCTAGAGGCCGCCAGGCAAGGCATTGTTCTCCTCAAGAACCATGGCCCGTCTCTCCCGTTGTCCACCCGCCGCCACCGCACCGTCGCTGTTATTGGGCCTAATTCCGATGTTACCGAGACCATGATCGGAAACTATGCAGGTAAATTACATCAACTTCGAACCACATTCATTTGTATGATCAATAGTACGCGTAGATGACATAAAACCGCTGAAATATAAAGATTAAACTACAAATACATTTATTATTGTAAGGTGATATCTAAACTTTTACGTAATTATCATAACGCACAAGTTCAAAACTACGCAGCGTTAAGTTAAACCTCTATTTAATTAAAAGTTTCAGATCATTCATTCGTCTATCAACTTAAGGTTTTAAGACAGTTAATGCTACTTATACACTTGATCTATGCATATTTTTTTGTTAAGAATATTCTTTACGTAAATAATATGCCATTAAAATAGGTGTTGCATGTGGATACACAAGTCCCCTTCAAGGAATCGATAGGTACGTGAAGACCATCCATGAACAAGGTTGCGGTAACGTTGCATGCCGGGACGACCGGCTTTTTAACGGTGCGGTCGATGCAGCGACTCGGGCAGATGCCACGGTATTAGTGATGGGTCTCGATCAGTCGATCGAGGCTGAGTTCCGAGATCGGGCGAGTCTACTTCTTCCGGGTCGGCAACAAGAGCTTGTGTCTAGAGTTACGGTGGCCTCTAAGGGACCGGTTATTTTGGTCCTAATGTCGGGTGGACCTATCGATGTGTCCTTTGCTAAAGATGATCCTCGTATCGCTGCAATCGTATGGGCGGGGTACCCGGGCCAAGCTGGCGGGACCGCCATTGCCGATGTCTTGTTCGGAACCACCAACCCAGGTTTGCTCGCTAGCTACCTAGTTGTTCATTTACGAAAGTGTCTAATTGCATCGTAGTTAAGGTTAGGAACCTAATTACAGTCTTAAGTTTACACTATGTTGCTTTAGGTGTTTCAGGTTTAAATTATTGCTAAGAGGCGTTCCATGTTATTTTCGTTGCTTTTTAGTTTTTCGTCTGTTTTTTCTGTTAAATTTGACGGATTTTGGTCTATAGCTCCATAAAATTCAACAACAAGAGCATTTAAAGAAAAGAATTCAAATATAAAAATGACATTTGTACTCTCTTTTTAATTTATGTCAATTAATGTAGACATACAGTGAAATTGAATTATTTATATCTTATGTCTTGTTTTTTTTTTCTGTATTCTATTGCTTAGGGGGCAAGTTACCAATGACATGGTATCCGCAAGAATATCTAACGAATCTACCGATGACCGACATGGCGATGCGGTCGAACCCATCAAAGGGCTACCCGGGACGAACCTATCGGTTCTACAAGGGTCCCGTGGTGTACCCATTTGGGCACGGCATGACCTACACCACCTTCGCCCATTCAATCGCTTCCGCACCGACGGTGTTCACCGTGCCGCTCGACGGCCATCGAGGCTTGAACACAACCACCCTCGGCAAGGCCGTGAAGGTGATATTAAAAAAAATAAAGATATTAATAAATTATATTTTATTATATGCTGATTAAGTTATATTATGAATAAATATATTTTTAAATTATGTTTGTGTTATTAGATTTAGTTTTGTATCTATATAGGTGACTCATGCACGGTGCAACAGACTCACCCTAGGGCTCCAGATCGACGTGAAGAACACGGGGCGTAGGGACGGGACCCACACGATGCTCGTGTTCTCGACGCCGCCTGGGGGAGGGCACTGGGCCCCACACAAGCAGCTAGTCGGGTTCGAGAAGGTCAATGTCCCTGCTGGATCGCAGCGGCGAGTCAACGTGAACATCCACGTGTGCAAGTATTTAAGCGTGGTGGACTCGTCGGGAGTGCGAAGAATTCCGATGGGTGAACATGGTCTTCGCATTGGTGATATAATGCACTCGGTGTCTATTCAAGCAGCCATTTTAGGTGTGGTCAAGACTTGATTTGTATGTGTCGTCTGGTTCTAGTTAGGGCTCTTGTTATTGTGGTGTCAAATCGAAGAAAAGATGAAGAAGTAAATTGTTCTTCATTATTTATGAAGAAAGTTATTTTGTATCACATATTCAAATTACTATCATTACCACAAAAAACAAAAAAAAATTCAAATTACTATGAATATTTTTTTTTTCATATTTTATAGGATCACAAATAGATCATAATTTAGAAATAAAACTTCTAAAAAGTAAATACAAACTTTACACTTTTACTTATAATTGAAATTAATTATTAAATTACTAGTTGATGTTTAGCCCAATGACGTTTGTTGTTGATCATTTTGCTAGCTCGGTTATCTCATGTGCACAGTTTGCTTGCTTTGATATATTTTTTTGTTTTTGACTGAATTACCTACGTACTATACGTGATGAAGATAATAACTAATAGTTTGTTCAACTGCCGAAATATTATTTAACAATTTGTTCGATTGCCCAAACATTATCTAATAATTGGTCTCTAATTTTTTTATTATTTGCTGGACAGGTGTCCTATTCCTTCCTAATTAGACGGAAAATTTTAAATGTGCTATCAATTTATATACACTTTGCCAAACAATTGGATAATTAACCTCTTTTACATTAAATTAATTAATTAATTAACTAGGGTGCTTTTCCCGCGCGGTGCGCGGGGTTAGTTGTTAAATCGTAAGTCCTAACTTTTATTTGTAAAAATGAAAGTAAAAAAAAAACATAGTAAAATAATTGAAAATATTTTTTTAATTTGATAAAAATAATATACTTCTTTAAGTTTAAATTTTTGAAGAAGTATTCGTTTTTGTGTAGATAGTCATTTCATAGACTGGTGGTGATGCAAAAGACTATTTACGGATGAAGTTTTTATAAATTTGTTTGAATTGAACGAAATAATCATTTGTGTTTCACTTTCACTTTGTTTTTTTTTTTAAATTCAAAATTTTCTAAAGAGGTAACATATTTGAAAAAATGTCAAATAGTATTATGCAAACAAATAATTAAATTCAAAACATACACGTATTAAATAAAATTATATACACTTAATTATACTATTCAGCCCAAACATATTAAGTCCAAGCATATTTAGCCCAGCACAACCCTAAATCCAACATCTTGCTGACGTGGCGAGCTCTGATTATCCCTTTAGTCTGACGTGGCGAGCTCTAGTTAGAGCTATATCTCTCCTCCTCCCATATTATATATATAGATATATAAAACTTGAGGGTTGGGCCGGGTGGCAAATTTCTCCATAAATAAATAAAGCATAAAAAGTTATCAACATGAGCCCACAAGAAAGACCCAACTTCAAAAGTATTGTTACATGGGTTGGAAATGTAACAAATGAGGCCCAACAGAAAGACAGGTCGGGCTTTTTGTTCCTGTCTGATGCCATTTGTCACAAAGACAGGTGTGTCTTCTATTCATGTTGTAATGATTGTGTTGGAACTTGGAAATGTGTAGTGCATAGAACATGTTCATTACATTTGCAGTTTTTTTTTTTTAAAAAAAAAAATTTTTGCAGATTCGTTTATTAATGGATTGATTTCACATATTCTTTTATCGTGCAATAAAAAAACATATAAATATGTATATCTCGATGACATGTTTATAAAGAGCACTTGGTAGTTGGTATTAACTATTGTACGAATGAGTTCTTATTTTAAAAGAGTTCAATTCTAATCAAACAACATATATTAATTAGTTGACGCTAATAGTAAATTGGAACTTGGCATTGCATGTGCTCTAAATGCAAATATACACATCATTAACAAGAGTTGGGTGGGGTGGGTGTTAAAATAACTAAGTTGATCTTAGAACATGTAAAATTCCATACCAACTATTTGGTTTCACATATGGCAAAAAAAAAAAAAAAAAAAAAAAACAGTTTCACTTGCGCACACATGCGAGTTGTGATACATGTGGAATTTCAAACAGACCATTTGATCAGCTATTTTAAAATCTTAAGGTGATAAACAATTGCGTGGTTTCATCTTTTATATTTCAACATGTCACGATACATTTGAGAAACATAAATATATATATATATATAGGGCATGTGAAATTCCATACTAACAACTATTTGGTTTCACTTGCGCACATGCAGGTTTTGACACTATATGTAATTTCAGATATACTACTAACCAACTATTCTAAAATCTTAAAGTGAGTGATAAATATGTGATTTCATTTTTATACTTCAAATGTGCACATATATATGATGGAAAAATATAGGTTATATATATGGTTAAGTGTGAACCACTTGTTGTAGTCCAAAGAAGGGTCCATTAGAGGGAGCAAATGTGAGACCATACATATAATGGTGGTGGTGACTGAAATGGTACAGTCTCTGTCATATTGATGGAACAAGGAATGGTTGGAGAGTAGCTATGGTTTGCCAAAAGCATGCTATATATATATATATATATATATATATATATATTGCTGTTTTTAAATAGAGAAGTTGCAGAATGATTATCCATTCCATACATTGCTAATGCTGCCACTACCATGCATGCCATGTGCTTCATCATTGAAGTATAGGAATCACACAACTCAAAAGATAACCAAACTGAGCCCTCATCATGTGCTATGCTCTGCTCTCTATACAGAAAGATAAAAACAAAAAAGAGATATAGAGTCATAGGATGAAGAAATTTGATATGTATGTAGTTGGATGCATGGGACCATATACTATAGAGCAGCAGCTCTAGTGGGCTCACCTCTTGTTTTCTTTCTATAGTTGATATGATACATAACCAATTCTGTTTATGGATAGGAATTGAATTATGAAATTTAACTAGTATAAAATTTTTAAAATTTAAATTGACAATAATTATAAATTTTAAAGTAAAAATTACACATTATAAAAAGTTTATGAGTTAATTACTCCCTTGCCTCATTGTAGCTCTGTGAAGAAGAGATTTGAATTTTATATAAGTTGGAGGGACACTACTTAAGTTTCGGGCACAATAATGATTTTTTAAGTCATAATAACAAGCTCAATTAGATTGGGTTAGATTAGTAAGCTGAGATTAAATCAGAAATTCTATTCAGAGGTAATAATTTAGTTATTGATAAATAATTAGTATAAAATAAATTTACGGAGGAAAAATATAGGATTTTAAAGTACCAATTTGACAGTATTTATAAATTTTATGGTAAAAACGATGTATTCAAAACCACTCTTCATGATACAACTTGGGTTGACGTAATATTTATTTTTGTGAAGGCTAATCTTTCTCATGCAATAAACTACACAGATAGGCTGCTTGCTCTCAACAGACAACAGTTAATCAGAGATACAGAGCATATATCTCTTTTTTAAAGATACATTATTTTAAAACAAAATATACTTTGAAATCCCATTTTTTAAAGACTCATTCAGCTAAATTTATACTAGTTTACTGTCCAAATACTTAACTATCCGTCTTAACTAATTTTTGACTCGTTTATTTAGTATAAGCTCGGAATGGTTAGTAATGTATTTATTAAAACCCTAGCTAGCTGAGTTAATATAAATAAAGCATCTTTAAATCAATATAAATATTATTACATAGTAAATTAATTCGTGGAGTATTACTAATTTACTATTAAATATTAATAATGAGTGTCCTTCCTAATTAAATCCCATCGATCGAGTAGAAAATAAAGGAGCTACCCAACAGAAAACCCTTTTCCCACGTACAAGCAGCTTTTTTGGAAACCCTATTTATTATTATTCACCCTCAGCTTCGTTCGTACGTACTTTGCTTCCTTTCAAAGGACCACTTACTTTCCCTTTTAATTAATTAATTAATTAATTAATTATTATTTAACATGTTACATAATATTAATTAATTACTTTGAAAAGAATCTACTGTAAATTTTCTGGTTTCTATGAATAGTAGTTTGGTGAAATCTGTACGCAATAAGAAACTTTCTCCAGAATTCACATGTCTCTCGACTCTCTTTAATTACATTCTCTATTAAAATGCAATTTAGAATTTTATATATATAAAATTATTTCCACAAATTGAAGCAATAATGCTCACATTAAAGCAAGCTTTCCAGAGAGACATTTACAGCAGAATTTAAATTCTAAAAGATACGAATACAATTCGTTTTACTAGTTGTTTAAGCAAGTTTGGATTAAATGCATTTAGTTGCTCTAATGGTTGTTGTATAGTCACCCTCATATATTAAATCATCAAGGAAGTTAATTAGCTGCACCACAGTAAATTAAAGTTTCTAACTAATTATAATGATATACCCAACTCATATATATAACTTGTGATTAACCTGCATTTTGTGAAAATAAGATGTACTTAAATGAATAATTTTGTAATAATAGTTATTGATTCACATTTTGTGTTTGATTCACATTTATTTAAATGTATATACAATTTGTATATTTACTTGTAACTAAAAAAGGGCAACATATATATACTACTAAAAAATTATGGAAGAAAAATGCATCATGTGTCTGTTTAATCAATTAATGTTGAACTATATATATATTATATTCTTATGGACCTGTTAAATCAAGCAAGAATGCAACAAACAGTGTAGTAGGAGCAGTGTTATCAGAACCGGACCGGGGCCTGAACCGGCAGGGCCACCGGTTCCCGGTTCGGCCGGTCGGACCCGGTCCGAACCGGGTCCGACCGGTTTTAGTAAAAAAAAAAATGCAAATTTGCATATCCTCTTTGTAAGTTAACCCTTATGTAGGTTTTAGTCCGGATCGGGGCCTGCCTCTCTATAAGTTTACCCTAAAAAAATTTTAATTTTTAATTTTTAATTTTTTTTTAATGAAAAGAGTTCGAACCGGCGAACCGGTGAACCGCCCGGTTCGGTGAAAACCGGACTTCAGAACCGGGTTCGCTTACATCCTCCGGAAATAAGCAAACCGGACCGGTGAGGAGTCCGGTTCCGGTCCGACCGCGGTCGGACCGCCGGTCCGGTCCGGTTCTGATAACACTGAGTAGGAGACATGCAGTGTCTGTAGTGTAGGTGCTTGCTAGCTAGCTGCAAAACAGTGTTTTAGCTTGTGTGTGAAGCTACATAATAATTATAAAAAAAAAATGTCAATCAAAACCCATTAATAATGGAGATTTAAATCAGAAGCTTATTTGTTTAGGAGCTCTAGGTATATATATATAGTGTAACCCCAGACATTATATACTGTAGCTACACAATGCGTGCTGTCAAAGTTACAAATACATATTCATTAATTTGTATAACATAAGCTATGTAATATAGTGTAGCATTTTGACGATTTCTATTTTTAACCAGATTTCAGAAATTAAAATCTTGACGAGACCTTAAGATTTTAAAAATATTTATAATTATCACTTTACATTTTATAAATTGATTCAATACAAGTGAAAATTAATCTAAGTGTGGATTGTCTTCTCGATGACTTTGAGATCACCGTAAAAAAAATTATATCATATATATATGGGCTTTGCTAGAAAGTGTGAAAAAAAGTGTGAAAAAACCATAGAAAGTTAACAACTGCCACATGGCAATGCATTACATGATTCTCTTTCCAATTTATGTCAAATTGTTAACTGACATGTGGCAGTTGTTAACTTTCTATGGTTTTTTCACTCTTTTTTTCACACTTTAAGGAATTACTCTATATATATATATATATATATATGCTAGGTTATGCTTGTTGGGTTCATGCATGGTCCCAACAAAGTGTACTATACTTGTCTTTGACTTTAAGAATGGGAATAGTTTTATTTTTTAGTAATAGGGTATGGTTCATTTAGTAGAGATAATATAAAGATTTTCTTTTTTTAATTCTCCATTAAGTTTCATCAACCTGCAAATCGTATATGAAATAAATTAGTTTTTTTAAAACGTTTAATCATAAGATAAGTAAAACATAGTACAAATAAATATTAATTAGGAAGTAGAAGAAGATTTAGATAATTATAAGGGGATCGCGAGATATATATATATATATATATGGTTATAATTAATTAACATGCACTAAATTTAGTAGAAGAAATTGGGGTTTTTATTATCCCTTGCGATAGAAGAAATAAAAGAGATAAGGAATCAAAACACACTTCATAAATGCCCCGATGCAATAATCGAGTTTAATTAAAAACAGATAGTAAACGGGAACACAGACATTACATTGATTAGCTTCAAATGATTCATCAATTAAGATAAACATGGTTTTGCGTGTATATGTTGCTTACACTGCAATCCAAAGGATTATAATCATATATATTAAGAATAAAATGTATTTTTTAACAAAATAATAATCCCATAAAACTGAACTATTTATGAATGTCTTCAACACATTTTAGTTCCTTCTAGAACAATTATAATTGTATAAATAAATAATAAATAAACACAAAATGCTAAGTGTCAAAATTGCACACATTGTCATCAACTTCTCACTTTTCTTTTTCTTGAAATCCAGATTAAGTCATTATTCACTTTCCTTGACTTAGAAGTATAACTTGTGGATTTTGCATGTCACCAATAGAAATATTTTGGGCCAAAAGTATTTGCTTTAATTGATCTTGAAACAAAACTTAATCTGAATTAAATTCTAATAATAAAAGCGAAATAATAAGAAAAAAAATTCAATTAATCTGACACGGCTTCTTTCTAAATCGTAAAATATGGTTAGAAAATGAATTTAATAAGAAATTCTTAGGCTTGGTGCATGAACTGCCACTTCCAATGCACTATATATATATATTTCAAATTATGTAATTAATTAAATTGTTTAAGAATAAAATAAAAATAATCCATTTCCCCAACCTTGATTCGTCAATACATAAACTAACCAATCCACACACACATTTCAAGTTTAAAGAGATAAATAATAATAATAATTAATAGTCTGTTAAAGATGTAATTAATTTAATAGATGGTGGATTAATTAATTAATTAATTGATCAACTGGCGTATAACTGGAGATAGTCGTGTGATCAGATCAGTCGTTGCATCGGATGCTCGCAAATGGCGATAGATCTGCATTTTCATTTGCTAGTGACGTTAGTGCTCTACCACACACTTATTATTAATATTAGCTTAATCCCAATCTTGCTTTCGATATATATATATATATATATATATATTCTTCGTATGTTATAATAAAATACATTTAGTAACAACTATAATATTTAATCTAAAATATGGTGAACTTGCAAATTTAATAATATATATATCGGAATGTATTATATTATATAATATAATAAAAGTTTATATCATGTTCTACGCTTTAAGGGTACGTACTTTAAGATTAAAAAAAATTATTTTAAGAATTAAAGAAAAAAAATCAAAACATGATACAAATGTAGTTTTTAAAAATATAAAATACATTTCAGAAGGTAAAACTTTGAAAATACAATAGAATTTAAAAGCTGTGCTGCCATAATAATAATAATAATAATAATATAGAAAAGGTTGAGCTAGCTAGCAAAAGCTGCAAGTCGATGTGGCTCAACCACGTGACATGCCATCTGGATACACGTGCCTCCCTTTCAGACCAAAACCCAGAATAACAACATCGTTTCTGCTCATTGCACAGCATTTTCACAACTTTAAGGGGATCAGATAAGAAGAATATATATATATATATATATATATATATATATATATATATATATATATATAATGATGCATTATTGACCAAAAAAACATGTCTACTTACCTAAAATTAATTTTCAAAGAAAAAATATGGGTCGTGTTCTTATTTGCAATTTGCAAAACATATATAATAGGATAAATGTACTATGTGATTTTTGTAAATTTAACAATGTAAAATTATTAACACGTCCAATAGCATGAATGCATATATAGAGAGTATGGAGAGAAAGAATATATATTAGGGTTTGACGTCACCAAGTTGCTCCCTTTGTAGCAAACATGTTTAGAAAATGGGGAGTTTCATATTAATTATTAATTAAGGTTTTTAATTAATTAATTAATATTGTAATCACGAGTTAAACAGTTGTCGTTTTATTGTGGAAGTGGAACCAAGTTTATAAGGATCGTGCATAAATAAAAGGAAGATGATGTTATCCGACAATACAAATATTAATTAAGAATAACAGTGAATTGGATCAATATAATTACTAACAACAATAATTGAGTTTTAAAATCAATTTTCATCTAGTTACGTACATATAAGAAATATGTATTCTTTTAATTAGCTAATTAATTAAATGTTTAATCAATATTCTAACTATATATATATATATATATATATATATATGGTTAATGATATTTTATATAAATATTGTAATTAATAATAATAATAATAATAATAGGATGGGAGGATGGGAAATTGGGTTTACCCAAAAAGAAAAGGTATGGGAAATAGGAGAAAAAAATAATTGAAGGCCTAGTTGGTTTCATTTCATCAATGATTTCACAAGGTGCCCATTGAACTTTGAAGACATCATTATAAATTCAATATTAATTGATATATAGTTTGGCAAATTATAATATATATATATATATACATGGTGTGTATGCATTGTAGGTGGACTAAAGAATTTCCAAATTTAATTATGTCCATCAACTATACATATCCCCACATATACAACCTCTGGCCAGTACAACAAGGGCCTCCAAATTTATTTCTCACAAGTCTAAAAGTTAAATGGTGTTTGGACCATATATATATATATACATACATATTTTGGCCATAGTGGACCATACATTATTTATTAAATATAAAACAGTATTTACTAAGTAACAAAGCCAAAAAAACACTGTTAAAAATAGCATTTTTCATGCTTACTATTTCATTTTCATAATAATAATAATTAAGTTTTTTTATGTAATTAATATAGTTAAATTGACTAAATTACTTTTGGATATTCTGAATAATTAATTATCATCCTATTATTATTTGTTTTCCTTAAAAATATACATAGTATAGGACAAGTGTCAATTCGATTTCAAACGGAGCCAAGACATCGCATGTGTTTGGTTTGGTTGGAAAAAAAAAACACTCATATATATAGAAGAGGGTACATTATATATATATATATATATATATATATATATATATATATATATATATATATATATATATATATATATATATATATATATATATATATATATATATATATATATATGTATACATATATTATTCCTTTGTTTTGAAAATATATGTATTTATTGGGTAGCTAGAAATAATAGAGATGCCATATAGAAAAAGTTGGAGCTGTAGGGATAGCAACCCTTCAAGAGAAGGACACCTACCCCGCAACATTGGAGCATTGCCCTTAATATTAATCCCCTTCTATGTAATTTCTCTAATTACATATACAAAGAGAACTTAAATTCAAACATAAGAAAGTGATAAATTCTCATAATCAAGATTCATACAATTACAAATCGTAAAACCGGTACCGAAATATCTAAAACTGAAGTTTGTAATCCGTATCTATCATGTATTTACAGCATACTGCTTGTGAAGCATAGTAGAAAGACTTGTATTATAGTAAAGCAACCATCAAAATCTAACTTTGGGAAATAACAATTAAGACCTTAAACTCTCAAGTATGGACATAAGAGTCATTATTCTTTTACAAAATTCAAATATATCACCTATCAATTATTATTATTATTAGATATAACAAAAGTAGAGCATAATTTGTCCACCCTGGATATGGTATATGCGTCAATATTTAGCTGTACCCAGAGCTTTCATGTACCTAAGGCTATTTATTCTTACATATATATATATAACGTTATGATGTGTACATGTTCATTATACGGGGGGTCATTGACACAATATATTGGTCCCCGGACCCATTTATGACCAAACTATTTTTTTTTTTTTTTTTATATATATTTACATTGCTTTCGCAAGTTCGGACCGGGAGCGTTAAGGTTAAAGTCCTCCCCAAGGCGGCGTCTCCGGCGGGTTTCGACCTCGGGTCGCCCACGGGAACACAACTCGCTTTACCAGTTGGTCCAACCAAACTTGGGTTATGACCAAACTATTCATCTTTCGTGAATTTAGATGATAGTGTGGTTTTAACCTATGGTTCATTTTTAAATTTAAATATTTATATAAATGAAAAAATAAATATGGTTAGTAATAAAGAAATATAATCTGGTAATATATAAAAAATATATGTATTCCAAATATAAATTTATTAAAATATAATAAAATATATTTATTATTATTTTGGACAGGCAGACAGCAATATATTTATTATTTAATAGTCGCATTTTACTCCTTACATATTAACTGATGTGAGAAAAATATAGTTAAATATGATTGGAAATCTTGTATTCTACGCAAGATTGGATGTTCTTGAAATAATTTTAATTAGATGATTGGAATATGTTATGGCAACTTACTAATTTTACCAATAAATTCTGAATATATGTATTAAATTAATCATTTATAACCCAATAGAAGATCATCAATGTTAACTGAACGTGATAATAAAATGGAAATTTAAAAAAGTGTGCAAGTTAAAGACAAACTTTTAGGCTAATCCAACTCGATCGTATATATACATGTGCAACCATGAAGTAAATCCGAATAAACAAAAATTATTAAACTAGTAAATTATCTCAGTTCATATATTTTCCTCGCAATTATTTTTTGATTAAAGAAACGAATAATAATAATAACTTAAAAAAAAAAAGGAAAAGACAATTCCTGACCAAAAGAAAAAGCATTATTCGCGTTCCTTGTAATGGAAGAGTCGCTTTTGCTCAATAAAAATAAAACAAAACTATATGATTCTCCTTCTCCATGATATCACCAATGAATTCGATCCCTTGCTTCACCAAATTACTATTTATTTTTATAGAAATAATATATGATCCGAAAGTAACGATCCGAACTGACCCGATTAGGGTCTTTCTGCTATGCTTCACAAGCATCATACTAGTGGTAGATTTTTATTTTATATTTTTTCTATTGTCTTAAAAGTGAACCATATAGAGAAATTAATATTATTAGTAGTATGATATTGATACAAATATTAGGTGTATTTAAAAAATTGCATAGTTTTTCATACTTTTTAAAGTTTTACATATGTTACAATTAAGTTCATTTAGTAGTAAAAAACGCAAAAGTATGGTGCTTCAAAAGCATTGTAGAAAATTTCATCCGACTGTGTATCTAAAGCACGGTATGGCAACTTACAAGCAGTTAATTATCTAAATAGTGACGGATCACGTTCGTTGGGATCCTCGTCGCTGTGCACTTCTTCTCGTATTTCTCCCTCAATGACTTGCAAGATGGGCAAACTCACTATGATACTTAAGTAAGTCTCAAGTTGTAGAAAGAGAAAATAGTATCTTAGTGAGAGAAGTTAATTACTTTTGAATACAGTTGGACTGTAGTTGGATTGTATATCACTTCTCTTATTTTTACTATATGTTTAAAATATATTTATTACTATATAGTATTCATATATATCAAGGAAAAAAAGAATTTACCCACACAAAAAAAGTAACCATCGATGGATAATAATTGGGCATATTAATAAAAGGAGAAATAAAGAAGTAACTTTGCATAAATTAACCTTTTGCAATAGAAGATGATGCATTCCCCATGTTCCTTGGTTCATGAATAAAAGCCCCACTACTTTCCTTTAGAGCAGCTTTACAGGACAAAATAATTCAAGTTATTAGTAATCTCTTGTACTTATTATATATGCCTTGTTGATTAGGGAATTATTCTATAGAGCTTAATCAATAGTTTTTTTTTTCTTTTCACAATAAGTCATTTCTTTTATTTATGCATGAATGTCGATCTTTCATGCCCATTTGATTATGACGGATTTTTCTAATGATAATAATAAGCAGATCGCCACCTATCTGTTGATTATGGCTTGTAATTTATTTTGAATTCATTTTGAGCAATTTCAATAACTTTAAGATGATGCGTCTATTCTTATCATCGAGAAGGTTCATATTTATAGGTATCCAACAAAGTACTATACACTATCATAAGTTTCTTAGTTAATTTAGAGCAAACATAATCACTACATTTAGAAGAATGCTTGGCTATATTAAGAGGCAAGGGCTGACCATAGATTTATTTATGATTAGCTCGAAATCAGATCATGGTGTAGTATGGGCAATAAATATCATCTAATAAATTTGGTTTGAATAAATACGAAATAAATTTCCTTAATTAAAAAGTTTGTTGCGATCAATAAAGTCTACTCGGTGTAATTTTATTTTTATTTTTGCCGTTTTAAGCAATTAAATACGTGGATTTTTTTTTTGTGGTAAATCATACTTGGAATTTAATTTACCGATAATAAGTTAAGCAAGAATAAAAAGTATATATATTTATTAATTTAAAACAAATTTTCTTTAAAAAAAAAAAGTGAATCAATTTTACATCACATAAGTTATTGTTTACCCTAAATTCCGCCACTAACGGTTAATGACGAGTAATAATAATTATTATTATTAAAAAGAAGCAGATATATATTTTCATTCAATCATCTTTTACTTTATCTTAATCTTCAAGTTCACGTTTCATTAATTTCATAATATGTTTTTTTTCTTTATATATATATATATATATATATATATATATATATATATATATATATATCTTCTTCCAACAATATTTGGAGATACATATCCAACAAAATGACTCACACATCTTTTTGTGGCTTGGCTAACAAGAAAGTTGAAGGAGGCCAACATTTCAAGCTCCTAAGTGAGAAAGAAAATAAACCACCTAATTCAATTATGGTTAACTTACTTTATATATTTAGAATAATCTCAATTAACTCCAAAGTTGCAACTTGTAAGAGACATACTACTAGTTGTAACCCCAATTAATGTTGGTCGGCCCGGATTAGGGTTGTAGCCACCAATTGGTGGTGGCCGACCCGATTAAGACACTAACCACCACTAATTGGTGGTGACCGGCTCCGATTGGGGTGAACACCACCAATTTTGGTGGTTTCCAGCCCTAAGTGGTGGTGGCTGGCCCTTTTTGTGGTGGTCAGCGGCTTTGGAGGTGGTGGGTGGTGGCCGGCGGCCTTGGACGGTGACTTGAGCAAACAATAGGGATTGAATTGTAAATATTAAATTTTAAAATATAAAATTTTGGAGTAAATTGAATAAAATAAAAATATTTAACGGTCAAACTAACCGTTGACTAACGGAAACAGAAAAAACATATAACTTATCAAACATATGGCACCAAAAGCTAACAAAATTAAACATATGACATCAAAAACCTACATTAGTCAAACACGTGACACCAAAAGTACATTTAACCTAATTAAAAACCATAATTTATTTTTTCATGGGGTGATCATAGATGGACTTACTAGAAGAGTAATAAGTATAACATACTTGTTTCACATCTAAATTAATATATATCTGCACCAAATCTACACAGTATAAGATAAAATGATCATAGTAAATATATTTCAATTTATATTGTCTGTAACAAGATTGAAACACTAACATTTTAATTAAAAGGTGACATGTTAGAATCATAAACCATAAATAATAGGCCACATTGCAACCTCTTAGCAAGCAAAGAAAGAATCAAAATCAATGGTGTGCTGCCAGCTATGAAGTTGAAGAATCAAAGCTTTCTCTTTGGTCAGAGCTGGCATTTTTTTTATTTTTATTTTTTTTTTAATTAGAAAATTATTTATTTTTATTTATTTATTTTATCCTCTTAACTCTGCTATGGCTCTGCTCTCCACCTCCTTCCCATAATTCCCAACCATCCCTTCTTCTTCTTCTTCTTCTTCCTTCATATTTATACTCTCCTTCTTTCTCCCTTTCTTACATTTCCCCTCCTCACCAAAATGTATATTCTTTAATCCACTGTCCAAGAACAACAACCATCAATGGCGGTAGCTTCTCCATGTCTCACCGGCAGCGACAGGAAACACTGGTGGCTCACCAACCGGAAGGTTCATATCAATCCTAACTTTTCTCCGATACTCCGTATTTGATTCATATAACTAACGGATCTGAATCGACTTTTTTACAGATGGTCGGACGGTACATTCGGGAGGCGAGGACATTGATGGCGACGGAGGAGCAGGACGACGTCGCCGCCGCGCTAAGGCTCGTCGACTCCGCCCTGGCCCTGTCGCCGCGGCTGGAGCTCGCGCTGGAGCTCAAGGCGCGGTGCCTGCTCCAGCTGCGGCGGTTCAAGGCCGTCGCCGATATGCTCCAGGACTACATTCCGAGCTTGAAGCTGGCCTCCGCCACCGGCAGTGACGACTCCGGATCTGTCTCCTCCGACGGCTCATCGCAGCACCTGTCGCGTGAGCGCGTGAGACTCCTCGCCGACGCGCCGAGTCAGGACACTAGTTTCAAGTGCTTCTCTGTCTCCGACCTCAAGAAGAAGGTCATGGCTAGCCTCTCCAAGAACTGTGATAAGGATGGACAATGGAGGTATTATTTTCTTGAAACTCTTTTTTTTTTTTTTAATTAAAGAAATAAAATACATTAACATCAAATATTGGTGGACGAATATTAATTAAGGCTAAAAGGTTTTAAAAAAATCTATCAATGTGGTAGCCAGCCAATCATGACGAAATTTTTGGCGGTTTCTTAAATAAAAAAAGAATTTTGTGAATTTTATTTCTTAAAATAATGATTTTTATTCCTTGAACAGAAATAGCTTGAATATATTAAAAAAAATTAATTTTTTGATTCAACTGTGGGATTTTTGACTCAGGTACACGGTTCTAGGACAAGCATGCTGCCATCTGGGCCTTATGGAGGACGCCATGGTCCTCCTCCAGACCGGAAAACGCCTTGCTTCCGCCGCATTCCGCCGTGAAAGCATCTGCTGGTCGGACGACAGCTTCTCCTATGCTAACTTCCCCTTCTCCACCGAGTCAGGCACCGCCTTTATCGTTCCCCCGGGATCGCCGTCGTCTAAACCTCTGTCGGAATCCGAGTTCATCAACCAGCTCCTTACTCACATTAAGCTCCTGTTGCGGCGGCGCACGGCGGCGCTTGCTGCGCGTGATGCCGGACTTTACTCAGAGGCGATTCGGATCTTCGGAAAGATCGTCGACGGCCGTCGTGGAGCTCCGCAGGGGTTTCTTGCAGAGTGCTACATGGGCCGCGCGGTGGCGTACAGGGCGGCGGGCCGGGTGGCGGAGTCAATCGGCGACTGCAACCGAACCCTAGCACTGGATCCAACCTCGATCCAAGCTCTGGACTGCAGGGCGGCGCTTTTTGAGTCGATCAGATGCCTGCCGGACTGCCTCCACGATTTAGAGCATCTCAAGCTCCTCTACAACTCCATTCTACGTGACCGGAAACTTCCCGGCCCCGCCTGGAAGCGACACTACGTGCAGTACCGCGAAATCCCCGGCAAGCTCTGCGCCCTCACCGTCAAAATCCAGGAGCTGAAAAAAAGGATTGCCTCCGGCGAGAAAGTCAACGTTGACTACTACGCACTGATCGGTCTCCGGCGAGGCTGCTCCAGGTCGGAACTAGAGAGGGCTCACCTGCTGCTCTCCCTCCGACACAAACCCGACAAGGCCGTGTCGTTTCTCGACCGTTGCGAATTCTCCGACGAGCGCGACCTCGACTCTATCCGCGACAGGGCGAAGATGTCTGCTCTGCTCCTCTATCGTCTTCTTCAGAAAGGCTACACCAACGTCATGTCGAACATCATTGACGAGGAAGCGGCGGAGAAACAGAGGAAGAAGAACGCCGCCGTCGTCCAAGCAGCCGCGGTTCAAACCCCCGAACCGGAACCGCCGAAGAAACCGGTGACGTGTCCAAGCCCCGGTCGAATGAGTTCCGTCACCGCTTCTACTCCGGATCCGACGTCGTTTCAGGGAGTTTTCTGTCGGGATATGGCCGTCGTCAGTAGCTTGCTGTCCCAAGTTGGATTCAACCGTCCGCTGCCGGTGAAGTACGAGGGACTGAGTTGCTGAGTTGTCGTGGATTCTGCATGTCCACGTCATCATATGTCGGAAAAATTAGGTTCTTGTAGAATTTAGCGGCGGCGGGAAGGGGTTCCTATATTGTACAAACGGAAAATCAAGAATTTTGCCGGAAAATTTTGTCAGCCGCCACGTAAGCCACTGTTCTTCGTATCGTATCTAGTATCTACTCAGTTGGGTCCTACCTCCATCTGTACATAATTTAATTACCCTCTGTTAAAATATTTCTACTTTGCTACTACTATATTTAGGGTTTGTACTTTAATGCTCTTATTATTATTATTATAATAAATAATATATGATCGAATTTAGTAGCTCTGTGCAAGAATTTAGTACACATATAGGTATCCTGTTTGTAGGGATGACTGGTGAATTAAATCTACTCATTTTTTTTTGCCAAATTTCTACAAATTATAATTGTTCTGTTCATTATTTATTGAAAATGAGGTTAATTTAATTTCTACATCCAGTAAAGCATTAATGGTGATGTACCTTTTTCCTAGCTGGTACAGCAGCAGTAACTTTCAGAGTCTGGTCCTGCAAGAAAGAGAAATGACAGCATTGTATTAATCTCTTTTAATAATAAATAAATGAATATTACTTTTTTTAAATTTATATAATTAATTAATAATAGGTGTTCAATCATCATGGCCCATGTCCTCTATTCTATTCTATCCTCTTCACAATATAAGTGGTGCCAAAATCCGAAGGACAATGGGGGTTACAAAAGTTGTCCAGCAGAGCACAAAGTGCTGTCACTTCTTAAAAAACAATACTACATAACAAAAGTAAGCTGTCTAATCCGACACTCAATACGAGAAAAACAAATAAAATAAGTAAAGCTAATTCACTTGAATTTACAAATATTTGATCTTATTAAACCCCGAGATTTGTATATCCACATTTAAATACACCCTATCTAACATTTTGAGATTCAACTGTTGTAAATTTTAGTGTATTTACATTGGATTATATTACAAAAAAGTAAATACTAATACATTTTGAATTACACATCCAGCATGCAGCTGTAAATTACACTCGACTACATTATATAATCGGGAAAAGTATGTAAAACATGTAACATGTTTGAAAAAGATAGTTTTATGGATCATTATGTTTTAAAATGTACAATATGTTTGAAATATACAACAAGCTTACAAAAGATGTTAAAATGACATACCGTCCACTTGTTAAGTGGACACGTGCGGAACACATTTTTAGAAATAATAATAATAATAATTAAAGTAATAAATTAATTTATACATAGCAATGATAATTAATGGGTGGATGTAGATACTAATAATAATAATAATTATTTTTTAAAAACGTGATCCGCACGTGTCCACTTAATGAGATTAGTGATAACAAGTGGACGATACGTTATTTTACCATCTTTTGTAAGTTTGTTGTACATTTTAAAACATTTGGGTCCATAAAACCATCTTTTTTAAACATGTTGTACGTTTTAAAACAAATTGGTCCATAAAACCATTTTTTCAAACATGTTGCATGTTTTACATACTTTTTCCCTATATAATGGGACAAAAAACGGGTCATTTATTAGAAAGGCAATGTCTAATCAAACCCTCACTTTAACTATCGTATCATTAACTACACACCACTGTGCATAGATGCTCGGTGCTACTTTTGCTTTAGCCTCTAGCTAGTCTTGTCTTGAGTGATCAGTATTTAACTTGGTAATTTAACTTTTTTACTTGCAAATAGATGATTTAGAAACCCAATCATGGACAAAGTTAAGAGACATTATTCAAGAAAGATCCATTAATAAGGTGGTTGTTGGGTAGTAATGATGCTACCCACCTCCCCTACCATAGGGTTCGTGTATTTTGTTCCCTTTATTACTTTTAACTCTTACTAATTGATGATTTAGTTCAATAATTTCAATAATTTTAAATTCCCTACTTAAACTTCCAATTTTTGAGCAAATTGTTGCATTTGTTACAATTTTGATTTATCTGGACAAAAGTGAAGCAATGTTGGCCACATGTAGGGGTGTTAATGGGGCGGTGTAGGTTTGATCAATTTTGAATACTCTTTGGGGTCAAATTCGTATTCCAAACCCGCCCCTCTATCTCATAGGGGCTCGCAGGTCGCCCCACGAAGGACATAGTTTATCATCACAATCATAAACTCTATATTCACCATATTCAAATTCAATTCTGAATCGAATCACAAATTACGATTTAAATTCGAATACAAACCATCAAGCACATCACATTTTTAAATTTCAAATTCAAATTCGAATCTAAATTCAAATCACCAAACACGTCAAACTCATCATAATGCATGTTGTTTTAACAGTGTGTTATATTACCCGTACAAGTTTATATAATTTACATATTGAGATATATAAAATATAAATAAGTAACCCAGAACCGTCCTTTATCCCACAGGACGAAGGTCGGCGGGACGAAATTGGGGCGGCTCCCGCGATCGGTTGGTATTCGAGACCCGCCCTAGTGTGAGGTCTTTTAATGTGTGTACTAGATAGATAGATTCACCAAAAACCTGAAATAAAATGATACAGCAAAATACATACAATTTTTTTGGCCAATAATATGGTGCAGCAAAATACATTCAATTAAAAACACAATTTAAACGCATTGTTAAAATTGAATTAATGAAAATCCAATTGAAGATACTCCATTGTAATCCTACTAATAATTTATTGTCGAAGCCATTTTAGATAGACAAAAAAAACACAGTTAAAATATGGTTATTTTATTTCTAACTGAACTGAGATTGTAATTTGTTCGCATATTAAAATTATTGTAATTTTAAAAAATTTAGGTCGGTCAATTTTAAAAATTTAAAATCCGAACATTAATATGTAGGTCGGTCAAGCGATCCGGCTATTATAATAATATACTAATTAAAAGTTGTTGACATGTCATTAGTTAGCTACTATGCATATTGCATACGCAGCACCAGCTGCATGCACGCCTTTCAGATTAAGTCAATGTCAACGAGAGGCTCATTAATTAGTACGTTTAATTAATCAAATCAAGAACAAGAGTTTACAAATTTGCTAATCCAGGCAATAAATTAGTCGTGATCGTGATCCATATCTTCTTTTTTATGTGTTTACTAGGTGATTCAAAATATCGTTATCCTTCTGCAACATAATTAGCAAGTATATAATGGCGATTTAATATTTTATTCCATGTATAATATACTGATTAAAATTGATGATGAATTATTAATTAGTTAGATCCACTAATCCGGATATTAAATTTTGCATCATTACTCCACATAATCTCTCTAGTCTATCTAGTTAGGTGATGAGCAATATTCTTAATTATAATAATAATTACATCCCTTTTTGCTTTAATTCTTAATTATTATTATTGTTAAGTAATAGATATCAATGCAGTTGTTAATCACCTTGGCTTGATTAGATGGCCGACGAGAACTGCAATAATTAATCAAGACAGATATTGGTAGCGGTTGAATATCTCTGTTGGATCAAATTATTATTATTATGAACCTGCTATCTGTTTTTATTCACAATTATTTTATACTTGCCATGATCATGCATGTTAATATATATATGTATACATATATATAACAAATTAAGAGCATCCACAATAGTTTTACATAAATTGTATTCTTTAAAGTTGCCACGTAGACATTTATGTACACTTTAAGTAATACGTAAATTTAAGACACACGTAAAAAATATTTTCTCTGCAATCGTATTACTTAAACATATTCCTTAAATATATTTTATTATTAAATTTTCCAACAACCACCAATAAGATATTAACATTAATTATAAATGAATTAATTTATAATAAAAAATTGGTTACGTAATACATAGTGCATTACTTAAATTTAAGGAATGCTTTATGTAAAAACATAAATTTACGTGTGGGTCCCATCTTTAAGGAATGCTATGTAAAACCACTGTAGATAGTTTTTGTTGCTTTACTTAAATAAACATGTAGGACCCACGTTTACGTAATCTTTACGTAATACCACTGTGGATGCTCTAAGTTAAGAATGGAGATTAAATTCGACCTTTTTTTAAGTATTTGAATATTTTTTAAATTCTGAGTAGATTTTCGAGAACTATGAAATTTACACCCTGGAAAATGTAAGTTCAACTTAACACCCTAATAATTTTTTTTATAAGAGTTGAACCCACACTTTTCTAGTATGTCGATTGTTACACCCTAATAATATTTTATACAAAGTTGAACCCATACTTTTGTAGCATTTCAAAAGTTACACCCTAGTAATTTGTATACAAAAGTTGAACCCACGCTTTTGTATCTTGTAAAAATTACACCCTATATATGTCACTCTTACAGCATAAGTGTATGAGAATAAACAACATTATACCTATGAAGTTATTAATCAACTTTACAACAAACTTGATTTATTCTAAACCTATAGTGATTTTTCAAAATGTTAAAATAAAAACTAAGAATATTTTTCAAATAAAATCTAAATAAACATATTATTTATTTATAAGAATAAATAACGTTATGCAACTTATTAAAAAAGCCACTATATATACTATATAGTCTCTAATAATATATTCCAACACAAATTCTAACCCAATCTAGCTAGAGTTAGAGATGTATGGATCACGTTTAAAAGAGGTGAAGGTCGTGGCCATATATGATGATGTCAGTGACAACCATGTGAGGGAATCATAGCATTACTATTTACCATTACTATCCTCCCCCTTGTCTTTATACTTAAAATTGCAAAAAATATCTATGTTTGTTAATTTAAATACAAAAGGTATAGTGAGTTTTAGAGACATAAATATAGAATGGCGCACTTCTTAAGTGTACAGTAGGCGATGCGCAACTGTTAAATGTGCTACATTGCATTAATTTCTGCTAAAATGAGTAATTAGCATTAATTACGTAGCGTACTTACGAGATACGCAACATAATTATGACGTGTCTAAAATTTGACCGTTACATAATTGCGCATCGCGTAAGTGCGCTACGTAATTAATGCTAATTACTTAATGTAGCGCACTTGACAGTTGCGCAACGCCAATTGCACAGTTGGGAAATGCGCTATTGATTACGTTGCGCATTTCGTAAGTGCGCTACGTAATTAGTTTTTATTACTCAATCTAACAGAAATTAACGCAATGTAGCGCACTTGACAGTTGCGCCTATGCCATTGTACACTTGAGAAGTGCACGATTAGGTGTTTTTCGTCTCTAAAACTTAACATACATTATACATTATTATACATTGTACTTGTATTTAAGTTAGCAAACAAATGTATTTAAACGATTTTTCCGTCTCTTTATAACTCAACTCTTTATTCTCTTTGTGACTTGATCATAATAATATTATTAGTAATATATGACTTAACTAAATTAGTATGTCAAATTGTATTTATAGTTGAATTTATATCAAATTTTTATAATTTGATTAAATTAATGTCGGTTGTATTTACACTATGACAAATAATTTAATTTCAGTAGATAAAGAAGTAATAATCAGATCTTGGATATCGATGTACCTAATATAACAACAGTCAATATAATCACACTTGTTTAGCCGGATGTTGTAGTATAAATATTCATACTAAAGGGAAATGGACAAATAGATATAGCGCAAAAGCCTATCAAACTTCTGGCAAATTCCTTTCACACCTTCTCTAAATTCAAATTTTAACATTTTTTAAATTAGGGTTCCAAATTTTATATTATTGTTATGCACCATATGTTTCCATCATGTGCTCAAGATATATAATTATACACCGATTTGGAAAGTTTATATATTGATTATATTTTATTTTTTAATGACAAAGTTAAAATATCATTCTTTAGAGCATCCACAGTGATATTACGTAAAGAATACGTAAACGTGGGTCCTACATGTTTATTTAAGTAAAGTAACAAAAACTATCTACAGTGGTTTTACATAGCATTCCTTAAGATGAGACCCACACGTAAATTTATGTTTTTACATAAAGCATTTCTTAAATTTAAGTAATGCACTATGTATTACGTAACCAATTTTTTATTATAAATTAATTCATTTTATAATTAATGCTAATATCTTATTGGTGGTTGTTGGAAAATTTAATAATAAAATATATTTAAGGAATATGTTTAAGTAATACGATTGCAGAAAAAATATTTTTTACGTGTGTCTTAAATTTACGTATTACTTAAAGTGTACATAAATGTCTACGTGGCAACTTTAAAGAATACAGTTTAGGTAAAATCACTGTGGATGCTCTTAGGGATGTATTTCTGAGTGATATACATTGTGGCACTACTGTTTGTAAAGTTGTCGCTTGCTTTGTCTCGCGCTATGTCTGTTTTTTCTATTTGTAATTTGTAATAATGAAATTGATAAAACATCAGTTTACATTAAAAAAAAAAAAAAAAAAAAAAAAACTCACCCAATTATTTTGGGAGTTATGAAGCTAAAATTTGACCAAAACAGCGTTGACAAAAAAGGACATTTTTAACCTATATAGTCGACAGTATATATATATGTCAATGCTATGTGTGAATGTTAGTAAATGATGTTTGAATAGGTAAGCAATAATATATATACTTGGTCTTCCCAACCAGACATGTGTAGTTACGTTACAGTTCTATCGTCAAAACCATGTTCTTCATTAGACAGTGGTGAAATGAATCCTGCTAAAGCTTGACTTTTTTATTTGTTGCAATTTTGGACATTTTTTCTTGAATTCTTAATTAATATTCTTCAAGAAGATATTTTTTTGTTGAGATGATGAAGTCAAATCTTGATCGATCCCGGTGTATTATTAACGATTAAATATGTGTCATATCAGTAAATTCAAACTATTTATAATGGTGTATATTATATATAAATAAAAAAAAATATTCAAAATATAGACACTATTTAATTACGAGCTATGCAGTTCCATTAATGAAAAATACTTTTAGAATTATTTCATCTAGGGCCGGCAACGGGTCACGGGTAATCCGTGACCCGCGGGGCCCCGCGATCCGTGACCCATGGGCGGGTACGGTTTTGGGGTCGCCCTGCCCCGTTGACCCGCCCTGCCCCGTATGTGGATAATTTATATATATATTACACATATTTATATAAAACTATATAGGTAATATAATACATAGTTAAAATAATTAGGATTTGTGACTTGTATTTGGATTTGAAGTTAATTTTTTTATTTGTGATTTAAATTTTAAATTGAATTTGTATATACTATATATATAATTTAGGGTTTAAATTGCTAATAATATATTATATACCACTAATAGGTGACCCGCGGGTCGACCCGTCCCATTCCGCGAACTGTGTGGGGCGGGTACGGGTCGACCATCTCGACCCGCGGGGCGGATACGGGTCGACCATCTCGACCCGCGGGGCGGGTACGGGGCAAGCGATACCCGCCCCAACCCGCCCCGACCCGACCCGACCCGTTGACATCCCTAAATTTTCATCTTCTCCTGCGAGCTTGAAAACCAGCAATTTCCACAAAAAAGAAAATCATACTTTTTTAATTGTCCTTTTCTTTTAAGTTACCTAACAATAAAAAAAAGAAAAAAAGAAAAAGAAAAAAGAGAGACACTTTGGGTTATGGGCTTTGAGTGCCTGCCTGAAAGGTTAGATCCAGAGGAAGGGATAGCTGAGAATATGCTTACATTTTTGGGCTTCTCAGTTTGGTCCTTGAGCTTTTGTAATTCAGTCAATTCATCATCATACATTACGATAATATAAGAAGGCCGAGATTTCGATAAGGCCCAAGCAAATGCTTGAAGCCTTATCTCGAGGCCCAAATATTCTGAAGCCCATGTCTCTATCGCTGAATACGTAGCAGTAGGGCTGGGCATGGTTCGGTTTTTGGCCGAACCGGTTCAGAACCGAACCGGAACCAGATTTTAGGTTCAGTTGGTTTTCTGTACCAGGTAAGAACCGAACCAGATTTTAGGTCATAGAACCGAACCATAGGAGAACCGGTTTTGAACCGGTTCGAACCGGTTTTGAACCTTTTTTCATTTTGTTTTTACTAAAATTCAAAATATACACTTTTTTTTTTACTAAAATTCAAAATATACGGCCAATATAGAACTATTCCTAAGTTAAGTTTCGAGTTCAAAACTAAACTCAATTGACTGTAGAACTGATATGAGCTAACATAATATATAATAACTATATATAAGTAAACAAATCAGCTACGACCACCTATATATCCAATATGAGCCAAACTCAAATAGTGAAGGATCTACCCTATGGGTGTAAACGATTCAAGCTACTCGTGAGCTTCTCGAGATCGGTTTGGTCGATATTCAAATTCGACTCGCTAAATTTCGAGTCGAGTTGAACTTTTTTTGATACCGGGTCGAGTTCGAGTTCACTTGTACTCGACTCGAGAGGCTCGCGAGCCTAATCGACATTTTTTGTTCTGCATATTCGAGTCGAGTTCGAGTTTGAGTTTTTCGAGTTTTACGTAATAATATTATATATGTATATATTGAGTCGAGGAAGAGCTCGACCTCGAGCTAAGATGCACCATTTATTATTTAATTGAATTTTTAACCTTATCGAGCCGAACTCGAACATGTCAAGTATGGCACCGAGTCGAGCTCGAGCTTGAAAAATTAAGGCTCGGTCGAGTTCGATCTCGAGTAAACTGAGTCGAGTTCGAGCTTGCCGGATACTCGGCTTGTTTATAGCCCTTTAATCTACCCAAAAAAAAAAGATGCAAGAGTGTGTTACTATTTAACAATTTAGGCTTTAAGTAATAAAAGTGGTTCTGAAAAACTGGTTCAAAACCGGTTCGGAACCTGTTTTGAACCAGTTGAAAACCGCTCCATATATTCCTTATCAAAACCGAACCATTTAAGAACCGGTTCAGTCAGAACCGGTTTGTATTGGTTCGGTTCCGGTTTGGTTCCGGTTCGGTTCGCCCGAACCGGTTTTTATGCCCAGCCCTACGTAGCAGCATCTATCTAGGAAAAATCAAATATGATTTTGCGAGTTTCATAAACTGGTTTTAATTATTTTTAAAATTTTAAGTATATTAATAAATACAGCTTGATAAATTTCTATTTAAGAACTGTTTTTACTTATTATATATGAGAAATTACAGTTTGACAAATCGTTATTTAAAACATTAATTATTATAAGAACCAAAAGAAGTATGGTGGTTGCTATCGTTTATATATACCTAAAGGAATGTTTGGTTTATTTAGTAGATTTATTATTGCAGTCTGTTATGTGACACATGGTAATTATAAATAGAACTAGAAGGCACCCTTCTTTTGTTGTTAATACTTAAAAAAACCTTCTTAATGATTCAATATTAGTAAATCACTAACTCTTTAATTCTAGTTATTGTTAGATAAGTACACTCTACATACTTAATCTGACTTAAAATATTTTGAAACTGGATTTAAATTCATATATTTTATATTATAATTTATTATATTTATGTGTAATGTTCCAAGTCTGTTATAAACGATGTCACATATTATATTATAAACGATGGATCTCAGCATATTGATATAAAGAAATGTGTATATATATAATATGGTTAATCACTAAATCGCTACTTAAACTTTGATTTAATTAAAAATTATTACTTAATTTTCATTTTTTAAAATTTTGGCAAGACTTAGCTTAAAATGGATAATAATTAGCTATGACCATGTGAAGTCTTTTGATGTGTACCAAATTGAAAGGATTGCAATAAAATACATTCAATTGGATGCTCAGTTGAAAGACAACGTTGAAATTGAGTGGAGGTCCAACTGAAGTATTTTATTTTATTGTAATTTTAATTTCAATTTATTATCGAATTTATCTAAGTACATATCATAATATTCCACGTGGCCGGAACGTACTCCTTCTATAAGTTTGAAGCTCATTGTAACGTATATAACAAATTGTTCAGAAATTAGTAGTCCAGATAGCAAATATTAAAAAAATACTTAAAATTCAAACAAATTATTTATAATTAGCTTAAAGTTTTTGAACGCAACATTTATGGCTAAGTTTAGTACCTTGGAGTTCACGTGACCCTTTATTTTCTTAAAGTATTCAAACCACCCTACCCAACTGAAACAGTATAATTCATTGACATATAGATTTGGAACACTGTGGAGTCAACTGATCAGACTGTTAGGTGTAGTTAATTATGCATGGTAGCCCATACTTATCAAAATATCCTATAATCTCTACACATCATCAATGTTCTGTAAATTTGAAGGGAAAATCCCAGCTTCATCAATGTTCAATTATGTTTAGAAATTGAGGAATTTATATTAAACTTTGATTAAATTCTAGAGTTTATATAGACCTTGATTAATTCATTTATATTCCATGTGGGATAAATTGAGGTGTAAGTGTAAACGAATCTTCTTCTCTATTTTTTTTTTTAAAATTTTAAACGAGAAGTTTAAAAAGAAATAAGAACCTCATCTTCGCTGAACCGACCCGGATTGCATATACTATCCCGGTCGGTTCTGATACCATTTGTAACGCCCGCAAGCCCAATCAACTATCATTATACATTTATGTACGTCTCTGTTTATTTAACTCTTTTTTATATTCGATGCGGGACAAATTTGTGATAATAATAATAATAATAATAATAATAATAATAATAATAATAATAATAGTATATGTATCTTGGTGTCCGGAACCAATCACTAGAAAATAGTGGTTGGCTGGTCGAGTCACTAGAACATACAAGAACAAGACACCGTCTTTGGACATGATATGAAGTACGTACGATAATATCTCTGATTGGGATATATTATACATATATAATAATATATAAATAAATAAGTATATAAAATAGGATCTTAATTAGTCAACATTCTACGTAAACTAAACTATCTATCTATTACGTACGTGTAAGAATACTATCAACACAATTTTTTAAGAGTTATTATGTGGCGATGATTAGGTACACACCTACTTACTACTTAGTTACACGTAATTAATTAAGTTCTTAATATGGATAATAATAAAGCTATTAATGCAACCAAAATTTGGCAAGACTTAGCTGAAATTATTAATTCATACGGGTGTATTGGTTTGAGGTAATTATTATGGAGGAATTAATAGGTCTCAGTTTTATTCCTCGTTTATTTTTCGATTTTAATTGCCGAGAATGTGTGTTATATATATATATGTCATATCATGAATGCATGCAACTAATTAGTGGGAGTTGAATATTTTGGTCATCATGAATGCATGCAACTAATTACGTTGTGCAAAGGTATATACAAGTGAATGTTATAAATGATTTCAAGTGCCAATATATATTTATATATGTTTGAGAAATTCTTATATTACATACACGACTCACAAGTATATATTATATCTATCTTCTCTTATATATTATATATTATCTTTCGGGGAGTGGACTCGTAAAGAAGGATAGTAGCTGATGCAATAAGAGCTAAGAGATGTAAAGGAAATTAATTATAAGCAAAATTTATTTCTCTAGGTTATTGTAGGGACTCATAATTGTACGAATTCAACTTGCTTAAGATTTGTAATTAAAAAATAAAGCGTTAAACTGCTATATTATACTACATAGTTTATCAACAATATATATAATTCCACTTAATCATATATCCTTTTTATTATTTTATTCATCATCATATAATTCTATTAAGGAATATATTAAATAAAATATTGCAGCTATGAGTTTTTTTTTTTTTTTTTTTTTCCATAAGAAGATACTGTTTTTTTTAATATTAAATGCCAAAATGAGGTAACCCTAATACCGTAGGACGGAACAATATCCTACGTGGGAGGTTTGTGCATTATCGACCGTGGAGAGGCCACGACTGTGGTTTCAAAAACATGCCTACGTGGCTCAATCTCTCACCACTCACCCTTCATTTCTAGATTCATCACTGCCACACCTTTTATTTTAATAATAATTAATTTCCTCACTTAAAAAAAAAAAAAACTGTCTCTATAAATTTGAGCGGCACTTTTCCACCCTTTTGACAGCCGGCGCTTTCTTCTCAATAAAGTGCATAATCTTTCACACTTCACTCTCTGTCTCTCTGCCATTTGGTAGATCATAGTTGTCTGGTTTGATACCTGGTCGGAAATGGGAAGAGCGCCGTGTTGTGAGAAGGTAGGGCTGAAGAGAGGGCGGTGGACAGTGGAGGAGGACGATATCTTGACCAAATACATCCACACCAACGGCGAAGGCTGCTGGAGATCTTTACCCAAGAATGCAGGTGGCGATTCGCTCTTTAAAAATCTTTCAGGACGAAAATCGAGTGTTTACACTTAATTTATAAGATGGTGACACGTAAAATGAGACTCGTGTCATGATCTTATAATTCAGCTGACACTGACGAATTTTATTCACTATTCAATATGATATTTTCAAATTTTCAAATGGTTGGAGGATGATTATTACTATTTGAAAGAGTGAATTATTTATTTTATATGTTTTTGGGATTTATTATTTAAAAATCACATTGATGTCCCGAAAATGTGGTTAGTAAATTTAAATTATATAGTCGGCTCTTTTCCAATGGAACCATTAATTTTACTCTTTTTTCTTTTGTAACCACCATTAATTTACTTGGTTTTTAGACCCATATATATATATATATATAAGGTAAAATGTTGAATGATTATTGTTAGGGTTGCTGAGGTGTGGAAAGAGTTGCAGACTGAGATGGGTTAATTACTTGAAAGGTGATGTAAAGAGAGGACACATTTCGGCTGCTGAGGAGAAGATCATCATCAACTTACGCTCCACCCTTGGTAACAGGTATATATCACATTATATATATATATAGTAATTGAAAATAGTAAATAGTGAAAAAGATGGCATCAGATAATGACTAAATACAGAATTATGTTGAAAGGTAACTCACATTTCTGGTGTTATAATTCTGAAAAAGACCTGCAATTGGCCTAAAAGAGAATTATGGAATAAGTATAAAGATGTGTATATATATATATATATATATATATATATATATATATATATATATATATATATAAGCGATGTATAATAGATGTTTATTAGGGGTGACAAACATGTCGTGTCGTGTCGATTCGTGTCGTGTCGCTAGTGACACACGTGGCAACAGATCTCTCGTGTCTAAACAGATCACTTTAAATATGATACAGGCAGATCTCGTGACACACGGGAGTTGGCAGATATCGTGTCACACGGAACACAGACACGAGACACGGAATTTTGTCTTTACACCAAAAAAATATTACACTTTTTAGCCCAAAATTTTTACAAATGTTATAAAATCATCCTAAATCAAGCACCATCATATTTTGACAAATAATTGGATCTTCTCATTATACAAATAATAAGTTCATAAAGAAAAATTACTTAAATATAAAAAATCGAACATTACAAACAAAATAAGCAGATATCTAAATTTCAAGTTATCTTGAAACTAGCACATGAAATCTTATTATAAGTTTTTTTTATTTGTCTATATAAGTTTTTATTATTACAAACAATTATATTATAAGTTTTTTTTTTAAAATATTTTAATGTATTGAATAGTTGCAGTATTTTTAAAATTATTATTGATAATTATATATATATTTTTTGGCAAAATTATTGGTTTTTATATAAATACTAAGTTTCAAATAAGCCGTGTCGATGCGTGTCTATCGTTGGACCTACAGATCAGATCTACACGGACTTGCCTAAAAACGTGTCTAGTCGTGTCACAGATCTATCAGACACGGTCAGATTTTCGTGTAGATCAGGACACGAAAAAAAGCAGGTCCGTGTCAGATCGTGTCGTCGTGTCGTGTCAGCAGTTGCCACCCCTAATGTTTATATCTCTGCGAATTTGTTAGTAGTATTTATTTTTATAATGTTGGGATTTTAATTTTAGGTTTCGTCTTAACATTGGAAAAGAATTCCTTGAAATAATAGTTAGTGCTTTGTGTATACAAGATATATATAGTCAAGGTTGTTAGGAACTTAGGACATGATTTTAGCTAAGTTCCATCCCACTGTAATATCATTCACTCATGTTTTGCATATAAATTTGTCTTTAAATGAATTAATATAGTAAATAAAATATTCATATTATTATTGATTAATTTGTTGCATATAGTAAGTTGGAAACCTAGTATATCACATATATCATTCAGAAAAAAGGTATTCACATGAAAAAAAAATGGTTCGTAAATTATATTAAAATGCAAAAATTTATAACTCTTTAATTTACGATATTATCAGTAAATAATACTTTGCTGAATTAAAAAAATATATTTAATGATATCAAAATTATAAATATTATTCAGTTGACGTGTATTTTTCTGTTCGTCTCAAAGTTTAAAATTGTTATTATATCAATTAAAACAATAGTATGCATTTGAAATAAGAACCTCTAGAATTAATTTTAAACTTTCATAATTACGGTTTCGTCACTTGTCATAAATTATATTTCTATTCTATACATATGCTTGTTAATTTCTGATATATATATATATATATATATATATATATATATATATATATATATATATATATATATATATATATATATATATATATATAATAAAGGAGAGAGTGGAACCTGCATGGACTCTAGTACAATCTCATTTTTCACTAATAATTATAATTGAAAGCGTCTGAATTTAGCAGAACATTTTTAAAATGAATAGCCGACACTTTATCATAAATACGAAGATTACGACTTCTTTTAAGCTTTAAATTACGTGGAGAAACACCCATCATTCTTTACCTAAGACCATTATTTATTAATATCAATGGTTAAATAGATAAGAATATCTAACTAATAATAATAATATATATATACTCGCATTAGGTTTTTTTTTTACCTATATAATATAATGTATATAATTTAAATTTACTATACGCAGGTGGTCTTTAATAGCAAGTCACCTTCCAGGAAGAACTGACAACGAGATAAAAAACTATTGGAATTCTCATTTGAGCCGCAAAATCGATACCTTCAGGCGACCGCCCGGAGAGGCAATGCAAACCCTAATGGACCTGAGTAAAGTCGCCATTAACAACCCTAGCAAGAAACGAGGCGGTAGAACGAGCCGATGGGCTATGAAGAAGAACAAAACCGACTACAATGTCGCGAAAAGGAATGTGTTAGTAGAAACTAATGACATTGTCCTACCTAGTCCTTGTCAGAATAAAGCATCAAGTGGAGATAGCAATTCAATGTTGTTTGATGAAGAAGTTGAGAATTTAGGACCAATATTGGAGGGGTTTGATGAGGAGTTGCTTGTGGGAGAAGGCATTAATGGCATTGAGGGTCTAGTGGGAGAGTGTCATAATTACAATTCTGCCACTTCAATGACTTCTTGTGTGGAGGATAATGGGAATGTGGATTGGGATAGTCTAGAAGGACTCCTTCTAGGGAATGACAATGAGAGCTTGCCATTGGTTGATGAGGGTCAACAAGTGCTGAACTGGCTATGGGGGAGTGATGACTTGGCAAGTGACAACTTTGGGGAGTTGGGTTTTGAGGATAGGCAGAATGCTATGGTAAATTGGCTTATCTCTTAATAATTTATTAAATACTGCGTCGTGATGCTGTTTCTGTAGTTGTCCGAGTCTTCGTTGAGCTCTTTTTGTGGGTCCTATTGAGCACAACATATGCGATAGCACGATATTGAATAGATATACACGTATGGATCTCGTGTTATTTAATCGGTGGTGCTTTAGTTTTCTTAGTATATATAATATATGATGGAAGTTCTTTATAATTAAGCTAGAGGGTGTTATTGTAATTAGATATAAGGTTAGATTTGTAGGTGTGGTCTTGTCTGTAAATGCATATTTACTTTTGAGTGATTTTTTTTTTTTTCTATTTTCAAATAGAGATGATTGGCTAATGATCACGCATATTTTTGTGTTTTTGGAAGGAATTGAACCTTTCCATGCACGAATTGATTCATGGGGTAATTATATGGCAAATGGGATACTTTAGTGTATTCATATGTTGGCCAAAATAAAGTATTCATATGAAATGATTGTTTGATTATTAAAATCCAATGCATCAACAATGAAAGAGTGGTAAAACAAAACCTAGGTAGATCTATTTGTTTTGCGCAAATAGACCATCATATATGTATAGCTTAACGTCTATGAAATAACCAATTGAATATTAGCAAAAAAAAAAGTAACCAATTGAACGAAAGAAAAAAAAAGTATATGTTATATATATATATTACTATACTTATACATTACTATACTTATAATGTACAATATACTGTACATTATACTATATCATAATCGTGTAATATTTTAGTCATCTGACACATTACTATAATTTTAGTCAAAGTTGATGGTCAACCCCGATTAATTCCTTCGACAATATTTTAAAACATACTGAACGTATTAGCTAGATATTGATAATACTAATTAAATACATTATTTTAAAATTAATATAAATTTTTAACATATACAAATTTATACCTTAATAAAATATTATGTTTATTTTGAATGTACGTAATCTCACGTTGCACAATGGATAACACGGTAAGGTGTTTTTTTTTACACATTATACTCACACTTAATCTCAAATTACAATCATACTCACACTTAACACAACTAATTAAGGTTAACATTAAATTTTAGTTTTTCAAATAGCATAATATATAATAACTAGTAAAGTAAGTGAGTTTTACATTAACTCTATCGAGCTGAAATTAGAAAGGCAACCGACAAAAAAGTTTAAAATTTGGACACTAGTAAGTGACAGCTCTTTCTGCAACCTAACATTCAAAGAGACCGTACTTTTCGTGTCTTATTTTGTGCTTTCTGCAACAAGATTTACCTTCCTCTAACTAACATTCTTCTAAGATGTCACTTTATATATATATATTTCATGCATTGAATTTAATTATTTTTGCTGGACATGCATGCATTGAATTGATCGTCCTTTTCTGCTCGGGCGGTAAATAAATTTGTTGACATAACATCACACATATTTATTATATATAAATAATAATAAATGAATATATCCCGCGCGCCACTGTAATATATTGAACATATTTATTTAACTTCTCTATCTATCCACTGTTGAATACTTGAATATAATTATTATCGTTGTAAATGATAATATAATATAAAAGATGGATCAGACAATGCATAAACCAACTAATAAATGAGACACACATCATAATGTATTATAAATAACTAACTTTGATTAACATGAGTTTACATTAATCCATACATCTTTTTTATTATAATAAAAATAATTTATTCTATTATTAAAAATATATATTTTTTATTTATAAATATAATACGAGTTGCACTAGTTTTATGATATGTTTTCTAATAAAACGGCGGGTGAGTTTCGTTTACCAAAATACATTGTAACTCAACCTTGAATAGCGATATGCGTGTGGCGCACTTAGGGCCGACAATGGTGCGGTGAAAATCAAATTATTCGCACAATTTACCGCAATGGTTAACCACACCATTATGTGCGGTGCAGTTATTGTGATGAGTTTTCTACTCATAATAGTTATGGTTATGGTATTACATCCATAACCACGGTTATAACCATCACCGCTATATATATAATATTAATATATATCACTAATATTTATATATATACATTAATATACTATAATATAAGTATTAATCCAATCTTATTTCCAGTTCTCACCATTTATTCGGTTTAAATCTTCGATTTAATCTTGACCATTGAATTTTCATCATAAATATCTGGTCCATTCATTCTATTCTAATATGAAAAAATTAATACTGTAAAACTCAAAGTTTCAGACTCTCAATTTACTTCATTTGCAATTAGCCGTGTTGCGCTAGCCCTAGGTCATTGGTTCTCAGAGTGTAAATATTGTTCCTTTGGTTCTTGTTACTGATTCATTTTGTTGCCGCGTCTTGTTTACTATGTCGTTTATGAAACAACGAATGTATGTTTAATTAAGAGTTTTTGTATGAAACAATGGTGTTGTATTGTTGAATTAGTTTGAATGTTTATGGTTAAGTGGTTTAATCGTGGTGAAAAACCATGGTTATGGTACGAAGAATCATAAACGCAATGGTTATGTTTATGATATGAATGATAAAAAAATATGATACGGTTATGGATATGATATTAGTGTGATATCCTCACTATAACCATCCCTAAGCGCACTTCCCGGTAGCGCTACATTATCTCGTTTCGAGGGTTTATGAGTTAAGATAAATTAGGATTAATTAATTCTAATTTATATCAATTAAGATTATTAAAATGGAAAAAAGTGGGACAAGGCCTTAGAGCTCTTCCAATGGTAGTTCCTAGTTCTCAGTTCCTAGTTCCATATTGTAAATTTATCATTGTAGAGAGTTCGTAGTTCCACTTACTGTTGGTTCCTACTAGTAATGATTAAATGGGAACTTGACTTTCTAATGGGAGTTCCTTGTTCCAAAATGGGAGTTCCTAGTTCGTAGATTTGCCACTGGACGCTGACTAGGCGCCACTGGGACAAAAAATATTAATGTTTTGCCATTATAAAGTGAATAGTGAAGTCAGTCAGCGTCACTATTCACTATAATGGTATTAGTGTGACATAAACAGTAAATTGGACATTTCCTACTAGTAGGAACTCCCAATTTACTGTTTATGTCGGTTCCTACTTATTAATATTATTTTATTCAATTGTTTTGCTTCTCTTTTGGATTATAATATATTTAATTATGCTACGCTAAGTCGGATAATGACACAAGTCGTAATATGTCGTTTTTAATATTAAATAAGTTAATTAATGACACGAACCAAAATTACTAATTTTTTAACTTCGAATCAATTTCAGAGTTTTCAGATTCAAATTTTTTTTTTATTTTTTATTTTATATATTTTACCATGTAACACAACCTCAATTCTAAATATTGAAAAATAGTATAGAATTTCATATTATTAAAAGTGAAATATATACACTTGAATCTCATTCATTGGTTTGTTCATGCCCGTATTTTTAAAAATATGAATATTTAATTTATATATAATGCTTAAAAAAATTTGGTCGAACATGTATTGGATTTTAGTACGCATGTGCTAATTCTATGTTGTCTCAAATATATATGTGTTCATTTTTTTTAGTTGATAAATTTAACATATTATTTGTATTTTTATGTAATATGATTTTTAAATTATAACATCATATTTAACAAAATGACATGCTTATTTATATATTATATTTGTGGCTTTTTATATAATTATTTGAATACCAAAATATAAATATTTAATTTATCTATAGAGTTTTTTAACAAAAAATTATATTATGAGTAGAGAATTATGTGGGTCCCAATTTAAAATCGGAACTAGGTCTTCACAACTGGAGAGAGTTTCCATTTTATTGTAGCATTGGGTGGTCCTAGGGGGGCCCTCATCAGGAGGGCAGCATCCGTAGCATGCTTGCTCCACACATAGACTAATCCCCACTCGCACCGGGTCAGCCCGTAAGGGGTAAAGTGCTGGCCATGAACAATTTTCCATTCCCATGGTCACTAGCGGGGATTGAACCCCTGACCTCTGGTTACGGGATGAGGCGCTGAACCACCACACCATTGTTATCTGGCTTTGTTGTTACATGTGTACTTCTCTTGACCATTAAACATATGCTTCCTTCTTCTAGAGCCATCGGCGGATATAAGTACATAAAATTTAGTGTTACACATGTAAAAAAGTAAACTATTTTTTAGTAGATAATTAATTTTTAGTATCTCAACATTTTTTTTAAACTTTAAAGTGTCTTAATTTTCGATGTTTGATTATTTAATAATGCATAATTCGATTCACCTAGTTTATGTCTCTTATTAGTCTAACTACATGCTGGACTTGATCACTGATACAAACTCGATTAAGAACGTGGGAATCGTAAGTCAAAAAATATAGAACGGAAGGTATTATAACATTGATAGATTGAATAATTGAAAAGTATTAGAGAGTGCCACAAGACAACATATCAATTCATATTCCTATCATATTCTTTCTAATCCTACAAACATATTACTATATTTATTATTTAATAGTCACCTAACTATCCAACTAACACATCACCCTTTAACTGTTATACTTATTTATAATAACCCCTATATATAAAATATACCATAACAATCACCTACCATGGGAGGCCATGTCTAACACAAACACGGACTAAGTAAAGCTCTCTAGCTCACATTGACCGACTAAAACTTTAGATCGGTCATAGATCTTTTGGTCGAGCTAGAGAGCTCTCATTGAACCGAGCTCGTGTTATATATGATCTCCTAGGCTAGGTAATCATGTCTAGCATGAACTCTAACCAAGACGAGCCCCCTAATTAGGTGAATCAAACTACACGTCATTGAATAATCACACTTCTGATTAGTTGAAACACATAAAAGTAAAAAAAAAAGAGTCAATGAGTGATGGTTGATGTACTAAAAATTTAATAATCGTACATATTAAAATTTAAAAAGTATCATTGTACATTAAATGTTAATACAACATGCATTATATAGTTTAATAAATGCTACATTTTGTAATTTTCATTTACAAGGTTTTACATTATTATTATTATTATTAATATATGAAACGAAGATATACATGTCTTTATGTCTTTATGAAAGTGAGTAGTTTAGAAGTTGATTTTGTATTCATGTTAATGAATTTTTTTTGTCCGCATTACTTGAGAATGATATATTTATTAAGAACTTGAAGTTTGGGCTCTGGTGTGTTGGGCCACGTCTGTTTGTTTTGTTTTGTTTGATTTGTGCAATCTGACCTTTTGTGGGCTTGTAATAGTTTAAGGACCTGTTTGTTGTTTTTGGTTTATTTTGGGCAAGTTCCTTCATTTGTAAGAACTTAGGATTGAATTTGAACACTTTATGTTTGAAATCCCCTGCCAATTGAAGAAACCACCTCCAATAAACCGCAATTACTCCGTGTGACCTAATTTTCTCTCTACGCCCCTTGTTTCTTTCATAGCCTTCATCTTCATTTTCAACAACTAGAGTTTCAGAACTTAATATGAGCGACAAGCCGTCCTTGTCAACTGATCATCTTCCGCGCTACGATGATTCTTCTGATGTCATTCCTTGCATAAAAGAACAGATCGCTTCAGTATATCTTCTTCTGAGACGATTCGTTCGCTTCGTCTTCTCCGGTGCGATTCTGCGTCGCTGACATCTTCGCCGTTTCATTCTTTCTCCGCGAGTGGAAGATTCATCTTCTTTGCGACCTGATCTTATGGCAGACAACACAGATGGTAGCGAAACATCAAGTCCCGCTGCAACTGATGTTGTTGACTTCTCATCTGAGGTTCATTCCTTCCATCCACTCTTTCTCCACTCCTCTGATAATCCTGGCCAGACTTTGTTGTCTCTGAAATTAATTGGTCATGAAAACTTTCGTAAATGGATTAGAGGAATGCATATAATTATGTTAAGAAAGAACAAGCTGGGATTTATTACTGGATCTTGTAGTCGTAGTAGTTTCGATTCAAAATTTCATGTGTTGTGGGATAGATGTGATGATGTAGTTCGTGACTGGATCATTAATTCTGTTTCTGATGAGATTTCTGATGGTATCTGATATTTGGAGAATGCACATTTTGTTTGGAAGGAACTGCATGAGCGTTTCGATAAGATGAACGGTTTCAAAATCTATCAGCTTCACCGTGAGATTGTTACCGCTCGTCAATGGCTGAATTCAGTCAGTTCTTTCTTTACAAAGCTGAGAAATCTGTGGACCGAGTACGATTCTGCGTGTTCCCTTTCTAATATACATGGAGACTTGTTCAAGAAGCATCTTGATCATAGAGAAAATTAGAGACTCTTTCAGTTTTTAATGAGTCTGAATGAAACATTTTCGAATGTTAGAAGCAATCTTCTCCACTGGACACCCTTGCCATCCCTTAATCAGGATTATGGTGTTCTTTTTCAAGAAGAAAATCAAATAGATGTGTAAGCATCTATTATGAGCAATGATGGAACTTCACTGAATGTAAAGACCCCTGTTGCCAATGAAGTTTTAGTTAAAAGAGGTCCAAATCTTGATATTGAGTGCACATTCTCTAAAAAGAAGGGAAACACTTTTAATCGATGCCATGCTAAGAGTTGCGACTTCTGCAATAGAAAGGGAAACTGTAGAGATAATTGCTTTAAATTGAAGGAGAACATAAAAGGAAAGGCAATGATGGGAAATGAGGTTCTCTGCCTGCCAGTGTTGATGTCAATGATTTTTTTTACTTAAGCACCTTCCATGTCCACATTATCACCATCAGGAAGTGTTAGGTTCCGGGATTTGGGTCAACGGGTGGTCGGCTCAAATCTCGTTCCTCACTGGAGGGGTGGATGATCCGGTACTCTCGGGTTGCCTCGTCTTAGTTTGCGTCCTTCCTTCTGTCGCTTCTCTTCTCCTTGCGCCCTGCAGAAGGGGCAGTACCAGACACAGAGAGGGGGGGTAGTGCCTGGTGAACCCTCTCCGATGCCTAAGTCAGTATCGTTTTTAGAGAGATAAAGCTAGAGAGATGTCAGAGCAAAATAATCCAAATTGCCAAGATGTCCAAATGAATTGTGGAGGTGGGGTATTTATAGGCAACGGTGTCATTAAGGTGGCTTAATGACATCGTTAACCTTTAAACACAGTTAACGAACCTTTAAACGCATGATTAAGACCTTAGGATACGGAGAAGGTAGGCGGAGTGAGCCGAGTGTGGGAGTCCAAAAAATGGTACCAGGGCCCTTGGGGGGGAAGAGAAATCCGACCCCCAAGGGTAGGGGTTGGGTGAGGGCACCCAACCCCTCCTAGGGAGGATGGGGTTGGCCAACCCCATCCCTCCTAGGAGAGATCGGGTTGGCCGACGAGTTAGAATGCGAATAAAACTGATTTCATAAAAAATAGAGGCCCGAGTGAGGTTATATTGAAAAAATGAGAAAATTGGCCGAAATCGAAGATTTTTCCTTACTATCCATCACAGAAAACTTGGTGCTTATGATTCCGATATGAAAAATGGTTTCAACCATTCCACGGTCTTATACGATGAGTTAGAATGCAAATAAAACTGATTTCATCAAGAATAGAGGTCCGAGTGAGGTTATATTGAAAAAATGAGAAAATTGGCCGAAATCGAAGATTTTTCCTTACTATCCATCACAGAAAACTTGGTGCTTATGATTCCGATATGAAAAATGGTTTCAACCATTCCACGGTCTTATACGATGAGTTAGAATGCAAATAAAACTGATTTCATCAAGAATAGAGGTCCGAGTGAGGTTATATTGAAAAAATGAGAAAATTGGCCGAAATCGAAGATTTTTCCTTACTATCCATCACAGAAAACTTGGTGCTTATGATTCCGATATGAAAAATGGTTTCAACCATTCCACGGTCTTATACGATGAGTTAGAATGCAAATAAAACTGATTTCATCAAGAATAGAGGTCCGAGTGAGGTTATATTGAAAAAATGAGAAAATTGGCCGAAATCGAAGATTTTTCCTTACTAACCATCACAGAAAACTTGGTGCTTATGATTCCGATATGACAAATGGTTTCAACCATTCCACGGTCTTACACGACGAGTTAGAATGCAAATAAAACTGATTTCATCAAGAATAGAGGTCCGAGTGAGGTTATATTGAAAAAATGAGAAAATTGGCCGAAATCGAAGATTTCTCCTTACTAACCATCACAGAAAACTTGGTGCTTATGATTCCGATATGACAAATGGTTTCAACCATTCCACGGTCTTATACGACGAGTTAGAATGCAAATAAAACTGATTTCATAAAAAATAGAGGTCCGAGTGAGGTTATATTGAAAAAATGAGAAAATTTGCCGAAATCGAAGATTTTTTCTTACTAACCATCACAGAAAACTTGGTGCTTATGATTCCGATATGACAAATGATTTCAACCATTCCACGGTCTTATAGATGAGTTAGAATGCAAATAAAACTGATTTCATCAAGAATAGAGGTCCGAGTGAGGTTATATTGAAAAAATGAGAAAATTGGCCGAAATCGAAGATTTTTCCTTACTAACCATCACAGAAAACTTGGTGCTTATGATTCCGATATGACAAATGGTTTCAACCATTCCACGGTCTTATACGACGAGTTAGAATGCGAATAAAACTGATTTCATAAAAAATAGAGGTCCGAGTGAGGTTATATTGAAAAAATGAGAAAATTGGCCGAAATCGAAGATTTCTCCTTACTAACCATCACAGAAAACTTGGTGCTTATGATTCCGATATGACAAATGGTTTCAACCATTCCACGGTCTTATACGACGAGTTAGAATGCAAATAAAACTATTTCATAAAAAATAGAGGTCCGAGTGAGGTTATATTGAAAAAATGAGAAAATTGGCCGAAATCGAAGATTTCTCCTTACTAACCATCACTGAAAACTTGGTGCTTATGATTCCGATATGACAAATGGTTTCAACCATTCCACGGTCTTATACGACGAGTTAGAATGCGAATAAAACTGATTTCATATAAAATAGAGGTCCGAGTGAGGTTATATTGAAAAAATTAGAAAATTGGCCGAAACCGAAGATTTTTCCTTACTAACCATCACAGAAAACTTGGTGCTTATGATTCCGATGTGACAAATGGTTTCAACCATTCCACGGTCTTATACGACGAGTAAGAATGCAAATAAAACTGATTTCATCAAGAATAGAGGTCCGAGTGAGGTTATATTGAAAAAATGAGAAAATTGGCCGAAATCGAAGATTTTTCCTTACTAACCATCACAGAAAACTTGGTGCTTATGATTCCGATATGACAAATGGTTTCAACCATTCCACGGTCTTATACGACGAGTTAGAATGCAAATAAAACTGATTTCATCAAGAATAGAGGTCCGAGTGAGGTTATATTGAAAAAATGAGAAAATTGGCCGAAATCGAAGATTTTTCCTTACTAACCATCACAGAAAACTTGGTGCTTATGATTCCGATATGACAAATGATTTCAACCATTCCACGGTCTTATACGATGAGTTAGAATGCAAATAAAACTGATTTCATCAAGAATAGAGGTCCGAGTGAGGTTATATTGAAAAAATGAGAAAATTGGCCGAAATCGAAGATTTTTCCTTACTAACCATCACAGAAAACTTGGTGCTTATGATTCCGATATGACAAATGGTTTCAACCATTCCACGGTCTTATACGACGAGTTAGAATGCAAATAAAACTGATTTCATAAAAAATAGAGGTCCGAGTGAGGTTATATTGAAAAAATGAGAAAATTGGCCGAAATCGAAGATTTCTCCTTACTAACCATCACAGAAAACTTGGTGCTTATGATTCCGATATGACAAATAGTTTCAACCATTCCACGGTCTTATACGACGAGTTAGAATGCAAATAAAACTGATTTCATAAAAAATAGAGGTCCGAGTGAGGTTATATTGAAAAAATGAGAAAATTGGCCGAAATCGAAGATTTTTCCTTACTAACCATCACAGAAAACTTGGTGCTTATGATTCCGATATGACAAATGGTTTCAACCATTCCACGGTCTTATACGACGAGTTAGAATGCAAATAAAACTGATTTCATAAAAAATAGAGGTCCGAGTGAGGTTATATTGAAAAAATGAGAAAATTGGCCGAAATCGAAGATTTTTCCTTACTAACCATCACAGAAAACTTGGTGCTTATGATTCCGATATGACAAATGGTTTCAACCATTCCACGGTCTTATACGACGAGTTAGAATGCAAATAAAACTGATTTCATAAAAAATAGAGGTCCGAGTGAGGTTATATTGAAAAAATGAGAAAATTGGCCGAAATCGAAGATTTTTCCTTACTAACCATCACAGAAAACTTGGTGCTTATGATTCCGATATGACAAATGGTTTCAACCATTCCACGGTCTTATACGACGAGTTAGAATGCAAATAAAACTGATTTCATCAAGAATAGAGGTCCGAGTGAGGTTATATTGAAAAAATGAGAAAATTGGCCGAAATCGAAGATTTTTCCTTACTAACCATCACAGAAAACTTGGTGCTTATGATTCCGATATGACAAATGGTTTCAACCATTCCACGGTCTTATACGACGAGTTAGAATGCAAATAAAACTGATTTCATCAAGAATAGAGGTCCGAGTGAGGTTATATTGAAAAAATGAGAAAATTGGCCGAAATCGAAGATTTTTCCTTACTAACCATCACAGAAAACTTGGTGCTTATGATTCCGATATGACAAATGGTTTCAACCATTCCACGGTCTTATACGATGAGTTAGAATGCAAATAAAACTGATTTCATCAAAAAAGAGGTTCGAGTGAGGTTATATTGAAAAAATGAGAAAATTGGCCGAAATCGAAGATTTTTCCTTACTAACCATCACAGAAAACTTGGTGCTTATGATTCCGATATGACAAATGGTTTCAACCATTCCACGGTCTTATACGACGAGTTAGAATGCAAATAAAACTGATTTCATCAAGAATAGAGGTCCGAGTGAGGTTATATTGAAAAAATGAGAAAATTGGCCGAAATCGAAGATTTTTCCTTACTAACCATCACAGAAAACTTGGTGCTTATGATTCCGATATGACAAATGGTTTCAACCATTCCACGGTCTTATACGAAGAGTTAGAATGCAAATAAAACTGATTTCATCAAGAATAGAGGTCCGAGTGAGGTTATATTGAAAAAATGAGAAAATTGGCCGAAATCGAAGATTTTTCCTTACTATCCATCACAGAAAACTTGGTGCTTATGATTCCGATATGACAAATGGTTTCAACCATTCCACGGTCTTATACGACGAGTTAGAATGCAAATAAAACTGATTTCATAAAAAATAGAGGTCCGAGTGAGGTTATATTGAAAAAATGAGAAAATTGGCCGAAATCGAAGATTTTTCTTACTAACCATCACAGAAAACTTGGTGCTTATGATTCCGATATGACAAATGGTTTCAACCATTCCACGGTCTTATACGACGAGTTAGAATGCAAATAAAACTGATTTCATATAAAATAGAGGTCCGAGTGAGGTTATATTGAAAAAATGAGAAAATTGGCCGAAATCGAAGATTTTTCCTTACTAACCATCACAGAAAACTTGGTGCTTATGATTCCGATATGACAAATGGTTTCAACCATTCCACGGTCTTATACGACGAGTAAGAATGCAAATAAAACTGATTTCATCAAAAATAGAGGTCCGAGTGAGGTTATATTGAAAAAATGAGAAAATTGGCCGAAATCGAAGATTTTTCCTTACTAACCATCACAGAAAACTTGGTGCTTATGATTCCGATATGACAAATGGTTTCAACCATTCCACGGTCTTATACGACGAGTTAGAATGCAAATAAAACTGATTTCATAAAAAATAGAGGTCCGAGTGAGGTTATATTGAAAAAATGAGAAAATTGGCCGAAATCGAAGATTTTTCCTTACTAACCATCACAGAAAACTTGGTGCTTATGATTCCGATATGACAAATGGTTTCAACCATTCCACGGTCTTATACGACGAGTTAGAATGCAAATAAAACTGATTTCATAAAAATAGAGGTCCGAGTGAGGTTATATTGAAAAAATGAGAAAATTGGCCGAAATCGAAGATTTTTCCTTACTAACCATCACAGAAAACTTGGTGCTTATGATTCCGATATGACAAATGGTTTCAACCATTCCACGGTCTTATACGACGAGTAAGAATGCAAATAAAACTGATTTCATCAAGAATAGAGGTCCGAGTGAGGTTATATTGAAAAAATGAGAAAATTGGCCGAAATCGAAGATTTTTCCTTACTACCATCACAGAAAACTTGGTGCTTATGATTCCGATATGACAAATGGTTTCAACCATTCCACGGTCTTATACGACGAGTTAGAATGCAAATAAAACTGATTTCATAAAAAATAGAGGTCCGAGTGAGGTTATATTGAAAAAATGAGAAAATTGGCCGAAATCGAAGATTTTTCCTTACTAACCATCACAGAAAACTTGGTGCTTATGATTCCGATATGACAAATGGTTTCAACCATTCCACGGTCTTATACGACGAGTTAGAATGCAAATAAAACTGATTTCATAAAAAATAGAGGTCCGAGTGAGGTTATATTGAAAAAATGAGAAAATTGGCCGAAATCGAAGATTTTTCCTTACTAACCATCACAGAAAACTTGGTGCTTATGATTCCGATATGACAAATGGTTTCAACCATTCCACGGTCTTATACGACGAGTTAGAATGCAAATAAAACTGATTTCATAAAAAATAGAGGTCCGAGTGAGGTTATATTGAAAAAATGAGAAAATTGGCCGAAATCGAAGATTTTTCCTTACTAACCATCACAGAAAACTTGGTGCTTATGATTCCGATATGACAAATGGTTTCAACCATTCCACGGTCTTATACGACGAGTTAGAATGCAAATAAAACTGATTTCATAAAAAATAGAGGTCCGAGTGAGGTTATATTGAAAAAATGAGAAAATTGGCCGAAATCGAAGATTTTTCCTTACTACCATCACAGAAAACTTGGTGCTTATGATTCCGATATGAAAAATGGTTTCAACCATTCCACGGTCTTATACGACGAGTTAGAATGCAAATAAAACTGATTTCATCAAAAATAGAGGTCCGAGTGAGGTTATATTGAAAAAATGAGAAAATTGGCCGAAATCGAAGATTTTTCCTTACTAACCATCACAGAAAACTTGGTGCTTATGATTCCGATATGACAAATGGTTTCAACCATTCCACGGTCTTATACGACGAGTTAGAATGCAAATAAAACTGATTTCATCAAAAATAGAGGTCCGAGTGAGGTTATATTGAAAAAATGAGAAAATTGGCCGAAATCGAAGATTTTTCCTTACTAACCATCACAGAAAACTTGGTGCTTATGATTCCGATATGACAAATGGTTTCAACCATTCCACGGTCTTATACGACGAGTTAGAATGCAAATAAAACTGATTTCATCAAAAATAGAGGTCCGAGTGAGGTTATATTGAAAAAATGAGAAAATTGGCCGAAATCGAAGATTTTTCCTTACTAACCATCACAGAAAACTTGGTGCTTATGATTCCGATATGACAAATGGTTTCAACCATTCCACGGTCTTATACGACGAGTTAGAATGCAAATAAAACTGATTTCATCAAAAATAGAGGTCCGAGTGAGGTTATATTGAAAAAATGAGAAAATTGGCCGAAATCGAAGATTTTTCCTTACTACCATCACAGAAAACTTGGTGCTTATGATTCCGATATGAAAATGGTTTCAACCATTCCACGGTCTTATACGACGAGTTAGAATGCAAATAAAACTGATTTCATAAAAAATAGAGGTCCGAGTGAGGTTATATTGAAAAAATGAGAAAATTGGCCGAAATCGAAGATTTTTCCTTACTAACCATCACAGAAAACTTGGTGCTTATGATTCCGATATGACAAATGGTTTCAACCATTCCACGGTCTTATACGACGAGTTAGAATGCAAATAAAACTGATTTCATAAAAAATAGAGGTCCGAGTGAGGTTATATTGAAAAAATGAGAAAATTGGCCGAAATCGAAGATTTTTCCTTACTAACCATCACAGAAAACTTGGTGCTTATGATTCCGATATGACAAATGGTTTCAACCATTCCACGGTCTTATACGACGAGTTAGAATGCAAATAAAACTGATTTCATCAAAAAATAGAGGTCCGAGTGAGGTTATATTGAAAAAATGAGAAAATTGGCCGAAATCGAAGATTTTTCCTTACTAACCATCACAGAAAACTTGGTGCTTATGATTCCGATATGAAAAATGGTTTCAACCATTCCACGGTCTTATACGACGAGTTAGAATGCAAATAAAACTGATTTCATAAAAAATAGAGGTCCGAGTGAGGTTATATTGAAAAAATGAGAAAATTGGCCGAAATCGAAGATTTTTCCTTACTAACCATCACAGAAAACTTGGTGCTTATGATTCCGATATGACAAATGGTTTCAACCATTCCACGGTCTTATACGACGAGTTAGAATGCAAATAAAACTGATTTCATAAAAAATAGAGGTCCGAGTGAGGTTATATTGAAAAAATGAGAAAATTGGCCGAAATCGAAGATTTTTCCTTACTAACCATCACAGAAAACTTGGTGCTTATGATTCCGATATGACAAATGGTTTCAACCATTCCACGGTCTTATACGACGAGTTAGAATGCAAATAAAACTGATTTCATAAAAAATAGAGGTCCGAGTGAGGTTATATTGAAAAAATGAGAAAATTGGCCGAAATCGAAGATTTTTCCTTACTAACCATCACAGAAAACTTGGTGCTTATGATTCCGATATGACAAATGGTTTCAACCATTCCACGGTCTTATACGACGAGTTAGAATGCAAATAAAACTGATTTCATAAAAAATAGAGGTCCGAGTGAGGTTATATTGAAAAAATGAGAAAATTGGCCGAAATCGAAGATTTTTCCTTACTAACCATCACAGAAAACTTGGTGCTTATGATTCCGATATGACAAATGGTTTCAACCATTCCACGGTCTTATACGACGAGTTAGAATGCAAATAAAACTGATTTCATAAAAAATAGAGGTCCGAGTGAGGTTATATTGAAAAAATGAGAAAATTGGCCGAAATCGAAGATTTTTCCTTACTAACCATCACAGAAAACTTGGTGCTTATGATTCCGATATGACAAATGGTTTCAACCATTCCACGGTCTTATACGACGAGTTAGAATGCAAATAAAACTGATTTCATAAAAAATAGAGGTCCGAGTGAGGTTATATTGAAAAAATGAGAAAATTGGCCGAAATCGAAGATTTTTCCTTACTAACCATCACAGAAAACTTGGTGCTTATGATTCCGATATGACAAATGGTTTCAACCATTCCACGGTCTTATACGACGAGTTAGAATGCAAATAAAACTGATTTCATAAAAAATAGAGGTCCGAGTGAGGTTATATTGAAAAAATGAGAAAATTGGCCGAAATCGAAGATTTTTCCTTACTAACCATCACAGAAAACTTGGTGCTTATGATTCCGATATGACAAATGGTTTCAACCATTCCACGGTCTTATACGACGAGTTAGAATGCAAATAAAACTGATTTCATAAAAAATAGAGGTCCGAGTGAGGTTATATTGAAAAAATGAGAAAATTGGCCGAAATCGAAGATTTTTCCTTACTAACCATCACAGAAAACTTGGTGCTTATGATTCCGATATGACAAATGGTTTCAACCATTCCACGGTCTTATACGACGAGTTAGAATGCAAATAAAACTGATTTCATAAAAAATAGAGGTCCGAGTGAGGTTATATTGAAAAAATGAGAAAATTGGCCGAAATCGAAGATTTTTCCTTACTAACCATCACAGAAAACTTGGTGCTTATGATTCCGATATGACAAATGGTTTCAACCATTCCACGGTCTTATACGACGAGTTAGAATGCAAATAAAACTGATTTCATAAAAAATAGAGGTCCGAGTGAGGTTATATTGAAAAAATGAGAAAATTGGCCGAAATCGAAGATTTTTCCTTACTAACCATCACAGAAAACTTGGTGCTTATGATTCCGATATGACAAATGGTTTCAACCATTCCACGGTCTTATACGACGAGTTAGAATGCAAATAAAACTGATTTCATCAAAAATAGAGGTCCGAGTGAGGTTATATTGAAAAAATGAGAAAATTGGCCGAAATCGAAGATTTTTCCTTACTAACCATCACAGAAAACTTGGTGCTTATGATTCCGATATGAGAAATGGTTTCAACCATTCCACGGTCTTATACGACGAGTTAGAATGCAAATAAAACTGATTTCATAAAAAATAGAGGTCCGAGTGAGGTTATATTGAAAAAATGAGAAAATTGGCCGAAATCGAAGATTTTTCCTTACTAACCATCACAGAAAACTTGGTGCTTATGATTCCGATATGACAAATGGTTTCAACCATTCCACGGTCTTATACGACGAGTTAGAATGCAAATAAAACTGATTTCATAAAAAATAGAGGTCCGAGTGAGGTTATATTGAAAAAATGAGAAAATTGGCCGAAATCGAAGATTTTTCCTTACTACCATCACAGAAAACTTGGTGCTTATGATTCCGATATGACAAATGGTTTCAACCATTCCACGGTCTTATACGACGAGTTAGAATGCAAATAAAACTGATTTCATCAAAAATAGAGGTCCGAGTGAGGTTATATTGAAAAAATGAGAAAATTGGCCGAAATCGAAGATTTTTCCTTACTACCATCACAGAAAACTTGGTGCTTATGATTCCGATATGACAAATGGTTTCAACCATTCCACGGTCTTATACGACGAGTTAGAATGCAAATAAAACTGATTTCATAAAAAATAGAGGTCCGAGTGAGGTTATATTGAAAAAATGAGAAAATTGGCCGAAATCGAAGATTTTTCCTTACTAACCATCACAGAAAACTTGGTGCTTATGATTCCGATATGACAAATGGTTTCAACCATTCCACGGTCTTATACGACGAGTTAGAATGCAAATAAAACTGATTTCATAAAAAATAGAGGTCCGAGTGAGGTTATATTGAAAAAATGAGAAAATTGGCCGAAATCGAAGATTTTTCCTTACTAACCATCACAGAAAACTTGGTGCTTATGATTCCGATATGACAAATGGTTTCAACCATTCCACGGTCTTATACGACGAGTTAGAATGCAAATAAAACTGATTTCATAAAAAATAGAGGTCCGAGTGAGGTTATATTGAAAAAATGAGAAAATTGGCCGAAATCGAAGATTTTTCCTTACTACCATCACAGAAAACTTGGTGCTTATGATTCCGATATGACAAATGGTTTCAACCATTCCACGGTCTTATACGACGAGTTAGAATGCAAATAAAACTGATTTCATAAAAAATAGAGGTCCGAGTGAGGTTATATTGAAAAAATGAGAAAATTGGCCGAAATCGAAGATTTTTCCTTACTAACCATCACAGAAAACTTGGTGCTTATGATTCCGATATGACAAATGGTTTCAACCATTCCACGGTCTTATACGACGAGTTAGAATGCAAATAAAACTGATTTCATAAAAAATAGAGGTCCGAGTGAGGTTATATTGAAAAAATGAGAAAATTGGCCGAAATCGAAGATTTTTCCTTACTAACCATCACAGAAAACTTGGTGCTTATGATTCCGATATGACAAATGGTTTCAACCATTCCACGGTCTTATACGACGAGTTAGAATGCAAATAAAACTGATTTCATCAAAAATAGAGGTCCGAGTGAGGTTATATTGAAAAAATGAGAAAATTGGCCGAAATCGAAGATTTTTCCTTACTACCATCACAGAAAACTTGGTGCTTATGATTCCGATATGACAAATGGTTTCAACCATTCCACGGTCTTATACGACGAGTTAGAATGCAAATAAAACTGATTTCATAAAAAATAGAGGTCCGAGTGAGGTTATATTGAAAAAATGAGAAAATTGGCCGAAATCGAAGATTTTTCCTTACTAACCATCACAGAAAACTTGGTGCTTATGATTCCGATATGACAAATGGTTTCAACCATTCCACGGTCTTATACGACGAGTTAGAATGCAAATAAAACTGATTTCATAAAAAATAGAGGTCCGAGTGAGGTTATATTGAAAAAATGAGAAAATTGGCCGAAATCGAAGATTTTTCCTTACTAACCATCACAGAAAACTTGGTGCTTATGATTCCGATATGACAAATGGTTTCAACCATTCCACGGTCTTATACGACGAGTTAGAATGCAAATAAAACTGATTTCATAAAAAATAGAGGTCCGAGTGAGGTTATATTGAAAAAATGAGAAAATTGGCCGAAATCGAAGATTTTTCCTTACTAACCATCACAGAAAACTTGGTGCTTATGATTCCGATATGACAAATGGTTTCAACCATTCCACGGTCTTATACGACGAGTTAGAATGCAAATAAAACTGATTTCATAAAAAATAGAGGTCCGAGTGAGGTTATATTGAAAAAATGAGAAAATTGGCCGAAATCGAAGATTTTTCCTTACTAACCATCACAGAAAACTTGGTGCTTATGATTCCGATATGAAAAATGGTTTCAACCATTCCACGGTCTTATACGACGAGTTAGAATGCAAATAAAACTGATTTCATCAAAAATAGAGGTCCGAGTGAGGTTATATTGAAAAAATGAGAAAATTGGCCGAAATCGAAGATTTTTCCTTACTAACCATCACAGAAAACTTGGTGCTTATGATTCCGATATGACAAATGGTTTCAACCATTCCACGGTCTTATACGACGAGTTAGAATGCAAATAAAACTGATTTCATAAAAAATAGAGGTCCGAGTGAGGTTATATTGAAAAAATGAGAAAATTGGCCGAAATCGAAGATTTTTCCTTACTAACCATCACAGAAAACTTGGTGCTTATGATTCCGATATGAAAAATGGTTTCAACCATTCCACGGTCTTATACGACGAGTTAGAATGCAAATAAAACTGATTTCATAAAAAATAGAGGTCCGAGTGAGGTTATATTGAAAAAATGAGAAAATTGGCCGAAATCGAAGATTTTTCCTTACTAACCATCACAGAAAACTTGGTGCTTATGATTCCGATATGACAAATGGTTTCAACCATTCCACGGTCTTATACGACGAGTTAGAATGCAAATAAAACTGATTTCATAAAAATAGAGGTCCGAGTGAGGTTATATTGAAAAAATGAGAAAATTGGCCGAAATCGAAGATTTTTCCTTACTACCATCACAGAAAACTTGGTGCTTATGATTCCGATATGACAAATGGTTTCAACCATTCCACGGTCTTATACGACGAGTTAGAATGCAAATAAAACTGATTTCATAAAAAATAGAGGTCCGAGTGAGGTTATATTGAAAAAATGAGAAAATTGGCCGAAATCGAAGATTTTTCCTTACTAACCATCACAGAAAACTTGGTGCTTATGATTCCGATATGACAAATGGTTTCAACCATTCCACGGTCTTATACGACGAGTTAGAATGCAAATAAAACTGATTTCATAAAAAATAGAGGTCCGAGTGAGGTTATATTGAAAAAATGAGAAAATTGGCCGAAATCGAAGATTTTTCCTTACTAACCATCACAGAAAACTTGGTGCTTATGATTCCGATATGACAAATGGTTTCAACCATTCCACGGTCTTATACGACGAGTAAGAATGCAAATAAAACTGATTTCATAAAAAATAGAGGTCCGAGTGAGGTTATATTGAAAAAATGAGAAAATTGGCCGAAATCGAAGATTTTTCCTTACTAACCATCACAGAAAACTTGGTGCTTATGATTCCGATATGAGAAATGGTTTCAACCATTCCACGGTCTTATACGACGAGTTAGAATGCAAATAAAACTGATTTCATAAAAAATAGAGGTCCGAGTGAGGTTATATTGAAAAAATGAGAAAATTGGCCGAAATCGAAGATTTTTCCTTACTAACCATCACAGAAAACTTGGTGCTTATGATTCCGATATGAGAAATGGTTTCAACCATTCCACGGTCTTATACGACGAGTTAGAATGCAAATAAAACTGATTTCATAAAAAATAGAGGTCCGAGTGAGGTTATATTGAAAAAATGAGAAAATTGGCCGAAATCGAAGATTTTTCCTTACTAACCATCACAGAAAACTTGGTGCTTATGATTCCGATATGACAAATGGTTTCAACCATTCCACGGTCTTATACGACGAGTTAGAATGCAAATAAAACTGATTTCATAAAAAATAGAGGTCCGAGTGAGGTTATATTGAAAAAATGAGAAAATTGGCCGAAATCGAAGATTTTTCCTTACTAACCATCACAGAAAACTTGGTGCTTATGATTCCGATATGACAAATGGTTTCAACCATTCCACGGTCTTATACGACGAGTTAGAATGCAAATAAAACTGATTTCATAAAAATAGAGGTCCGAGTGAGGTTATATTGAAAAAATGAGAAAATTGGCCGAAATCGAAGATTTTTCCTTACTAACCATCACAGAAAACTTGGTGCTTATGATTCCGATATGACAAATGGTTTCAACCATTCCACGGTCTTATACGACGAGTTAGAATGCAAATAAAACTGATTTCATAAAAAATAGAGGTCCGAGTGAGGTTATATTGAAAAAATGAGAAAATTGGCCGAAATCGAAGATTTTTCCTTACTAACCATCACAGAAAACTTGGTGCTTATGATTCCGATATGAGAAATGGTTTCAACCATTCCACGGTCTTATACGACGAGTTAGAATGCAAATAAAACTGATTTCATAAAAAATAGAGGTCCGAGTGAGGTTATATTGAAAAAATGAGAAAATTGGCCGAAATCGAAGATTTTTCCTTACTAACCATCACAGAAAACTTGGTGCTTATGATTCCGATATGAGAAATGGTTTCAACCATTCCACGGTCTTATACGACGAGTTAGAATGCAAATAAAACTGATTTCATAAAAAATAGAGGTCCGAGTGAGGTTATATTGAAAAAATGAGAAAATTGGCCGAAATCGAAGATTTTTCCTTACTAACCATCACAGAAAACTTGGTGCTTATGATTCCGATATGAGAAATGGTTTCAACCATTCCACGGTCTTATACGACGAGTTAGAATGCAAATAAAACTGATTTCATCAAAAATAGAGGTCCGAGTGAGGTTATATTGAAAAAATGAGAAAATTGGCCGAAATCGAAGATTTTTCCTTACTAACCATCACAGAAAACTTGGTGCTTATGATTCCGATATGACAAATGGTTTCAACCATTCCACGGTCTTATACGACGAGTTAGAATGCAAATAAAACTGATTTCATAAAAAATAGAGGTCCGAGTGAGGTTATATTGAAAAAATGAGAAAATTGGCCGAAATCGAAGATTTTTCCTTACTAACCATCACAGAAAACTTGGTGCTTATGATTCCGATATGACAAATGGTTTCAACCATTCCACGGTCTTATACGACGAGTTAGAATGCAAATAAAACTGATTTCATAAAAAATAGAGGTCCGAGTGAGGTTATATTGAAAAAATGAGAAAATTGGCCGAAATCGAAGATTTTTCCTTACTAACCATCACAGAAAACTTGGTGCTTATGATTCCGATATGACAAATGGTTTCAACCATTCCACGGTCTTATACGACGAGTTAGAATGCAAATAAAACTGATTTCATCAAAATAGAGGTCCGAGTGAGGTTATATTGAAAAAATGAGAAAATTGGCCGAAATCGAAGATTTTTCCTTACTAACCATCACAGAAAACTTGGTGCTTATGATTCCGATATGACAAATGGTTTCAACCATTCCACGGTCTTATACGACGAGTTAGAATGCAAATAAAACTGATTTCATCAAAAATAGAGGTCCGAGTGAGGTTATATTGAAAAAATGAGAAAATTGGCCGAAATCGAAGATTTTTCCTTACTAACCATCACAGAAAACTTGGTGCTTATGATTCCGATATGACAAATGGTTTCAACCATTCCACGGTCTTATACGACGAGTTAGAATGCAAATAAAACTGATTTCATAAAAAATAGAGGTCCGAGTGAGGTTATATTGAAAAAATGAGAAAATTGGCCGAAACGAAGATTTTTCCTTACTAACCATCACAGAAAACTTGGTGCTTATGATTCCGATATGACAAATGGTTTCAACCATTCCACGGTCTTATACGACGAGTTAGAATGCAAATAAAACTGATTTCATAAAAAATAGAGGTCCGAGTGAGGTTATATTGAAAAAATGAGAAAATTGGCCGAAATCGAAGATTTTTCCTTACTAACCATCACAGAAAACTTGGTGCTTATGATTCCGATATGAGAAATGGTTTCAACCATTCCACGGTCTTATACGACGAGTAAGAATGCAAATAAAACTGATTTCATCAAAAATAGAGGTCCGAGTGAGGTTATATTGAAAAAATGAGAAAATTGGCCGAAATCGAAGATTTTTCCTTACTACCATCACAGAAAACTTGGTGCTTATGATTCCGATATGACAAATGGTTTCAACCATTCCACGGTCTTATACGACGAGTTAGAATGCAAATAAAACTGATTTCATAAAAAATAGAGGTCCGAGTGAGGTTATATTGAAAAAATGAGAAAATTGGCCGAAATCGAAGATTTTCCTTACTAACCATCACAGAAAACTTGGTGCTTATGATTCCGATATGACAAATGGTTTCAACCATTCCACGGTCTTATACGACGAGTTAGAATGCAAATAAAACTGATTTCATAAAAAATAGAGGTCCGAGTGAGGTTATATTGAAAAAATGAGAAAATTGGCCGAAATCGAAGATTTTTCCTTACTAACATCACAGAAAACTTGGTGCTTATGATTCCGATATGAGAAATGGTTTCAACCATTCCACGGTCTTATACGACGAGTAAGAATGCAAATAAAACTGATTTCATCAAAAATAGAGGTCCGAGTGAGGTTATATTGAAAAAATGAGAAAATTGGCCGAAATCGAAGATTTTTCCTTACTACCATCACAGAAAACTTGGTGCTTATGATTCCGATATGACAAATGGTTTCAACCATTCCACGGTCTTATACGACGAGTTAGAATGCAAATAAAACTGATTTCATAAAAATAGAGGTCCGAGTGAGGTTATATTGAAAAAATGAGAAAATTGGCCGAAATCGAAGATTTTTCCTTACTAACCATCACAGAAAACTTGGTGCTTATGATTCCGATATGACAAATGGTTTCAACCATTCCACGGTCTTATACGACGAGTTAGAATGCAAATAAAACTGATTTCATAAAAAATAGAGGTCCGAGTGAGGTTATATTGAAAAAATGAGAAAATTGGCCGAAATCGAAGATTTTCCTTACTAACCATCACAGAAAACTTGGTGCTTATGATTCCGATATGACAAATGGTTTCAACCATTCCACGGTCTTATACGACGAGTTAGAATGCAAATAAAACTGATTTCATAAAAAATAGAGGTCCGAGTGAGGTTATATTGAAAAAATGAGAAAATTGGCCGAAATCGAAGATTTTTCCTTACTAACCATCACAGAAAACTTGGTGCTTATGATTCCGATATGACAAATGGTTTCAACCATTCCACGGTCTTATACGACGAGTTAGAATGCAAATAAAACTGATTTCATAAAAAATAGAGGTCCGAGTGAGGTTATATTGAAAAAATGAGAAAATTGGCCGAAATCGAAGATTTTTCCTTACTACCATCACAGAAAACTTGGTGCTTATGATTCCGATATGAAAAATGGTTTCAACCATTCCACGGTCTTATACGACGAGTTAGAATGCAAATAAAACTGATTTCATCAAAAATAGAGGTCCGAGTGAGGTTATATTGAAAAAATGAGAAAATTGGCCGAAATCGAAGATTTTTCCTTACTAACCATCACAGAAAACTTGGTGCTTATGATTCCGATATGACAAATGGTTTCAACCATTCCACGGTCTTATACGACGAGTTAGAATGCAAATAAAACTGATTTCATCAAAAATAGAGGTCCGAGTGAGGTTATATTGAAAAAATGAGAAAATTGGCCGAAATCGAAGATTTCTCCTTACTAACCATCACAGAAAACTTGGTGCTTATGATTCCGATATGACAAATGGTTTCAACCATTCCACGGTCTTATACGACGAGTTAGAATGCAAATAAAACTGATTTCATAAAAAATAGAGGTCCGAGTGAGGTTATATTGAAAAAATGAGAAAATTGGCCGAAATCGAAGATTTTTCCTTACTAACCATCACAGAAAACTTGGTGCTTATGATTCCGATATGACAAATGGTTTCAACCATTCCACGGTCTTATACGACGAGTTAGAATGCAAATAAAACTGATTTCATCAAAAATAGAGGTCCGAGTGAGGTTATATTGAAAAAATGAGAAAATTGGCCGAAATCGAAGATTTTTCCTTACTATCCATCACAGAAAACTTGGTGCTTATGATTCCGATATGACAAATGGTTTCAACCATTCCACGGTCTTATACGACGAGTTAGAATGCAAATAAAACTGATTTCATAAAAAATAGAGGTCCGAGTGAGGTTATATTGAAAAAATGAGAAAATTGGCCGAAATCGAAGATTTTTCCTTACTAACCATCACAGAAAACTTGGTGCTTATGATTCCGATATGACAAATGGTTTCAACCATTCCACGGTCTTATACGACGAGTTAGAATGCAAATAAAACTGATTTCATAAAAATAGAGGTCCGAGTGAGGTTATATTGAAAAAATGAGAAAATTGGCCGAAATCGAAGATTTTTCCTTACTAACCATCACAGAAAACTTGGTGCTTATGATTCCGATATGACAAATGGTTTCAACCATTCCACGGTCTTATACGACGAGTAAGAATGCAAATAAAACTGATTTCATCAAAAATAGAGGTCCGAGTGAGGTTATATTGAAAAAATGAGAAATTGGCCGAAATCGAAGATTTTCCTTACTAACCATCACAGAAAACTTGGTGCTTATGATTCCGATATGACAAATGGTTTCAACCATTCCACGGTCTTATACGACGAGTTAGAATGCAAATAAAACTGATTTCATAAAAAATAGAGGTCCGAGTGAGGTTATATTGAAAAAATGAGAAAATTGGCCGAAATCGAAGATTTTTCCTTACTAACCATCACAGAAAACTTGGTGCTTATGATTCCGATATGACAAATGGTTTCAACCATTCCACGGTCTTATACGACGAGTTAGATTGCAAATAAAACTGATTTCATAAAAATAGAGGTCCGAGTGAGGTTATATTGAAAAAATGAGAAAATTGGCCGAAATCGAAGATTTTTCCTTACTAACCATCACAGAAAACTTGGTGCTTATGATTCCGATATGAAAATGGTTTCAACCATTCCACGGTCTTATACGACGAGTTAGAATGCAAATAAAACTGATTTCATCAAAAATAGAGGTCCGAGTGAGGTTATATTGAAAAAATGAGAAAATTGGCCGAAATCGAAGATTTTTCCTTACTAACCATCACAGAAAACTTGGTGCTTATGATTCGATATGACTGATGGATATACGCCAATTTGAACCCGTTGACTTCCGAACCGTTGTATTTTTATCGTCCCATTTATGATTGCAAATCGAAACTTCAACCCGGACACTTCGCGCGAGAACATCGACGGCTCGGACGGGGCCGAAGCGCCCGTCCGGCAGAGACGAACTCACCTAGGTGAGGTTGGGTGGCCACACCCGACCTCCCCTAGGGGAGATCGGGTCAGCCGACCCGATCTCCCCTAGGGGAGATCGGGTGGACCAACCGATCTCTCCTAGGAGAGATCGGTCGGCCAACCCGATCTCTCCTAGGAGAGATCGGGTCGGCCAACCCGATCCCTCCTAGGAGAGATCGGGTCGGCCAACCCGATCCCTCCTAGGAGGGATGGGGTTGGCCAACCCCACCCTCCCTAGGAGGGGTTGGGTGCCCTCACCCAACCCCTACCCTTGGGGTCGGATTTCTCCCCCCCAAGGGCCCCGACACCACCTCGGACTCCCATGCTCGGTCCATTCCGCCTACCTCCTCCGAATCCTAAGGTCTTAATTATGTGCTTAAAGGTTAATTAATTGTGTTTAAAGGCTAACGATGTCATTAAGCCACCTTAATGACACCGTTGCCTATAAATACCCCACCTTCACAACTCATTTGAGCATCTTGGCAATTTGCACAATTTTGCTCTGACATCTCTCTAGCTTTATCTCTCTAAAACCGTACTGACTTAGGCATCGGAGAGGGTTCACCAGGCACCACCCCCCCCCCTGTGCCTGGTATGCCCCTCTTGCAGGGTGGCAAGGAGAAGAGAACCAAGGAAGCAGAAGAGCTAGAGCAGTAGGACAAGCCCCAGGGGTAAGAAGTACAAGCCTCAGGAGGTCAGAAGGAGAGAAGGAAAGGAGGTCAGAAGGAGAGAAGGAAAGGAGGTCAGAAGGAGAGAAGGAAGGAGGTCAGAAGGAGAGAAGAGAAGGGCACGGATCAGAACGACTAGTCTAGGAGCACGACCCGACATTTCATTAGTGGGAGATAAATTCTAGATTGACGACCGTTGACCTAGACTTTATAACCTAACACTTGGCGCCGTCTGCGGGCTTCGGACAGAAAGCCTAACTATCACTAGCAAGATGGCAAGCGTATATGTCATCCATGGAGGTTATGGAGCTGGAGGAGAGTCAGCGAATGCCAGAGAAGCATATATGGCAGAGTTAGGGACTCCTAAGCCAAAAGAAGAACAACAAAAGGAAAAAGAGAAGACATAATAGAATTTTCAAGAAGAGACATGGAGCATGTGTTACCAGACAACAAGGATGCCCTGGTCATAACAATGAAGATCACTGATATGGACATTGGAAGAATCCTAATAGACAGTGGAAGCTCACCCAACATCATTAGCAAGAAGGTCCTCAACATACTAGGAGTAAGGCCAAGTAGCATAAAACAGGTTTACTCCCCCTTGGTAGGATTTTCAGGAGAGCCAACATACCCACTGGGGGCAGTCACACTACCTGTGACACTAGGCACAGGCCAGAGGCAGCTAAAGATTGATGTCCCATTCTTCATCACAGAAGAAATGGAGGAGTACAATGGGGTCCTAGGTACCACTACAATCAACAAGTGGGGTATGTACCATCAACGCTATATCAGAAAATGAAATTCCCCACAGACCAAGGGATAGGGGAAGTAAAGGGTAACCAGAAGGTAGCAAGGAAATGTGCAAGGATTGCACTAGGCAAAAGGAAGAAAACAAGAGAAGTCCTACTAGTAGACTAGGACCCAAGAGAAGATCATGGAAGACCAGCCCCCATGGAGAACTAAAAGAGATACTCATAGAAGAACCCGATAGGAAGGCCAAAATCGGGACTGCCTTATCTCAGGAAGAGGAAAACCACTTAGTAGCTTTACTAAGGGAATACAAGGATCTGTTCGCCTGGTCACCAAGCGATATGCCAGGGATATCAGAAGAAGTGATCTCACACAGGCTCAATATAGACGCGGCAACGCGACCAACAACACAGAAGGTGAGACCAATGGGAGGAAGTAAAAAGATAGCTATTCAAGAAGAAGTAGAAAAGCTGCTAAAGGCAAAGTTCATCAAGGAAATCAGATTCCAGACATGGGTGGCAAACCCGTACTGGTGAAGAAGCAGGGGGAAGTTGGAGAATGTGTATTGACTATCGGGACCTAAACAAGGCATGCCCTAAGGACTCATATCCCGCTACCAAGAATAGATCAGTTAGTGGATGCAACATCGGGTCACCAACTAATGAGCTTCATGGATGCATACTCAGGATATAACCAGATAAAAATGGCCCCTGAGGACGCCCCTCACACAGCATTCTATGCTGATAGTGAGATATACCATTACACGGTGATGCCTTTCGGACTCATAAATGCTGGAGCAACATATCAAAGAATGGTCAACAAAATCTTTGGGGACATGATAGGGAAGACAATGGAGGCATATGTGGACGATATGATAGTCAAATCCAAAGAAAAGAAGGACCATGTGGAGAACCTTCGCTCAACATTCGAGAGGATGAGGCAGTACCAAGTCCGTCTAAATCCAAAAAAATGCGCATTTGGGGTGCAATCAGGAAAGTTTTAGGCTTCATGGTAAGCCAGCGAGGCATAGAGGTAAACCCCGAAAAACTTCAAGCAATTGAAGAAATGCAGTCACCTACGAAGCACAAAGAGGTTCAACGACTGAACGGGAGTTGGCAGCCCTTAACAGATTCCTATCCAAAATAGGAGACAAGGCATTACCCTTCTTTGAGGTACTAAGGGCAAACAAGAAATTTGAATGGACACCGAGATGTGAGGAAGCCTTTCAGCAACTCAAGCAACACCTAAAAACACTACCGCCCTTAGCAAAGCCTACACCAGGGGAGCCCCTCTACCTCTACATCTCCGTGAGCAATGTGGCAGTAAGCTCAGTGCTAATTAAAGAAGAAAACGCTGCACAATTGCCGGTATACTTCGTAAGCAAAACATGGCAAAGTATGAGATCAACTACTTGCCAATAGAAAAGTACCTCTATGCACTGATTATATCAGCAAGAAAGTTGAGACCGTATTTTCATGGGCATGAAGTAACAGTCCTCACAGACCAACCATTGAAACACCTCCTACAGAGACCAGACACATCGGAAGACTGACCAAATGGGCAATTGAGCTAAGTGAGTTTCGCATTCATTTCGCCCCAAGAACAGCCATAAAGGGTCAGGCTCTAGCAGATTTTATCGCCGAATTCACTGGAATTAATCCAGACGAAGACTTGGGAGAAGTCAAAAACTACATGCGAGGCAAGTAGTAGTCAGGAGACACAATCAGAAGAATTATGGGAGATGCATACTGATGGGTCATCCAACGGAGGAGGTTCAGGCGCAGGCCTCTTACTATACCCACCAAACAGCGATACACCTATGCGCTATGCCATGGCACTAACCTTAAGGCAACAAACAATGAGGCTGAGTACGAAGCACTAATAACTGGCCTGAGAATAGCCAAAGGAGTAGGGGCAAAGCATTTAAGGGTCAAGTGTGATTCTCAACTAGTTGTCAATCAAGTGAAAGGAATCTACACTGCAAAGTCCGAAAACATGCAGAGATACTTGCAGCAAGCCAAGGACCTGATAAAGAGCTTCCAAAGCTTCGACATTGAGTCTGTCCCAAGAAAACAAAACCAAGAGGCAGACGCCTTAAGTAAACTAGCCTTAGGGGCAGAAGCAGGCAAAGAGGTTCACTTCGTGGAGCAAAGAGTGCAATCAGTGATAGAACAAATGGAGGTTCTAGCAATAGATGAAGCAGAAGTCTGGATGACACCAATGAGACAATACATCATGGAAGGAAAGCTCCCAAAAGATAAGGTGGAAGCAGTCAAGATTGAAAGGATGGCTAGGAATTACGCAGTGATGGACAATGAGCTCTACAAGAAAGGATACTCCACACCTTTCCTCAAATGCATAGCATACCCAGAAACAGAGAGGGTGCTTGCAGAACTCCATGAGGGAGATGCGGGGTGCCATGAAGGAGCACGGTCAATAAGCCGAAAGGTCTACAACCTAGGATACTATTGGCCATCATTGAGCAAAGAAGTAGCAGACTTGGTACAAAAATGTGATCACTGCCAAAGGTACTCCAGAAATATAACAGCCCCACCAGCAAAGCTAAGCTCCATCTCAGGAGCCTGGCCTTTCGCACAATGGGGGATTGATTTGATAGGCCCCCTACCAAAAACAAAAGGTCAGAAGACTTGCATAATTGTTGCAATAGACTACTTCTCCAAGTGGATAGAAGCAAAGGCAATGGGGAAGACAACAGACGACCAAGTCGTCAATTTCATCCAATCTCACATTGTCTCGAGGTACGGGGTGCCAAGAGCAATAATAAGTGAAAATGGCCCACAATTCAAGAGCAAGAAATTGCAGTGGTATTGCGAAAGACTGAATATAGATCACCGTTTCGCATCAGTAAAGCACCCTCAGACAAACGGACAGGTAGAATCGGCAAACAAGATAGTGCTAGATGGCCTAAAGAAACGACTCCACGCCACCAAGGGAAGTTGGGTAGATGAGCTGGAAAATGTTCTATGGGCAGTGCGGACAACACCAAAGATATCCACAGGAGAAACGCCATTTGGCCTAGTGTACGGAACTGAGGCGGTGGCACCAGCAGAAATAGCTGTACAATCACTGAGGACCAAGTACTTTGAGGAGCATGAAAACAACAAGGCAAGACTTTTAGATTTAGACATGGTGGAGGATAAAAGGTGGAATTCAGAAGAAGCACAGACACGAATGCGCCTTGTCTCAGCAAGATACTACAACCGCCAAGTCAAGGAGAGACAATTCCACGTAGGAGAACTAGTACTAAGAAGGAATGAGTTCTCACACTTAGACCAAGTCAGAAAATTATCTCCAAGTGGGAAGGACCATACAAGATAGCGTCAGTTCCCTACGTAAACGCGTACCGCCTCGAAGATGGGGAGGGTATATCTCCACAAACACCTTCAGTGGAGAGCACCTAAAGAAGTACTACGTATAAGAAGAAAGCACAAGCAAAAGACCATATCCTTAGTTTCATATTTCACATTTTGCGCGCTTCAGCTTCACAAGCTTTCAAAAAAACAACTTTTGAGAAGGAGAACTCACGAAGTTACTCCAACTCTACAACTATCTTTTATTCCTACAAAGGATGTCTTGGTGCACCAAGGCATCCCAAGTGTACAAAAACATGAATGCTCCTAAGGAAGTAGTAGTTACTCAAGAGTATTTTCCAGTGAATGTAGTGGTATAATCACGAAGTTATCCTTACACAGATATGACTTCAAGTCAATGACAGGTTCGACGCCCCAAGAGCGTATCTTGAGAGTAGTTTCATACTACGACATTCGACGCCCCCAAGAGCGTATCTTGAGAGTAGTTTTCATACTACGACATTCGACGCCCCCAAGAGCGTATCTTGAGAGTAGTTTTCATACTACGACATTCGACGCCCTCAAAAGCGTATCTTGAGAGTGGTTTCCAAAAACTACGAACTTCGACGCCCCCAAGAGCGTATCTTGAGAGTAGTGTTCATACTACAACCTTCGACGCCCCCAAGAGCGTATCTTGAGAGTAGTTATTACACTACGACTTCGACGCACCAAGAGCGTATCTTGAGAGTGGTTTCCAAAAACTACGAATTCGACGCCCCCAGGAGCGTATCTTGAGGTAGATTTGCAACCTACCAGATTCGACGCCCCCAAGAGCGTATCTTGAGGTAGAAAAAACACTACCAGTTCGACGCCCCCAAGAGCGTATCTTGAGGTAGATTTCAAACTACCAGTTCGACGCCCACCAGGAGCGTATCTTTGGTCTAACCTGAGCCCTCCGGGAGCCTATCCTGTGAAACGTTAAGTGCCGTCCGAGAGCCTGTCTCGTGAACAGATTTGACACCCGTCAAGAACGTAACGGTGGACTAACCTGTGCCCTCCGGGAGCCTATCCTGTGAAACGTAAGTGCCGTCCGAGAGCCTGTCTCGTGAACAGATTTCGACGCCCACCAAGAGCGTATCTTTGGTCTAACAGTACAATGTATACCGTGTAAGGGGTATCAGAAGAGATCATCACACCATGCTCAGAAGGATAACATGAGAAAGAAATTTCTAAGTAAAGTATGTGAAGAACAAGTAATGTTTTTTCTTTATGAAATGGCAGGTAAGACACGAAGGAAAGCAGAAAGAAGGATAAGTAAAGGAAACACACAAAGGAAAGGTTCCATACCCAAAGAGCCATACACAAGGCATAGGGAGACATCATGAGAAGAGATATAAACACACGGCCATATATACAACAAGTATAAACAAGTGTATCAGACAAAGATGGCAACACTAAGAAAGGTGGAGTTTTAAACTCTAAAGACAACCACAACTCACAAACACATGAGACTACCACAATAAATAGGGGTACTATTCCTTTATCTTCGCAATATGCTTAAGTGCAAAGTCTGACAAATCACCAAGACGAGAGAAAGGAAAGTCAGGAGCAATCATGTGAATACGCTCAAGAATCTCCTTAAAGGAAATACGTTTAGCCACAGAGCAGCGAACGTCCATAGCAGCCTGATAAGCGGAAGAGGCCTTATACTCAGCAATGGCACACTCCTTCGCCTCCATACGAAACATTTCCTCCAGAGAGACTAACTCAGCAGCCCGGAGTGTCTCATCACGATAAGACCTTTGTTTCAACGCCTCAACCTCTTCATTGAGAAGAGCAATGCGACCCTCCAAGTCTCGGCACCGCAAATCAGTAATACGACTATGCTCCAAATAGCTAATAAGACTGGAGTTAAGGGAGACACAAATGTCCTCGTACACCTCCTCTCCTCAGCAAGATGAATAGCAAGGGTGGATAAATTAACAACGTCGACCATACCCTGCAACAAAAATAAAAGATGAGACGGATAACGCATGGAGAAGAAGTATGCCAAAGGATAAAACGGTTAATAACATTACAGGAGCATAACGAGCCAACACATCACGAGCCAACTCATAAGTTGCATCCGACCCTTTAGAGAGGGACACACGGTCAGCAGGAGGAACAGCAGACTGCAGAACACGAACTCCAACCTCAGGAGTTTGCAAAGAAGATTGATTGTCAAAACGAGCCCCACGCCCATAATAAGGCGCCCACTCAGACCCAACAATTCCATCAACAGGGGGACGAGACAGCTCCTTCCGACTCAGACGCGGAAGACGAAGTCTACCTATAACAAAGCACAGAGTAAATACCAATATACACTAAGGAAACTCAGCTGCTCAAGAACTCACCAAACAGAGAGAAGGAAAAGACGGCTCCCGGACCTTCGATTGGGGGGCATCAATATAGAAAGAAGATGGCACCCTAACGTCACCACCCTTACCTCCAGTTAGAAAAACCTCACCCCGCACCATAGAAAACCGATCTTTTTGCAATCGAAGATCCGGTCCCGGAAGTAACCACTCCCACACGTACTGGCCTCTTACTCCTCATCAATCACCAGAAAGTTCTGCTGACCGGAAAAAACACAGGCTCAATCCGAGAAAAACAGAAAGCAAACAATGGACAAGAGACACGAACTCATTTCCCTAAAATGAAGATACAAAGTCAAAAGACAAGAATAGAAAGACGGCAAGAAAAACCCACCAGCCAACAGGCAGAGGCAGGGGGCAGGGGGAGATAGTCATAACCCCCAGCATAAGGAGACCCCACCAGCCAACAGGCAAAGCAGGAGGCAGGGGGAGATAGTCATAAACCCCCAGCATAAGGAGACCCCACCAGCCAACAGCAAAGGCAGGGGGCAGGGGGAGATAGTCATAACCCCCAGCATAAGGAGACCCCACCAGCCAACAGGCAGAGGCAGGAGGCAGGGGAGATAGTCATAACCCCCAGCATAGGGAAACCCATCAGCCAACAGACAGAGGCAAGGGGGCAAATAGAGATAGTCATAACCCCCAGCATGGAGAGACCCCTCAGCCCAACAGATAGAGGCAAGGGGCAAACAGAGATAGCCATAATCCGATGTAGAAAACACCACACGCCAGTAAACGGAAGTATGAAAGCAAGAAGATGGAGGAAAGACAAACAAGCAGAACTATATTATCATGAAGACAATAAATCGAAACGAGACAAGTAAGGAAACAACTGAAAGAAAAACAGGATCGAATTCCACAAGAACAATGCTTACACAAGAAGAAAAAACGCATACCTCAATGCGACGCTGCGCCTCGAGAAGTAAGCCCAACCAGAAATCCCACCGTCGAAAAGAAGAGAAAAGGACAACGAGAATGAGGTAATCACTTCCCTTTTATAACACGAAGGTTAGGGTTTTTCCAAAATCGCCAAATCAACACCGTTGAATTTTAGAGAGGAAAATTTCAAGGGACAAGATTCAAAAACTAGTTCCTATTAACCACGGTTTAAATCCACGCTCACCCTAGTTAACATCCCTAAGTTTATTTTCTAGTATCCCATATTAGGAAAATTTTTGGCCAAAATTAATTTTTCCTCACTTAGATAAAATCCCGGCACGAATTTGAAGCATAAATCTTTAGTTGCATTCGTATCACACCCCTGTGCAAGTTTGTATTTTTTGAATATACACCTGTAGCAGAGATAAGTTTATTACTCCCACCTCAGACGGACGCGTGCCTAGGCCACGTCCGTGCTACTCTGACGTTTACAATTCCTCTATCTCATTAGACAGGGGGGCAGAGTCAGAGGCACGCATCATGGGTAAGCAAGCATTCAGACAAAGAAAAAAAACCCCGGTTTCAAATTGCGCGTGTCATACCATCCTAAAATAGAGTCAATCAAGGGTTAGGCCATTGGTTGACTGGGGGCATGTGATGGATATACGCCCAATTTGAACCCGTTGACTTCCGAAACGTTGTATTTTTAGCGTCCCATTTATGATTGCAAATCGAAACTTCAACCCGGACACTTCGCGGAGAACATCGACGGCTCGGACGGGGCCGAAGCGCCCGTCCGGCAGAGACGACTCACCTAGGGAGGTTGGGTGGCCACACCCGACTCCCCTAGGGGAGATCGTGTCAGCCGACCCGATCTCCCCTAGGGAGATCGGGTGGACCAAACCGATCTCTCCTAGGAGAGATCGGGTCGGGCCAACCCGATCTCTCCTAGGAGAGATCGGGTCGGCCAACCCGATCTCTCCTAGGAGAGATCGGGTCGGCCAACCCGATCCCTCCTAGGAGGGATGGGGTTGGCCAACCCCACCCTCCCTAGGAGGGGTTGGGTGCCCTAACCCAACCCCTACCCTTGAGGGTCGGATTTCTCCCCCCCAAGGGCCACGACACCACCTTCAGACTCCCATGCTCGGTCCATTCCGCCTACCTCCTCCGAATCCTAAGGTCTTAATTATGTGCTTAAAGGTTAATTAATTGTTGTTTAAAGTCTAACGATGTCATTAAGCCACCTTAATGACACCGTTGCCTATAAATACCACCTTCACAACTCATTTGAGCATCTTGGCAA